>OX456525.1:131133804-131436304 GCA_949748255.1 Eustalomyia histrio
TTGTGTAGCTTTTTGGAACCATCAACATGGCAGCTCTTCTTACTCTTACATTGTGTTAAATTGTGTCCTTTAAGCAGGCACGAAAAGCAAAGGC
This sequence comes from Eustalomyia histrio, assembly GCA_949748255.1. Classification (NCBI taxonomy): domain Eukaryota; kingdom Metazoa; phylum Arthropoda; class Insecta; order Diptera; family Anthomyiidae; genus Eustalomyia; species Eustalomyia histrio. The sequence continues at coordinate 131,133,899 of OX456525.1, forward strand.
GATTGCTTTTTACAAAATTCCATCGATCGTCTACTGGCATTTTCAAAAATTGATCGCATTTTGGCAAGTAGTGCGAATCATTACATTTGACACAATACATTTGTTTCTTGACATATTCATTTCATTCATTGCCAGTACTGGCTTTGTATTGCCACGAGTTTGACCATTATGACCCTTTATTGTTGCATGCGGTAATTGGCTAGGTTGATATTTTACACACATTGGAAGCGTCGATGCCATAATTGGTGTAACTTTTTCTACAACCTTAGCCATCTGATTAATCCAGGCGTTAAAATGTTTCAATGTAGGAAATGGATTAATCACTGACGAGTAGGACACCCACTCCATACGTTTTGTCATAGGCATTTTCGATATAAGCTCCTCCATCAATGTTGGGTTACTTAAATGTTGGGTCGCGTTAGCACTTTTCAAAAAGGCAGTAAAATTTTGTACCTTTGTAGCAAATGGCAAAATTTTCTCTAACTGATTTTCATGTATGGGTGCTATTTCACGAATTTACTGTAATTGGCTTCTAATCAAGAGCTCAGGGTGGCCATATTTAAATTCGAGCTGCTCGATTATTTGTGAAATATTCTGTGGATTTATAAGCAAACATTCGACTTCTTCACGTGCTACCCCTTTTAAACACTTTTGTAGTCTAAATGTATTTTCCAAAGCCGTGTACCCGTATGCGATTCCTTAAATGCTGTTATAAAAACCGGCCATTGTTCCGGTCGACCATAAAATTCTGGCAGATCATACAACTTTCTTGTTTCACCATAATTATAACCACCCACAGGCGTAAAAACATTTGATTGTATAGGCATAGACGTTGGTTGTGACGTTGAACAATTTGTTGCATATTGCAATCCTGCATTTGTGTACATACCTGTTTGATTTATTGACGTATATGTGATATGTGGTGAAGACATAAACGCTGTACATGGCATTATTGGATATACAGTAATCGGTGGCAGTAAACTTGTTAAAGTACTGGATGGTGGCAAATTAAAACGGATATTTCTATATTGATACGGCGGCGTTGTTGTCATAATAGTTGTAGCGACTATTGGCTGTTGTGTTTGGCTATGGGATACTGGAGTATAGACTGCGTTCGTTGTATATCGTGGTACTGTGGATTGGTTGCAAGCAGCAATATCGTTGTTGTTCAGTGCATTATTCACTATGACTGCTTGTTGTCTGACATGGGACACATCTACAACAGGTGGCGGCGTTTTCGTCGCAGCATCTCTGCTTGACAATTCCTCCTGTAGATGTGCTCTCTTTACTTCGCTTTGTAATAGCTGTTGCATGGTTCGTTGATGATTATCTTCTAACGTTTTTAGCCTATCCATTCGGCAGCTTATCATTTCATTTGGGTTGTTTAGCTGTTGTTCATCATTGGCATTTCCTGAAGAATTTCCATTTTCACTGTTGCTTTGCGTGGGCGTAGATGAACCTGACATGTTCATATAACTCTTTTAAATGTTGTGGAAGTTTACCTTGCGTCGAACGTTGACTTCTATTTTGCATAGTCAGCAATACACGTGTGAATTTGCAAATCACACCTCTTAGAAACCGCACTTGTCACTTTTTACAAAATGGCATCTTTATACACTCTTACGAATTTGACAAAATGGATGACTACTCTTAAACAAGTTTAAAAATGTCGGCGTGTTTTATCAAAATTCTAAGAAACCAATAGCAAGTCAATTGGTGGCACGTGTCCAATATACGGCTTCGATCAATTTCTTCTGGCATAAGAATTGAAATAAAATTTGTTGCGTAGTAACGAAACAAGATTTTTGGCGACAGAGGAAATAAACAAGGCGGCTTTTGTTTTAAACAATTTACATTTATTATGATGCCGTCTGGCTTATCGTTGTTGTGTTTATGATGTTGCTGTTGTGTTGTGTTGTGACCTATTGATGTCTATGTTTATTTCACTACAAATAAATTCATCAATATAGTAAAATAAAATAAGATAAAATAAAGGTATATATTAATAATTACATTCTGTATAATTTCCACCACGAATAATAAATTCAATCTTTTCTACTCGTGTTCCTTTCGCACGAGTTTCCATTAGACAATAAAAAAAATTCAAATTTGACATTTGCACAGTTGCAATAAAAAGGAAAAATAAAGTAATATAGAATAACTTAAAAATAAAAGTGTTGCCATAGTAGCGGTGCCACTATGGGTCGACGACACTCTGCATTGATCAAGTATTTGCTTAAAAGAAGGACTAGATATAGTGTCAAGCACTGCAAACTTGAATGCAAGAAATGTAGTTTTTTTTTTTGATTTTTCTATCAAAAATTTCCGACGCCATAAACAGCAAGAATATTTTTTTATATTTTTTATTCAAAGTTTTTATAAACAATGAACCATAACCCCTTTGTGTTCGGGTTCGGTTTCAGTCCCTGGTTTTTAACAATTGCTGGTTAAAATAATATGATGGTCAAGCTCTATGGCGAATTAAAGGAAGAAATTTATATGAAATAACCGATCGGTTTCGAAATTCCAAATGATAAATTCTGCAAACTCAAGAAAAGTATATCGTTGGTCTCATGTAGAAAGGCCCTAACTAATTTTTTTGAAATTGAGCTTGTACAAAAAGCCCTAAGTCATTTCAAAAATTTCTTCTTACAAACAGCCCTAAGTCACATTTTTCTAAAATTATTTTAGCAGTGTTTTTATGCGATTCAAATTTTATTGATTTAACATAAAATTTATACAAGAAATTTCGCTTTAAATAATAAACTTTTACACTGTATCATACCTGGAAATTTTTCACTGCCATTGAAATTTCATTACCATTAGTTGACACTAATGCAAATGAAAAAAAATTCATTACTAATGGTAATGAAATAGCACAAATGCACAAAAAAACTAATTATAACTGATTGAAAAATCATTTGTTTACAAAAAAGTTTATACGATTTGAAAATTATCAAAGTAGCTTTATACAGAAAATTATAAAACAAAATATCAAATATACAAATGTTAACCGGCATAAATAAATATTAACATAATGGTTTCTTTTAATTGATGTAAAGGGTGTCCCAAGAAGAACGCAATTTTTAAATCTGGCAACATTCGAAGTGCCATTGTTTGACATTTGAACAATTGTTATTGTTTGCTAGTAGAAGGTACGAGGTTAGTAAAAATGGAGCGCTACACGAATGAACAACGCATTCGATGGTTTACGCGAATAAGCCGACGACGACCGGCCTATACCGTTTTCCTATATGTGCAACACTTTCGAAGTTAAAAATGAATGCATGAAGGGAAAAAAGTATTTTTTGCCTAAAAATTTAAATATTTTTTTTTTTAATTCATAAAAAATCCAAAATGGAAAAAGTGCCAAAACTAATTACTTTCGCGTAAAGTCACATAACTTATGAGCAAAAAAAGGCATAGATCATGAAAATCGATGCACGCGTTTCTCATTTATACACAATTAGGTAAATGTATGAATTTCAAAAATTTGTTCCAGATATGCACAACATTATTTGGAGAAAACATTGACACTCACAAGCCGAACTCTCTCATATTTTTCTACTGTACTAAAAGAGAAATATTGATGTGGCAACACTGGTTCTGTAATGTTCACATAAAACATGCATTGTCATTATACTTCTTCTCTTTCTCACACTGGTTCTGTGATTTTTGTCATTCAAAATGTGCCGACGAACGCGAACAGTAAAAGTGATTTTTCTCCAGTTTTTTAAAAGTGAACAAAGCTGAAAAGAATATGGAACTGTGCAAGCCAGATATAAATAGCTTTTGCTACTGCTGTGGTCAATATGTCTCAACACATAAAAAAATTTCAGTACTGATTTTGTTCAAACATACGAGATGTACTTCAACCAAAATGTTATAGTAAACGAAAATTGGGTACCAAATATAGTGTGTAAAAGCTGCTACAACCGTCTAATGGATTGGAAAAATAGAAGACGTGAAAGTATGCCATTCGGTATCCCAATGACTTGGACTAATCCTGGCGAAGGTCACAATCCATTGAATTGCTATGCATGTGCGAATAAAGGAGCCGCAAAAAGGATAAGAAAATCGTATAATTACGTTGGTGTTGCAAGTGCCGCAGCACCATTGCCTCATTCGGACCACATTCCTGTTCCAAAAGCTTCTAGCCCAGATATTTTCTCTTCTACGACTGCTCCGACATATCATGCACGTGATGATCCCCCATATGAGCCATCAGTATCCAATGAGCCAATTTTAATAAATCAAAATAAGCTTGATTCAATTGTTGCCAAGTTGGAATTAACACAGCATAAATCGGAAGAGCTGGCTTCCATTTTGAAATCAAACAATTTGTTGGCACCCGGTGTGAAAGTCACAGCTTATCGAAGTCGTCAGGCAACACTCCAAAGTTTATTCCTTGTGAATGATGAAAAAACTTCTGCATATTGCCCGGATGTAGGAAAATTGATGGACGCATTGATGGAAATAAAATATGAAGCAGATGACTGGAGATTATTTATTGACAGTTCAAAACTCAGCTTGAAGGCGGTTTTACTGCATAAGACCAATAAAAAACCTTCGGTTCCAATCGTCTATAGTACAGAAACGAAAGAAACATATGATGCACTGGAAAATATTTTAAAAATGGTTAACTACGCCAAACATATGTGGCGCATATGCTGCGATTTAAAACTTGTAGTAATGCTTTGCGGTCTTCAAAGCGGCTATATAAAATATATGTGCTTTTTGTGCGATTGGGACACACGATTTTCCGGTGACCAATATGCATGCCACGGATGGAAACTCAGAAAGCACAGCAGGTTACAAACGGCCAATATTATTCGTGAGCCTCTAGTGCCGAAGGAGAAGATATTGCTGCCTCCACTGCATATTAAACTTGGAGTTGTTAAGAATTTTATCAAAACTGTCGCCAAAAGAGATGAAGTTTTCTTGTGTTTGAAACTAATTTACCCGAGACTCAGCGAAAGTAAAATTAAAGAAGGTAAGTTATAATATCACATTCATTTCCCATGATTTTCCATCTTAACAAATTAATTTTTTCCAATCAGGCGTAGTAAATGGTCCAGATATACGAAAGCTGATTAAAAGTGACGCATTCAACAATATTTTGATTGACGTTGAATTGAATGCATGGCAGGCAATCAAAGAAGAAATAGAAGGCTTGTTGGGAAAGCATCGTTCTAACAACTACGAAGTTTCTGTCGCAAGAATGTTAAGAGCATTCTCGGAAATTGGTGTCCACATGTCCTTGAAAATCCATTATTTACATCATCATCTGGACTACTTCAGCAAACAATTGGCTACCGAATCTGATGAACAAGGTGAACGCTATCATCAAGTTGCTATGCCATTTGAAATGAGGTAATACTGATTTTTTATTTTTTCAAACTCATTTTAATAAAACAAAAACTTACAGATATAGAGGCAAAAAGTCGCCGATTGCAATAATTGCGGAAATTTGCTGGTGGAGTAAGCTTGTGTGGCAAGACAAGGATGATCTTGATGATAAAGAATTTTCAGGAGATGCAGAAGGGCCAACAGTGGAGTCACACATTGACATTATGTGTGGTTCAGAAACTGATGATAGCGATGAATGCGATGCCACTATCCCGAACAACCACCATCGAAAAAGTCTAGGCAATATTTATTAAAATAAATAAAAATATATTATATTCCTTATTGAGCCAAAGATCCTTTATTTATAAAAAATTTAATTATAAATCTTTATTTATCCCAATATTTCGTCACCACATTGGGTGACTTCTTCAGGAAAAATTGTCTTTTTTTTATAATTAATAAATTAAAATTATAAAACTGAAAACTTATAACAATTTTTTTAAAAAAGGCGGTAAATCAAAAATTATTTTTTTTGTCAATATTAAAAAATAAAAATACAAAAAACAGAAAACAAAAATAACAATATTTGAAAAATTAATATATTACATGAACAAAAATATTTTATATATATTTCATTTAACATAATAATATTTATCCTAGTTTTTATTAACTAAATGTCTGTAATTTTGTGCAATATTTGCTATATCTGTTTTATAATTAATTCGTTGTGTAGATGGTACCTTCATAATTTGTAACATTTCTAACATATAATTACGTCTGTAATTATTTTCCGTGTTTAAAATTGACGTCCTATCAAAATCAGGATAATGATTAAAATTTGTGCAATGTAATGATAATGCTGTTTTCTGTGTAGAAGTAGTGTTCCTGTATTTTTGATCAGATCTGTGTCCTGCAATTCTTGTTTTTAATTTATTCTTTGTTGTACCTACATATACTTTACTACAATTCTCATTATCATTTCCACTACAAGGTATTTTATAAACTAAATTGGACATTTCAGATTTATCTATTTTATCTTTCGTTTTGCTAAATAATCTACCTAATGTGTAATATGTTCTATGTGCTACTATATATTTCTTATTATCATAAATTTTCGATTTTTCTAATCTTTCAGATATAAGAGGAACATAAGTTAAAGATTTATAAATTTTAGGTTCAGTAACCGTTCTCGTAACTAAATTATTCTGTCTTATTAATCTACAGATTAATTGAATTGGGTAATTATTATTTAACAAAATATTTTTAATCTTTTCTATATTAGTTTTATGAAATTTTGTATCGCTAATCTTTAATATCCTTTCAATCAAATTCTTAGCCGTATTAAGTATGATTCTCTTCGGGTGTTTAGAAAAATAGTTAATAACTCTTCCAGAAGCTGTTGGTTTCTGATACCAATCTATTAATAAACTCTCACCCTTTCTTATTATCAGTGTATCTAAATAAGGAATTTTAGAATTACATTCTTTCTCAATCGTAAATTTTATATTGTCATGAAATGAGTTAAAAGTTAATAAAATATCACTAATTGAATCATTCGAAATAATGCAAAATAAATCATCAACATATTTTGTGATGATTTTTGGTTTCACATTTAATTTTTCTATACAAGAATCTAATAATTTTTCCATTACAATATCAGCTATAATTGGTGAATCTGGAGATCCCATTGGAAGTCCTTGTTGTTGTAAATATATTTTATTATCATATTTAAAATATCTGTTGTCTATTATACAAAATTTTAGAATACGTATAAAAAGGTTCTTTTCAATTCCTGTATAATCCTTTATAACATCCCACTTTTCTTCGATAATATCCAAAGCTATATCAATTGGTATACTCGGAAATAAGAATACAACATCAAGTGAAATTAATTTTTCATCATTTTGTATCTTTAAATTTTGTATCTTTTCTCTAAAATGTAAGGAATCTTTTACATTATAAGGGATACCTTCACTTAATTGTAAATAAAAGCAGAACGCGTTAATCGATTTCTATGATCTATGTCGCATTTTGTTTATAGGTTATGTGACTTTACATGAAATTAATAACACTTGATCCTTTTTTCCGTTTTGGATTTTTTATGAATTTAAAAAAAAAAAAATTAATTTTTAGGCAAAAAATATTTTTTTTCTCCACAAATTTATTTTTACCGGCAAAACTGTTGATTATAAAGAAAAACGTTATATGAACGGATTAAAGAAATTGTAATTCTAAATTTTTTTGAGTTTGTTTTAGTAAAATCGGACAAGTGGTTCTCGAGTTATGTTAAACTACGTTTTTGCCAAAATGTTACAACTAAGCGAAAAAACATTAAGATAAGGAAAAAATTTAAAAGGTCACACATACGAACGCCAAACCCTTTGAGGGTTTTACTATACTGACCTAGTACCATCACCCTGACTTGGAATTTCTCACCCCCCAGACAATAATCCCAAAAATGTTCCATAGTGTTATTTAACGAATGTACAAGAAAAGATATTTTTAATGCGTTTTGGGAGATGTCGTGGGAACAGAAGCAACTCTACGTTGTTAAAATTGTCAGCTTTGCAGATCGGAAACATATATCTTCCGAAAGCTCTAGACGAACACAGTCAATTCCATATTTTTTAAACAAAAATTCGATTCGATTACAAGTGTGTCGGAAGATGTTCCTATCAACGTTAGGACTGAAGGAAAAATGGTGCGAAATTGGATAAAATATTCTGAGAAACATGGCACCCAGCTCAATCCTGAGAAAAGTAATAGTTTTCGCATACAGATGAAACGGTGTTGAATAGGTGGTCAACGCAATCAGCAAAGATGTAATTTTCTTCAAAATTGGTTATCCAGATTGCCAAAGATAGAATCCCATTATTGCAGACGAGATTCAAAAATATTATACTTTGAAACAAGTTTTTCTTCATACAATTTATAATTTGAACCTGGCTGAGTGTAAAACAAATGAGGAAAACCGAGATATGAAATTTTCTTATTCAGTTTTTGTCGAAACAATAAAAAGGTTAAACTATTCCAAGTACAAACCAAAAAAAGATGAATGTGATGTTTGTGTTTTATTTAAAAACAAAAATGTTTCATATATCTGCTACGAGAAGCATAGAGAAGAAATCGAAAAAATGCGGGAAAAAACATGCAGATATAAAAAATGGTGAAACAGGGTTATGTGCGGTGTTCTGTATGGATATGCAAGCATTAAAATTGGTGCCCCAACTGAATGCAAGTGCCGCGTACTACAAGATGAAGTTACAAATTCACAATTTACAATCTTCTCCCTCACTAATCGGACAATTATGTATGGAATGAAACAGCAGGAAATTTCACAGCTTCAGTTTTCACAACGTGCATTATAAAGCACTTGAAACATTTTTTTGAACGAAGTCCAGAAACTCACCACATCATCATATATTCAGACAATCAAAATCGCAATGTCACATTATCCAATGCCATGCTTAAATTGAGTGAGGAACGAAATGTTACTATTGAGCAAAAGTTCTTAGTGGTTGGACATACACAAATGGAGTGCGATGCAACCCATTCTCTTATTGAGAGAAAAACAAAAAGCAAACAAATAAATTTGCCATCGCAATTTGTGCAACTTATTAAAGACGCAAGAAAATACCCATCACGTCTGGAGGCACACCAATTGGATTACACCTTTTTTTAGATTTCGAAAATGTTTCGAAGCGATATTTTTCGATTCGTCCAGGTATACAGTTTTTATACAACACGTGTTTTAATTAAATTTGAATTACAATTACAATTTGTTTTTCAGGGAGAAAAGTTGGTGATGATGCCGTTAACATGCTGAGAGCTTTAGCATACGATCCTTCAGGAGTCATATATTTTAAAACATATATAAGTGCGAATTATGAACTTCTTCCACATAGAGCTAAGACTTGTACTGACCGTTTGATTCCAGGACGCCTTTATAAAAAAAATTGGCAACTTCAAAAAAGAAATGGGAACATTTGCAAGATTTGAAGAAGTTTCTTCCTATAGATTGCCATAATTTTTATGATACCTTTCCATATAAAATATGAACGGGAGTTATATTTATGCGCAAATTTCATATTTTTTGAATAATGATTTTATTTTTAGTTTGTTTAAATGAATTTCGTAATTCCAAAATTTGTTTTGAACGTTATGCAAAAAGCCCTAACTTACATTTATGCACAGAAAATCGACTACAAAAAGCCCTGTCTCACTTTTTTTATATCAAATATTAACAAATAAATAAAATAATCTAAACACTAAATTTATGTTTGATTTTCATTAAAACCTGCATTTAAAAAAAAAACCATTGATTATTACAGTTTCTAATTTGTTTTTATATCCCTGTAAAGTTAGAATTTAATGAGTTAGGGCCTTTCTACATGAGACCAACGATATACGTGTTAAAGCGATCCGCACGTTGCTGGAATGAAAAACTACTAAATGTGTTTCTAATTGCTGGTTTTGAGAAAGGTTTGGCTGATTCGTGTATTTTAAGAAAAAAGAAAGACGGAGAGTGAATTTTTGTATTAGTATATGTAGATGATATACTTGTTGTTACAGGGAATCGAATAGTGGATTTGCATTCAAGTACAATGGGTCGTGTAATCTTGGAATTGCAGAAAACAAGATTGTGTCTCGCTCTTATCAACAGAAGCAGAATATTTTGCTTTTTTGAATGATTTTAAAATATATCAAACAGAACCTGTAGTTATACACGAAGATAATCAAAGTTGCTTAAAATTGGTGCAAAATGTTTGCTATTGAAAATGAGCAAAATCGGTTCAGCGGTTAAAATGTTATGAGTGAAAATGTGAAGGTACCTCTAATTTTTCCATACAAATTGGTATATTTTAGTATACGAGTAATTTCATAGTAGCGACAGGTACAAAATGTATTTTCTTATATTTTTTCACCAGTCGGTTAGAAGTGAATAATATTTTGTACTCACCTCAAATATTTTTCACCACTAAAATTTTTTTCACCACAACAAATTTTTTTGACCTCAAATAATTTTTTTCACCTCAAGTTTTTTTTTCCAATAAAATTTTTTACCTCAAAAAATTTTCTACACCATAATTTTACCTCAAAAGTTTTTTACATTATTTGTATCAAAAATGGAATGTATTTATAGCTTCAAAAACAAGAGTCCAGTTGGAAATTTTGATGGAACCTTTTTGATTTATCTTCTGGCATAGTTTATCATCGAAAGGAAAATAAAACAAGGTTATTAGTGACAAAGTAATCGGTCTGATAAAATTAAATTCGTGAAAACTTTTAATGATAATTCCGTTTCTACATGAGGAAAACCAGCTTTAAGTACGAGTAATTTCAAGGACATTTATGGGAAAATATTTCGGTAGTACAAACTTCAATTCTTACTTACCCAGATACATCATTACACTTATGTCCATATGCTAATATACATATGCCAATGGTCATACACTCTTAAAAAAGTGGAAATTTGCCAATAACTTAGGTACTAATTTTACAAGTTTTTTTTTATATCCAAATTCCATTTATATAAATTTCAATAACGTAATGGGTGTTCGTATAACTCAAGACATCAGGCCTAAAGTCAACAAGGGACATAATTCTGGTGAGTTTTAAACAAAGATTCTATTACACCCAAGAAAAAAATATAAGCGGTAATTATTTCTTTTCATATCTAAATATATGAAAGTTGAAGCTAATTTAATTTTTCAGTAAATAATTCCTTAAAATTAACAATAAACTTTACCTAATTATAGGTTTAATTTCTTTTATCATTTTGTTTATAACGTATTTTAAATAAAAATATTCATTGATAAATATGCAATTTTAAATCTTCTTAACCATTAATTTCACGAAAGGTATGGTAGGAGCTTAAACCAACAACTCTTTGGCATGGCTAAATAATATTCCATTGCCATCATTGGAGGGTGGGTTCTGACTTCGACTAGTTTCCAGCGACAGTCGATACAACGCATCACAATTTCCCTTTTCTTCCCCCTTCTTCTCATTACACGTCTTTTCTATTTTCCTTTATTTTCTTCCCTAAGAGCTATCTTACTTTTTTTACTTTTATGTTTACAATCCTTTACTTATCTTCAAGGGAAAAAGAACCAGCCCCAGATTGAGCACGGCCGGGGCCAGAAGATAGCCATCTTTCCAAGAAGATAGGGCCGTCAGGTGGGATTCGTTACATAAATTTAATGGCGCCCAACGTGGGGCATCAGCAGCAACCAGCACTTACGAATCATTTGCTAATTTATAATTTGGTTTGTTTTTCTTGTTTCCATCTTAATGCTCCTTTTTTAATTATTTTCGTTCCTTCTCCTTTGTTTAATTTTTAACACTATCAAATTTTTTGTTATTGATATCATTTCATGCCATTTCGAATTTTAGAAATTTTGTATATGCGAATTCTATACGTCGGTATTGATTTGACACCATTATTATCACTGATCGTGAATAGATTTTTTTTAAGTTAATTTTGGTTCATGGATTATTTCGTGACCATACTCATTTTATATTCTTTCAGATAGGTGGTTAAACTTTTGTACACTTTTGATATAATTGAGATACTTTTGGTTCATGGATTATTTTGAGACCATACTCATTATATTTAATTTCTTGTACTCATTATTTCTCCTATAATTTGTTTCCATTTTCTTTAAGGGTATTCTTGCTGGAGACTTTTGGCTCTTGGGTCATCTCGGGACCATACTCGAACTTTATACCTGATTTTTTTTATTTTTATGAAACATTAACTTTCCTTCTTCAATCCTTTTCACCTCATCTTACTTTCTCTTTATAACCCTTATAATGAGTGAATTGTGATTCATTTTATACACTCGAAAAATAAATGTGTCAGTCGATATTGTAATTTCTTTTGGTAAGATTTTGTTGAATGAATTAAATTTCGGAAACAACACTTTGGATATTTACTATTCGACTGATTTATTTTGTTATTGTGATGCTTATAGATAACTTTCGTTATCGTTGTTGGTTATAAAAATATAAAAAACTTTTACCGTACTGAGTAGTGAAAATTTCGATATTCATTAATAGTTTTGTAATTAATTGATTACATTTTTGATAGTTTTTATATAGCTTAGATTTTCGTTTTCTTGAGATTCTCATACGATATTAGCATTTAATATTGCTTTGTTTTATCATTTATTCCTTTTTTATTTTATTAACTTTTATTTTTTTTTTGGATATGCCTGTTACACGTAGTTGTAACGATTTAACTTTCGTGGGCCACGATAACAACTTAAATGCGACGTTTGAGGCACAGGGGAACGTCGATAGTCCTTCTGTTGCAAGACCCTTGACGAGATCTAGAATCGGATTAGGTGGAACGTTGGAACCACCGTTGGGTAATGGTGGTCGTAAGGAGCGTGCCGCTCTGGTTGATGATACTGGTGATCCAATAGGGGAATTTCCTAGGGACCCAGTTATTTCATTAGGTGAAAACAGAATTCAACAGTTGATTGAGGATTCTCTTACCAGTTTTCGTAGTGAGATTTCGAATGAAATAGGAAAATTTGTTGAGGAATATTGAAATTTCTACGGGTGTTCAACGATCTCGGAATTCTGATGAACAGCATACATCTCAGCAGTTAAATTCGAGGGAAATGGGATTTCAGCGGATTCAAAACCAGTCCGTGAATCGTACTGTAGGTGATGTAAATGGTAATTCAGATAAGGTTTTAAATATAATACCCAATTGGCGTCTTAAGTTTATTGGTCGTTCTGACGACATGGATGTGATGACTTCATTTATAGGGTGAATATTTTGGCTTCCAATACGTTAAATGGAGACTATGAGCTATTATGCAATCATGCATATAGTATTTTTGAGGGAAAAGCGTTAGAGTGGTTTTGGAAATATCATCAACGTAATAACCAGATCAATTGGATGTCTTTAACTGCTTCTCTTCGAAGATAATACAAATCGGATTATTTAGATTTTGATATTCGCGATGATATTAGAGGACGTAAACAGAGACCGAACGAATCATTTGATGATTATCTGGATTCAGTGGTTACTATTGCCCATAGGTTGAAATCTCCCATGACTGATCAGGAACTTTGTGAAACTGTGCTACGTAATCTTAAACCGGAGATTAGACTTGAGTTGCTACACGTCGATATAACTCAAATTTCGCAATTGAGACGCGAGGTTCGAAAACATGAAAAATTTATGTCAGACATGAAAGGATACAACGTATATAGGAATTCCAATGTTAAGCGACAAGTAGCTGAATTGGATTTTGATGCACACCAACTAGATAAGGAGCAAAAATTGGAGGCTGTCGATATTTGTACCATTAACAAAACACTAACCTGTTGGAATTGTGATGAGATTGGCCATATTTATAAGGATTGTTTGAAAGAAAGGAAAGTCTTTTGTTATGGGTGTGGTCTAAAAGATAGCTATAAACCTAATTGCTTAAAGTGTAAGCTGCAGGGAAACTCTAAGAGGGATGTCCTTTTTCAGAAGAGAGGACATCCGAATGTTCCACGAAGAAACTAAGCTCGGAAAAAGAGAATTCCGCAACTAACTCGATAACAGGATTTACTTCACCGGCTATGACTAATAAAAATCAAGATAATATACGAATTTTAGGGAAATGTCGTAAGAACAATCGTAGTTCTGTTAGGATGCGTAAATATTGGCGTAAATTAAAATCATTTAATAGATATACGATTTCTACAATTGTTAGTACGGAGTCTGACTCAAGACCTTTCGTGAATCTCACCATAGGTGGTAAATTGTATTTTGCGTTGTTGGACAGCGGTGCTAACAAAAGCGTTTTTGGTGGACAACTTGCAAGGGAAATTTCGAGTGACCCAGCATTTACGAGATGCCGTGGTAGTGTAAGGACAGCAGATGGACAGCGACAAAGTATTGCAGGAACTGTATATTTGGATATAACTTTTCAGAATCAAACGAACAAATTTGAATTTTTAGTAATACCCTCAATTACGCAGGATGTCATTTGTGGAATTGACTTTTGGATAAGATTTGGAATTATGATTGCAACTAGTAAATTGATTAACGAAATTAATAGTATTGAAATAGAAATGGATAAAATATCTCTTACGGATATACAAAAACGGAAATTGGATATGATTATTGATACGTTTTCAAATTCGGAACGTGATGGCCTCGATTGTACAACGTTGATTGAACATTAGATTGATACCGGGGATGCAGTCCCGATTAAACAACGTTACTATCCCATATCTCCTGCTAGGAGATGGGCAAAATGGCAGAAACGGAAAGACCTTTTCAGCGCTTATACATCGATCTGATAGGACCATTGATACGTACGAAAAAGGGCAATATCGGTATATTAATTATACTAGATCATTTTTCAAAGTTCACCTTTCTCAAGCCACTTCGGAAATTCACGTCGAAAAATATAATTGATTACTTGAAATCAGAGATATTTCATTGTTATGGGGTGCCGGAAATCATTGTTTCGGATAATGGAACTCAGTTCCGATGTAGAGAATTTGAGCGATTTCTTGAAGGAAATGGTATCAAACATTTAATGACGGCTTTATATAGTCCTCAGGCTAATGCCAGCGAACGTGTCAACCGGTCGGTTAATGAGGCATTACGTTCTTATGTACGCGATAATTATCAAAATTGGGATATTGTTTTAAGCAGCGTTAACTGTGCTTTTCGGAATAGTATACACCAAAGTACTGAGAGAACACCATATCAAGTTGTATTCGGCCAAATCATGATAACTCATGGCAACGATTTTAAACTGTTAAGAAATCAACGCCAAGATGAAATTTCGATTTTAAGGGATTCTATTCAGAAAAAAATGAGGAAAGCGTATGAGAAAAATGAGAGAATCTATAATTTAAGATAGCGGAAAATAGAATTTGAAGTCGGGGAAGAAGTCATACGAAAGAATTTTGTGCAAAGCTCACTAGCAAAGAAGTTCAATGCAAAACTTGCTCCAACTGGGGTTAAGGCGATAGTACGGAAGAAGGTTGGTCAAGTGTATTATGAGCTATAGGATTGTAACAGTAAAAACGCAGTTTATCATCTCAAGGATATATGGAAGTAAATTAAAAGAAGTATTTTGGCTGCTGCATATTTTGGATTTAGATCGCCTTTTTTCAGATTTAGTTCTTCTGGTGAACATTGAACTAAATCTACTTTGTGAGGACGATGTTTTTACGATCCCTGGAAAACGTACCGTTTTATTATTGAAGTTTATTTATTTATTTTTTTTTGAAGATTTAAAAAAAAAAAAGAAAAAAAAAATAAGCTTTGAATTTTCTTGCGAGAATTGAAAAAAAGAAAAACTAAAGAAAAACGTTGGAAAATTTAAAAAAAATATTGAAGAAAATTCAGAGAAGGGAAAGAAAAAAGTTGACTAGATATTGCAAAAATAAAAACAGACGTAATAATTGGAGAATATGCAAGTTTTATTTTACGTCTGGAAAAATTTGCTAAGATATTTTTATTAATCAAGAAGTTTATGCAATTAAATCGTATATTGGGCTGAAAGAGGTTTTATTTCTTGGAGTCATTGTCAAATCTGTTTAATAAGATCAACATAATTTGAAAAAAATAGATCCGTAGCCCAGTTAAAAAAAAATAGGACATCAACATTATTATTGGATACATACGTTCATCAATTTATTATTATTATTATGGAATGTGTTTATAGCTTCAAAAACAAGAGTCCAGTTGGAAATTTTGATGGAACCTTTTTGATTTATCTTCTGGCATAGTTTATCATCGAAAGGAAAATAAAACAAGGTTATTAGTGACAAAGTAATCGGTCTGATAATATTAAATTCGTGAAAACTTTTAATGATAATTCCCTTTCTACATGAGGAAAACCAGCTTTAAGTACGAGTAATTTCAAGGACATTTATGGGAAAATATTTCGGTAGTACAAACTTCAATTCTTACTTACCCAGATACATCATTACACTTATGTCCATATGCTAATATACATATGCCAATGGTCATACACTCTTAAAAAAGTGGAAATTTGCCAATAACTTAGGTACTAATTTTACAAGTTTTTTTTGTATCCAAATTCCATTTATATAAATTTCAATAACGTAATGGGTGTTCGTATAACTCAAGACATCAGGCCTGAAGTCAACAAGGGACATAATTCTGGTGAGTTTTAAACAAAGATTTTTTTTCCATTACACCCAAGAAAAAAATATAAGCGGTAATTATTTCTTTTCATATCTAAATATATGAAAGTTGAAGCTAATTTAATTTTTCAGTAAATAATTCCTTAAAATTAACAATAAACTTTACCTAATATCACTTTCTTTAATTTTAAATCTTACTTTACACTGAACAACCAAAATAATTCTAACCGTTAAGTTCAAATAAATCATAATAAAAAAATTAATTAAAACACGCCACAACACACTCACAGGAAAACATTAGTTAAAAATATAATTTTTACACCGTTTACACTCACAGAAATACATGAGCTAAAAATGTATTAGTTTTACCCGTTATACCTTCATAAAAAGTAAAACATTTTTTTAAATTTAATTTTTTTTACCCTAATGAAAAATTGTTAATATGTTTTTTAAATAATATTTCAAATTAGAAATCTTCTGAATTTAAAATATTATGAAATAATTTTCTCTACAAATTTTTGTTAAAGTTTATTTATTATTCACATTGGTATTTTGACATTAGATTTTATTTAAACGGATATGAAAATTTTCTATTAGCGTTTAATTATACAACATATTATATATTATAAATTTTATTATAGGTTTAATTTCTTTTATCATTTTGTTTATAACGTATTTTAAATAAAAAGATTCATTGATAAATATGCAATTTGGGATGGCTAAATAATATTCTATTGCCATCATTGGAGGGTGGGTTCTGACTTCGACTAGTTTCCAGCGATAGTCGATACAACGCATCACAATTTCCCTTTTCTTCCTTCTTCTTCTCATTAGACGTTTTTTCTATTTTCCTTTATTTTCTTCCCTAAGAGCTATCTTACTTTTTTTACTTTTATGTTTACAATCCTTTACTTGTCTTCAAGGGAAAAAGAACCAGCCCCAGATTGAGCACGGCCGGGGCAAGAAGATAACCATCTTCCCAAGAAGATAGGGCCGTCAGGTGGGATTCGTTACAAGATCAAGCTAATATAAACTTTAGTTACCCAAGTAAAAAAGTGTTTGAACGTCTGGTACACAACCAGATGAGTAAATACCTTAATGAGAATTCACTCATAACTGAAAGACAGTCAGGGTTCAGACCCAAACACAGTTGTATATCTGCTTTAATTGACGTAACTGAGGAATTAAGGAGTAAATTGGATGACAACATGATCTCGTTCCTTGTGCTACTAGACCACTCAAAAGCGTTCGATACAGTGAAACACTCTATCCTGTGCCTTAAACTGAGGTCCATGTGCAACTTTTCAGTGACTCAGTAAAACTGATCAAATCTTACCTAATTGGTAGATCTCAGGCTGTGTACCAGGGAGGTGACATATCGGACACCTGTTTTATAACAAGAGGAGTTCCATAGGGATCGATACTTGGCCCACTTCTATATTCAATTTATTCAAATGATTTACCATCTCAGATTGACTTCTGAAAAATACAAATGTATGCAGATGATGTACAACTTTATATAAGCTGTGTTCCGTCCAATGTACCTGATTGCATAAGAAAGTTAAACCATGATCTAGAAAATATAAATAATTGGGCGTCAGATAACGGGCTTTGTTCAAATGCTAAAAAATCTAAAGCTATGGTAATAGGAAAACCATACTTTATTCCCTCCGCTCTACCACCAATCCAAATAAATAACGCTGTTCTTGAAATAGTAGACACCGCTAAAAATCTAGGAGTAATTTTTAACAAAAACCTTGAATGGAATGACCACATCAACATTATCTGCGGAAGAACATATGGAATGCTAAGAAATTTATGGAAGACTCAATATTATACCCCAATGGATGTAAGGATGCTACTGGCAAAAACGTATTTACTACCAACACTTCTTTACGGCTGTGAACTCTTTTCCAGTTGTGATTCCGTCTCCTTACGTAGACTTAATGTTACATTTAACAATATTGCTAGATATGTGTTTGCAATTAAACGTTATGATCGGATATCACAGTTCTCAAAGAGAATTTACACTGTATCGTTTGACAACCTCCTGAAATGTCGTACCTTAATATTTTTACACAAAATAATCTACACCAAACAACCACAATATCTGTATGACAGGTTGAATTTTTCAAGGTCGGAAAGAGGCTAAATGCCATTCGTTATCGTGTTCTTTTATCAACGAGACACTTTTATATACATTCAATCCGTCTTTGGACCAAACTACCTTCCAATATTCAAACAATTAGCAATGCAATGCAATTTAAAACTGCAATTTTTGAAATTTTTAATTAATTCATATTAATAACTTGTATTATGTATTATTTTTTTTTTCTTGTTTTAACTTTTTATTGATGTACCGATACATGCCATTTTGACATTTATTGTTATGCTAAAATGTTTATGCAATCATATTACCCTTTTATTATATTATAAATTATTTTAAATCTTTTGTGACGAAAATATGTAATGCCATTAATTGTCCCAGTCCTATAATATAAGAACTGTTCTTGTTATACTGTCTTGTCAAATCAGAATAAATAAATAAAATAAATAAATAGCTTAAAAAAATACTCTAATCACATTTTGTTGAATCTAATTGTATATAGTTATATTGTTTTGTATTATGAAAGTTATATACATGTGTTGTAAATAATGTGCTACATATAAATGTGATATTATATAAAAATTTATTTAATTACACATCTTTCAATTTCATCCGAAAATTGTCATGTCGAAATATGCAACTCTAACATATTTAGGATAGGAAGAATCAAATAATGTTAAATTTTCTTAAAGGTAAAGGGTGTCCCAAGAAGAACGCAATTTTTAAATCTGGCAACATTCGAAGTGTCATTGTTTGACATTTGAACAATTGTTATTGTTTGCTAGTAGAAGGTACGAGGTTAGTAAAATACACGAATGAACAACGCATTCTCATTGTGAAATTGTTTTACCAAAATGGTGAAAGTTTTGCGGCTACAGTTCGCAAATTGCGATCAATTTGGGGTCACAATAATGCTCCAAAAGAGTCAACTGTAAAGAGATTAATGGATAAATTTGCCGAAACTGGGTCTGTTAGTGATGTAAAGACAACAACGCGCCATCGACCAGGTCGATCGACCGAAAATGTCGCAGCTGTACGTGATGATGTCGCTCAAACTCCATCCACCTCAATTCGACACCGAGCTCAGGAAATTCGTGTCTCCAAATCCACTTTTCAGCGAATTTTGACGAAAGATTTGCATCTTCATGCATACAAAGTTCAATTGACTCAGGAACTGAAGCCAGCTGACCATGGACAGCGAAGGGAGTTCGTTAATTGGGTATTGGAGAGACTACATGAAAATGCTGATTTTGCCGATAAAATCATCTTCAGTGACGAGGCCCATTTTCATCTTGATGGCTTCGTCAATAGGCAGAATTGTCGCATTTGGGGTGAGGAAAATCCTCGAGTGATTCACGAGAAGCAAATGCATCCTCAACGTGTCACTGTGTGGTGTGGTTTTTGGGCTGGAGGAATCATTGGACCTTTTTTTATGAAAATGAGGCAGGTCAAGCGCAAACAGTCAATGGTGTTCGGTATCGTGAAATGATAACCAGTTTTTTCTTGCCTAGAATTGAAGAAATGAATGTGGAGGGCATGTGGTTCCAACAAGACGGCGCCACATGTCATACAGCCAGAGAAACAATTCAATTGCTGCATCAGTCATTTCCCGGTCGTGTTATTTCGCGTTTTGGAGATCAGAATTGGTCGCCTAGATCGTGCGATTTAACACCATTAGATTTTTTTCTTTGGGGTTTTTTGAAGTCGATGGTTTACGCGAATAAGCCGACGACGACTCAAGCCTTAAAAGAGGAAATTGAACGCTGCATTAATGAAATACCGCAGCATTCATGCAAAACGGTCATTGAAAATTTCATTAAAAGATCGCGTGCATGCCAGCAAAGCCGCGGCGGCCATCTGCACGATATATTGTTCCATACATAACCTCATTCTGTCTACTTTACGATATAATAAAGTTTCACGATTTTTTTTTAAATATCTGTGTTTTATTTAAAATTTAAAAATTGCGTTCTTCTTGGGACACCCTTTATATACAAAAATGTACTTAAATATAATTTTGATATTAGTGACTCAACCAGTGCTAAATATATCAGAGTTACATATTTAAACGTGACAAATTTTCACATAGTTACAGAATAACCCCATAAACTTCGTACAGTTTACGAAAAGAAAAAAAATATAGGTGTTCACGTGTCATAAAAAAAAACAAAATCAAGTAGTTTAATTGATTACACTGGAAACAGAACAGACAGAAAAAAATACCATATTGACCGGTTGAATTGTTTGTGCTTGTTATATACAATCAGCTGTTTTAACTCTTACATATTTTCCGTTTTCGTACTTTTTTTGGATATTTTTCTTTTTGGTAGTAAATTTGTCTTATTCTCTGTAATTCGGTTAATGAGTAATTTTTTTTAAACTTTACTGGAAAAGTACATAAACGAACCTAAATGACGTGTCATCAAAAAAAAAAAAACAAAATCAAGTTGTTTAATTGATTACACTGAAAACAGAAAAGACACAAAAAAATACCTTG
Source organism: Eustalomyia histrio (assembly GCA_949748255.1). Classification (NCBI taxonomy): domain Eukaryota; kingdom Metazoa; phylum Arthropoda; class Insecta; order Diptera; family Anthomyiidae; genus Eustalomyia; species Eustalomyia histrio. The sequence continues at coordinate 131,154,994 of OX456525.1, forward strand.
AAAGTGATACTATTTTTGTAGTAGGTGTTGTCGAGTAAAACAATAATCTGGTTTCGCCAAACACCTCCAAAATCTTGAGTTGCGAGTAAAAACCGGTTTTCGTACCTTTATGTATTCATATGCCAGTAACTTTTTGAATTCATGCACTTATGTTTATGATACGTTATTTTGAATTTCGGTTATGAAATCGTTATTTTTGGACGCAAAATAATAAAAAATTTTAGAAACAAAAAATAATGAAGTAGAAATACCTAATAAGTTATATTTTTCCCAAAGGTGTTGCCAAGTACAACAAGAATCTGGTTTTAAAATTTGCCAAACACCTTCAAAATCTTGAGTAATGGGTATAACGTTTGGTGAATAAAATCCGAACAACTGTACGACTCCTCTTAATAAAAAACACATGATATTTACAACAAAACTGTTTACGTTAAATATAACTGTACTAGCTAGTTATTCAATAAAATATAAGAACACGTGGATAAGTTATTAATTAGTTTTAAAAATGTCGCTCAACGAGTTGAACCGTCGCAAGTTAATTTTAAAATTTTGTGAAGAAAATCTCAACAAAACAAAAACTGAAATTTTAAACATTTAAGAGATATGGGATTCAAAAAAACTTTTATTTATAACACAATACGCTTGTTTGAAAATAATGAAACTGTTGAGCGAAAACGTGGATCGGGTCGGAAATGTAGTTGGGTAAAAAATATAAATGTGACAAAAATACTGTTCAAAAATATTTAGAATCCATGGGAATCAAAAAAAAAAAAATAAAAAAACAGCACCATTCACAACAGAACGTCAACAAAAGATTATTAAATCGAGATTACGGGAACTTTCGAATAATTACTTCTCTTCCTCATCATATGTTGATGAGTCATATTTTACTGTAGAAGGCAACAAATGGCAGTAAAAACATTATTTTGAGTCTTCTAGTGTTAAAGCACCCGAAAAATATAAATTTATTCGAAAGACAAAGTTCCCGGGAAAAGTTTTGTTGTGGTTAGCCATAAGTGAACGTGGAATCAGCGACCCGATATTTTTTAAAGGAGGGTTAGCAGTCAATGCCCAAGTTTATAATGAAAAATGTGTACCATCACTTAAAAAGTTTATTAAAAAATTTCATCCACATGATAAAACAATTTTTTGGCCTGATTTGGCATCCTCACACTACGCCAAAGTTACAACTCAGAATTTAAATAATCAAAAAATTGAATTTGTCCCAAAATAAATGAATCCACCAAATGTTCCCCAACTGAGACCAATTGAAACTTTTTGGACTAATTTGAAGAGAAAGGTATACGAAAGTGGATATAGAGCCAAAAATGTCGATTGCCTAATTCTAAAGATAAAAAGGGAGCTGAAAACTATAAATACAGAGGTCACTGAGGGAACTACCACAAGAAATCAGGAAAGCAAACCGCTACGGAGCCAATATTTTTTTGTAATTTCTTTTAAACGTAATTAATTTTGAAATAAATAAAACTTAAAACAAAATAATTTAGTTTAATATATATTTTTTTACTTTTACGGTTGTTCGGATTTCATTCACTAAGCGTTATAAAGAGGGTTTTCGTACCTTTATGAACGCACTTATAAACCAGTAACTTAGTTGAATATCAACCGATTTTAAGTTTCTTAGTGAAAAGAAGAAACTGATACCTTTCGAACATATATTTCATTTTTATACCCTTCACCACAGGTGGAAGGGTATATATAAGTTTGTCATTCCGTTTGTAATTTCTACAATATTGATCTTAGACCCTTTAAAGAATATATATTCTGGGTCCTTATGAAGAGCGAAGTTGATTTAACGATGTCCGTCTGTGTGTTGAAATGGGTTTTCCGAAGAACCCAGACATGATGAGGACTTGATTGTTTTTTATTTCTGTTACATGTGATCCATTTCTGTTTGCTATTAAAAATCAGACAGATCGGTTAATAAATGGCTGAGATACGCCAAAAAACCAGGACTACCTCTAATTTTTTCCGTAAAATCCCTTTGTTTAATATGTATGTAGAATTTTACGCTTAACAAACACATCCATGTGTTAAAATTCTTTTCTTTCATCTCCACCTTTTATACACAAACAACACACACACAAAGATTTGTCATTTAAATAAAAACTAAACAAATCTCTAATGAACGAAGACTTTTATAAATGTACCTCTATTGACGATGATTTTGTGTGAGCTTCAATAGCTCAGTCACAAATACTTTTTTTTCTCTAAGGCCGCGGGTTCGAATCCCGGTCAATTCACTTTTTTTTGTACATTTTTTTTTATTTTCTTAAGACTTTTTTTTTGTTTATTTTTGTTTTTTTTTTAACATTTAATAATTAATTTATATAAAATTTTATATTAATAATTAAATAATTTATAAATAGGCTAAAAACATCAAAATTTTTCTAAAAACCCTCTGATACAAACAAAATACAAACGTTTTTATACCCTTCACCACAGGTGGAAGGGTCGCGGGTTCGAATCCCGGTCAATTCACTTTTTTTTGTACATTTTTTTTTTATTTTCTTAAGACTTTTTTTTGTTTTTTTTACATTGAATAATTAATTTATATAAAATTTTATATTAATAATTAAATAATCCATATCCATATTAATAATTAAATAATCCATAAATAGGCTAAAAACATCAAAATTTTTATAAAAATCCTCTGATACAAACAAAATACAAACGGTTTTATTTCTATTTTTTGTTCCGATTTAAAAGAATTTATAAAAAGATTTTTAAACCATTTTATTTCTCATATATTAAGAAAATTTTATACATAATGTCCCTTTGAGTGCAACTATTTTAGGTCATAACTTATAATAATTTATAAAAAAAAAATTTGTAAACTATTTTCCTTCAAATTTTTAAAATTAAGCTAAAGAAATTAAAAATATTTTTAATTAAAAAGCGAAATAAAATCCCAAATGCAAATTTGCAAACTAAATCAAACGTTTTTGTAGAAATAAAACACATGCAGTTCTAGTGATTTCTTTTAACGATTTGTTGAAATTCTTTTCTTTCACCTCTTCACCTTTTATACACAAACAACAAACACTATTCTAGAGCTATAATATGACCTATGGATACGTCTTATATAGCAAAAGATCGAAAATCTTTAGTATAACATATTTGCTGAAAAACTCGGAAATATCGGTTCAGATACAAAAAAGTTATGCCCAAAACATAAATTTTTATACCCTTCACCACAGGTGGAAGGGTATATATAAGTTTGTCATTCCGTTTGTAATTTCTACAATATTGATCTTAGACCCTATAAAGTATATATATTCTGGGTCCTTATGAAGAGCGAAGTTGATTTAACGATGTCCGTCTGTCCGTCTGTCCGCCTGTGTGTTGAAATGGGTTTTCCGAAGAACCCAGACGTGATGAGGACTTGATTCTTTTTTATTTCTGTTACATGTGATCCATTTCTGTTTGCTATTAAAAATCAGACAGATCGGTTAATAAATGGCTGAGATATTAGCAAAAAACCAGGACTACCTCTAATTTTTCCAGTAAAATCCCTATGTTTAAAATGTATGTAGAATTTTGAGCATAACAACACATCCATGTGTTAAAATTCTTTTCTTTCATCTCCACCATTTATACACAAACAACACGAAGACTTTTATATATGTACATCTATTGACGATGATTTTGTGTGAGCTTCAATAGCTCAGTTGTCTAGACGCTATGTCACAAATACTTTTTTTCTCTAAGCCCGCGGAGTTCGAGGTTCAAATCTCGCTCAGGTCAATTCACTTTTTTTTTGTACATTTTTTTTTTATTATTTTCTTAATATTTTTTTTTTTTTGCTTATTTTTGGTTTTTTTTTTAACATTTAATAATTAATTTATATAACATTTTATATTAATAATTAAAATTCTTTTCTTTCATCTCCACCTTTTATACACAAACAACACACATACAAAGATTTGTCATTTAAATAAAAACTAAACAAATCCCTAATGAACGAAGACTTTTATATATGTACATCTATTGACGATGATTTTGTGTGAGCTTCAATAGCTCAGTTGTCTAGACGCCATGTCACAAATACTTTTTTTCTATAAGGCCGCGGGTTCGAATCTCGGTCAGGTCAATTCACTTTTTTTTTGTACATTTTTTTTTTATTTTCTTAAGATTTTTTTTTTTTGTTTATTTTTTGTTTTTTTTTTTACATTTAATAATTAATTTAAATAAAATTTTATATTAATAATTAAATAATCCATAAATAGGCTAAAAACATCAAAATTTTTATTAAAACCCTCTGATACAAACAAAATACAAACGGTTTTATTTCTTTTTTTTGCTCCGATTTAAAAGAATTTATAAAAAGATTTTTAAACCATTTTATTTCTCACATATTAAGAACATTTTATACATAATTTACCTTTGAGTGCAACTATTTTAGGTCATAACTTATAATAATTTATAAAAAAAATTATAAACTATTTTCCTTCAAATTTTTAAAATTAAGCTAAAGAAATTACAAATATTTCTAATAAAAAAGCGAAATAAAATCCCAAATGTAAATTTGCCAGCTAAATCAAACTATTTTGTAGAAATAAAACACATGCAGTTGTAGTGATTTCTTTTAACGATTTGTTGAAATTCTTTTCTTTCACCTCTTCACCTTTTATACACAAACAACAAACACTATTCTAGAGCTGTATTATGACCTATGGATACGTCTTATATAGCAAAAGATCAAAAATCTTTAGTATAACATATTTGCTGAAAAACTCGGAAATATCGGTTCAGATACAAAAAAGTTATGCCCAAAACATAAATTTTTTTAAAGTACCTATATTCCCGAGTCCAAGTTTTATCTCCAAACTAAATGGTTAATTTCCTCTTAAAGGCGTCCGTATATAAATCTGTCCATTCCATATATGTCCATATATAAACTTCAGTTTTTTCCCAACCATGGTGAAGGGTATATAAGATTCGGCATAGCCGAATTTAGCCGCTCTTACTTGTTTTTCCAGTAAAATCCCTTTGTTTAATATGTATGTAGAATTTTACGCATAACAAACACATCCATGTGTTAAAATTCTTTTCTTTCATCTCCACCTTTTATACACAAACAACACACATACAAAGATTTGTCATTTAAATAAAAACTAAACAAATCTCTAATTAACGAAGACTTTTATATATGTACATCTATTGACGATGATTTTGTGTGAGCTTCAATAGCTCAGTTGTCTAGACGCCATGTCACAAATACTTTTTTTCTCTAAGCCCGTGGAGTTCGAGGTTCAAATCTCGCTCAGGTCAATTCACTTTTTTTTTTTGTACATTTTTTTTTATTATTTTCTTAATATTTTTTTTTTTGCTTATTTTTGTTTTTTTTTTTTTAACATTTAATAACTAATTTATATAAAATTTTATATTAATAATTAAAATTCTTTTCTTTCATCTCCACCTTTTATACACAAACAACACACATACAAAGATTTGTCATTTAAATAAAAACTAAACAAATCTCTAATGAACGAAGACAAACCACCATCAGTAACACAATCAAAATATTGCAGCAGGGTTGCGAAATAAGAATTTCAATTTCGTACAAAAGTCATTATCAAATTGTACTTTTTGAACTCAATTGTACCATTTCTTCTGTATAAAAAAACACCAATTATAGAATTTTTTTAACAAAAAAAAAAACTGTACAGAAAATTCAGTTGTACATTAAAAGTATATAATAAAATAAAAATATATAAAATAAGGTACAAAAATACATGAGATAAATATCATACTTAAGTAGGTAGCAAGCTATTTCTTAGACTGAAAATAGAGTATTCAAAAAACCGGCCTTTTGGAAAAACCGGTTTCGGTTTTCTTCGAAAAATCTAATTTAAAAAAAACCGGTTTCGGTTTCGGTTTTTGCAGAAAAAACCGGTCAACCGGTTTTTTTCGTTTTTTTTTTTTTATTTTATTTTATTTATTTAGTCTATGGAAAATAACATCCTTACAGACTATTATGATAACAATAAAATAATGATAAAAAATACAAACATATGAGGGAGTAATATAAATTTAAATAAACTAGAAATTGATAAGAATGTTATTTAATTATTATGGTAAAGAATAATGTCTCTTTTAATAGTATCTAAGCTCTTATAAAAATCAAAGATATGATACAATTGATTAAATTCGATACAAATACGGCGAAAAGGATCAGAATTAGCATAATTTGTAGAAAAGTATTTAACACTAAGAAATAGATAGTATCTTGATAAGCGATGTGGAACATTTATGTTGAGTTTGCTAACTAGAAAATCTGAATGTAAATCTCCATTAATCAAATTTATTAAAAAAGTAACATTTAACATTTTACGGCGACTATAAAGTGTAGGAAGCTTTATAAGCGCAAGACGGCTTTTGTAGGGAGGTAAGTGCACAGTAGGATTCCATCCAAGTCCACGGAGGCAAAATATAAGGAATTGTTTCTGAACGGATTAAATAGAATTAGAGTGTACGTTGTAGAAAGGATCCCAGACAACAGAACCATATTCAAGAATAGGTCTCACTAGAGTAGTGAACAGCTTTTTTGTAATGTAAGGATCAGAAAATTCTTTTGCCCAGCGTTTGATAAACCCCAATACACCAACTGCCTTATTAATTGTCTTAGTAATATGATTTCGGAAATCCAAACGTCTATCCAATAAAACACCAAGATCATTAAATGTTTCAACCATCTCTAGCCGCATACCATTCATCATGAATAAAAAGCTTATAAAATTCGTTGTTTTAATTACAAACAAAAAAAAGAAATTTAATAAATAAAGTAATAAAAAAAATGAATATGAAAAAAAAAAATATTTTATAATATTTATACCCTTCACCACAGGTGGAAGGGTATATATAAGTTTGTCATTCCGTTTGTAATTTCTACAATATTGATCTTAGACCCTATAAAGTATATATATTCTGGGTCCTTATGAAGAGCGAAGTTGATTTAACGATGTCCGTCTGTCCGTCTGTCCGCCTGTGTGTTGAAATGGGTTTTCCGAAGAACCCAGACGTGATGAGGACTTGATTCTTTTTTATTTCTGTTACATGTGATCCATTTCTGTTTGCTATTAAAAATCAGACAGATCGGTTAATAAATGGCTGAGATATTAGCAAAAAACCAGGACTACCTCTAATTTTTCCAGTAAAATCCCTTTGTTTAAAATGTATGTAGAATTTTGAGCATAACAACACATCCATGTGTTAAAATTCTTTTCTTTCATCTCCACCATTTATACACAAACAACACGAAGACTTTTATATATGTACATCTATTGACGATGATTTTGTGTGAGCTTCAATAGCTCAGTTGTCTAGACGCTATGTCACAAATACTTTTTTTCTCTAAGCCCGCGGAGTTCGAGGTTCAAATCTCGCTCAGGTCAATTCACTTTTTTTTTTGTACATTTTTTTTTATTATTTTCTTAATATTTTTTTTTTTGCTTATTTTTGGTTTTTTTTTTAACATTTAATAATTAATTTATATAACATTTTATATTAATAATTAAAATTCTTTTCTTTCATCTCCACCTTTTATACACAAACAACACACATACAAAGATTTGTCATTTAAATAAAAACTAAACAAATCCCTAATGAACGAAGACTTTTATATATGTACATCTATTGACGATGATTTTGTGTGAGCTTCAATAGCTCAGTTGTCTAGACGCCATGTCACAAATACTTTTTTTCTCTAAGGCCGCGGGTTCGAATCTCGGTCAGGTCAATTCACTTTTTTTTTGTACATTTTTTTTTTATTTTCTTAAGATTTTTTTTTGTTTATTTTTTGTTTTTTTTTTACATTTAATAATTAATTTAAATAAAATTTTATATTAATAATTAAATAATCCATAAATAGGCTAAAAACATCAAAATTTTTATTAAAACCCTCTGATACAAACAAAATACAAACGGTTTTATTTCTTTTTTTTGCTCCGATTTAAAAGAATTTATAAAAAGATTTTTAAACCATTTTATTTCTCACATATTAAGAACATTTTATACATAATTTACCTTTGAGTGCAACTATTTTAGGTCATAACTTATAATAATTTATAAAAAAAATTATAAACTATTTTCCTTCAAATTTTTAAAATTAAGCTAAAGAAATTACAAATATTTCTAATAAAAAAGCGAAATAAAATCCCAAATGTAAATTTGCCAGCTAAATCAAACTATTTTGTAGAAATAAAACACATGCAGTTGTAGTGATTTCTTTTAACGATTTGTTGAAATTCTTTTCTTTCACCTCTTCACCTTTTATACACAAACAACAAACACTATTCTAGAGCTGTATTATGACCTATGGATACGTCTTATATAGCAAAAGATCAAAAATCTTTAGTATAACATATTTGCTGAAAAACTCGGAAATATCGGTTCAGATACAAAAAAGTTATGGCCAAAACATAAATTTTTTTAAAGTACCTATATTCCCGAGTCCAAGTTTTATCTCCAAACTAAATGGTTAATTTCCTCTTAAAGGCGTCCGTATATAAATCTGTCCATTCCATATATGTCCATATATAAACTTCAGTTTTTTCCCAACCATGGTGAAGGGTATATAAGATTCGGCATAGCCGAATTTAGCCGCTCTTACTTGTTTTTCCAGTAAAATCCCTTTGTTTAATATGTATGTAGAATTTTACGCATAACAAACACATCCATGTGTTAAAATTCTTTTCTTTTATCTCCACCTTTTATACACAAACAACACACATACAAAGATTTGTCATTTAAATAAAAACCAAACAAATCTCTAATTAACGAAGACTTTTATATATGTACATCTATTGACGATGATTTTGTGTGAGCTTCAATAGCTCAGTTGTCTAGACGCCATGTCACAAATACTTTTTTTCTCTAAGCCCGTGGAGTTCGAGGTTCAAATCTCGCTCAGGTCAATTCACTTTTTTTTTTGTACATTTTTTTTTATTATTTTCTTAATATTTTTTTTTTTTTGCTTATTTTTGGTTTTTTTTTTAACATTTAATAACTAATTTATATAAAATTTTATATTAATAATTAAAATTCTTTTCTTTCATCTCCACCTTTTATACACAAACAACACACATACAAAGATTTGTCATTTAAATAAAAACTAAACAAATCTCTAATGAACGAAGACTTTTATATATGTACATCTATTGACGATGATTTTGTGTGAGCTTCAATAGCTCAGTTGTCTAGACGCCATGTCACAAATACTTTTTTTCTCTAAGCCCGTGGAGTTCGAGGTTCAAATCTCGCTCAGGTCAATTTACTTTTTTTTTTTTGTACATTTTTTTTTATTATTTTCTTAATATTTTTTTTTTTTGCTTATTTTTGGTTTTTTTTTTTAACATTTAATAACTAATTTATATAAAATTTTATATTAATAATTAAAATTCTTTTCTTTCATCTCCACCTTTTATACACAAACAACACACATACAAAGATTTGTCATTTAAATAAAAACTAAACAAATCTCTAATGAACGAAGACAAACCACCGTCAGTAACACAATCAAAATATTGCAGCAGGGTTGCGAAATAAGAATTTCAATTTCGTACAAAAGTCATTATCAAATTGTACTTTTTGAACTCAATTGTACCATTTCTTCTGTATAAAAAAACACCAATTATAGAATTTTTTTAACAAAAAAAAAACTGTACAGAAAATTCAGTTGTACATTAAAAGTATATAATAAAATAAAAATATATAAAATAAGGTACAAAAATACATGAGATAAATATCATACTTAAGTAGGTAGCAAGCTATTTCTTAGACTGGAAATAGAGTATTCAAAAAACCGGCCTTTTGGAAAAACCGGTTTCGGTTTTCTTCGAAAAATCTAATTTAAAAAAAACCGGTTTCGGTTTCGGTTTTTGCAGAAAAAACCGGTCAACCGGTTTTTTTCGTTTTTTTTTTAATTTGAATAAAAAGCTTATAAAATTCGTTGTTTTAATTACAAACAAAAAAAAGAAATTTAATAAATAAAGTAATAAAAAAAATGAATATGAAAAAAAAAAATATTTTATAATATTTATACCCTTCACCACAGGTGGAAGGGTATATATAAGTTTGTCATTCCGTTTGTAATTTCTACAATATTGATCTTAGACCCTATAAAGTATATATATTCTGGGTCCTTATGAAGAGCGAAGTTGATTTAACGATGTCCATCTGTCCGCCTGTGTGTTGAAATGGGTTTTCCGAAGAACCCAGACGTGATGAGGACTTGATTCTTTTTTTTTATTTCTGTTACATGTGATCCATTTCTGTTTGCTATTAAAAATCAGACAGATCGGTTAATAAATGGCTGAGATATTAGCAAAAAACCAGGACTACCTCTAATTTTTCCAGTAAAATCCCTTTGTTTAAAATGTATGTAGATTTTTGAGCATAACAACACATCCATGTGTTAAAATTCTTTTCTTTCATCTCCACCATTTATACACAAACAACACGAAGACTTTTATATATGTACATCTATTGACGATGATTTTGTGTGAGCTTCAATAGCTCAGTTGTCTAGACGCTATGTCACAAATACTTTTTTTCTCTAAGCCCGCGGAGTTCGAGGTTCAAATCTCGCTCATGTCAATTCACTTTTTTTTTTGTACATTTTTTTTTATTATTTTCTTAATATTTTTTTTTTTTGCTTATTTTTGGTTTTTTTTTAACATTTAATAATTAATTTATATAACATTTTATATTAATAATTAAAATTCTTTTCTTTCATCTCCACATTTTATACACAAACAACACACATACAAAGATTTGTCATTTAAATAAAAACTAAACAAATCCCTAATGAACGAAGACTTTTATATATGTACATCTATTGACGATGATTTTGTGTGAGCTTCAATAGCTCAGTTGTCTAGACGCCATGTCACAAATACTTTTTTTCTCTAAGGCCGCGGGTTCGAATCTCGGTCAGGTCAATTCACTTTTTTTTGTACATTTTTTTTTTATTTTCTTAAGATTTTTTTTTGTTTATTTTTTGTTTTTTTTTTACATTTAATAATTAATTTAAATAAAATTTTATATTAATAATTAAATAATCCATAAATAGGCTAAAAACATCAAAATTTTTATAAAAACCCTCTGATACAAACAAAATACAAACGGTTTTATTTCTTTTTTTTGCTCCGATTTAAAAGAATTTATAAAAAGATTTTTAAACCATTTTATTTCTCACATATTAAGAACATTTTATACATAATTTACCTTTGAGTGCAACTATTTTAGGTCATAACTTTTAATAATTTATAAAAAAAATTATAAACTATTTTCCTTCAAATTTTTAAAATTAAGCTAAAGAAATTACAAATATTTCTAATAAAAAAGCGAAATAAAATTCCAAATGTAAATTTGCCAGCTAAATCAAACTATTTTGTAGAAATAAAACACATGCAGTTGTAGTGATTTCTTTTAACGATTTGTTGAAATTCTTTTCTTTCACCTCTTCACCTTTTATACACAAACAACAAACACTATTCTAGAGCTGTATTATGACCTATGGATACGTCTTATATAGCAAAAGATCAAAAATCTTTAGTATAACATATTTGCTGAAAAACTCGGAAATATCGGTTCAGATACAAAAAAGTTATGCCCAAAACATACATTTTTTTAAAGTACCTATATTCCCGAGTCCAAGTTTTATCTCCAAACTAAATGGTTAATTTCCTCTTAATTCCTCTTAATTTCCATTCCATATATGTCCATATATAAACTTCAGTTTTTTCCCAACCATGGTGAAGGGTATATAAGATTCGGCATAGCCGAATTTAGCCGCTCTTACTTGTTTAATAATTAATTTATATAAAATTTTAACGATTTGTTGAAATTCTTTTCTTTCACCTCTTCACCTTTTATACACAAACAACAAACACTATTCTAGAGCTGTATTATGACCTATGGATACGTCTTATATAGCAAAAGATCGAAAATCTTTAGTATAACATATTTGCTGAAAAAATCGGAAATATCGGTTCAGATACAAAAAAGTTATGCCCAAAACATAAATTTTTTTAAAGTACCTATTTTCCCGAGTCCAAGTTTTATCTCCAAACTAAATGGTTAATTTCCTCTTAAAGGCGTCCGTATATAAATCTGTCCATTCCATATATGTCCATATACAGTATCGGCCAAAACCTAAGCACCCCCTCAGTACATTTTTTTTTAATGATAATTTTTTTAAGAAAACAAAGTTATTAAAATTTTTTTTTTTTTTTATTTATTTATATCTTTATTGTTGAAAAACACAAACCTAAGGAATTCAGAATTTAATAAAAAAAAGTTAAAATTCAAAAAACATTTTAAGTCGCAAATATAAGCGGACGAAACTAAAGCACCGCCAATTTAAGGTACAAAAAAATATATTGAAATCAATATTTCGTTGCGAATCCTTTATTCTGGATGACACACGCACATCTTTTAGGCATAGAGGATATTAAATTATTAATTATATCAGGTGATATTGCTTCCCAGGCTATTTTTGCGGCTTCAAATAAATTTTCTTTGGTTTTGCAATTTTCTCGGTTGATTTTTGAGTTAACGATCTCCCACAAGTTCTCGATTGGGTTAAGATCGGGGGATTGGGCAGGCCAACGGAGAACTTCTATCAAATTGTTCTGGAACCACTCCTTAACCACTTTTGACGTATGTTTTGGGTCGTTATCTTGCTGGAATGTCCATTTAAGTGGCATCTCTTCTTCAGCATAAGGCAACATCACGTCTTTTAATATGTCACGATACATGAAACGATCCATAATTCCATCAATCTTATGAATTGGCCCAATCCCTTGCCCAGAGAAACAACCCCAGACCATTATGTTGCCGCCTCCATGCTTTACAGTGCCTTTGCAATATTTAGGATTCAACCGTTGTCCATTTGGTCTGCGTACACGCCTTATGCCATCTGAATCCTTTAAATTAAACTTAGATTCGTCAGAAAACAGCACAGTCCTCCATTTTTGGACACTCAAGTTGAGATGGGCCTTGGCGAATTCAAGTCTGGCTTTTTTATTTTTTGACGATATGAAAGGTTTTTTTGCCGGTCGTCGACTGAATAATCCGGCCTCTACCGACCCTTCTGCGAATCGTTCTTTCGCTAATTTTTAAATCTAAGCGGTTTCGTATGTGACTAGAAGATGCTGTAGGATCATTTTGGATTGTCCTTTTAATTAAGGAGTCTTCATGTCGGGAAGTTTCACGGGGCCTTCCTCCAGAATGAGTAGGAGATGTGCGACCAGTCTGCAAAAACTTTTTAATTAGCCTAGAAATAATTGATCTGTTGATCGAATATTTTGCACTCAATTGATGTCTTGATAAGCCGGCTCTCCAATCATTACGAATTCTAACTTTAAATTCACTTGAGTACTTATTGCGTGCCATTACTCTTATCTCAACGAAAACTTTAAAACAATGACAAATTTCACATAAATTCTAACAAGTTCTTCTTCTTAACACTGCAGCTTAATAGCTGCTGCATTTTTGAGTGTACCGTTAACTAATACAGTAATGTCGCAGTAGCGTAGTAAAATTTCCAAACACAATATTAGGGGGTGCTTTAGTTTCGTCCGCTTATATTTGCGACTTAAAATGTTTTTTGAATTTTAACTTTTTTTTATTAAATTCTGAATTCCTTAGGTTTGTGTTTTTCAACAATAAAGATATAAATAAATAAAAAAATAAAAAAAAAAATTTTAATAACTTTGTTTTCTTAAAAAAATTATCATTAAAAAAAAATGTACTGAGGGGGTGCTTAGGTTTTGGCCGATACTGTATAAACTTCAGTTTTTTCCCAACCATGGTGAAGGGTATATAAGATTCGGCATAGCCGAATTTAGCCGCTCTTACTTGTTTTTAAATACCTTTTTTTCTGGAACCATAAATCAGTCCTCAAAGTAACAAAATGTCTTCACAGTAACTTGTGAAACGAAAAACCGTCCCCGCAACATGCGCTGAACATATATTTAACCAATTTTATGTGGATCGCTCTGAAACTTACACTTTATATAGAAAACTAAATTATCTAAAGAAAAGCGTATGAGTTTTTGGGTATATTAATTTTTGACAAAACAGCGAAGTGTTAAAGTCAAAATATCTATTTTTTATACTCGTAAAGAAACAGCTCTTAGTCAAAAAGTATTTGACCTATCAAAAACTCCTACGCGCATCCATAGATAATTTAGTTTTCCATATGCATTATAAATTTCAGAGAAATCCACCAAAAATTGATTAAGTAATGCTGCGTGCCGTGGACCTCTATTGTAAATATACTATCATTTTGTAAAACTTTGTGTAAAACAAATATTTTTTTGTACTCCTTCATAAATCTTGTGAAAACCAATCTTTGTTAACACATCTCCGTAAATAAAGAAAATAAAAAAAGGAAGTTTTTATATATAGGCTTTTTACGTAGGTTTTACCCCTTAAGTGGTATAAAAGGGTGCTTGAGGTCAATGATTTTTTATGTAAAAAATTGGTATCATTGCGACAAAAACATTGATATATAACCCTTTAAGATCCGACTGTAAATACAGAAGATATGACAAAAAAATTAAAAATGCCCTACATTCGGCAACAAAAAAAAAAAATAATAAAATAATAGTTCCGCTGGAATTATTGGAATACTTTACTAGCAAAAGTTTATTGCTTTTTTGCGAGCTTTCATTTTAAAATATTAGGGTAGTACATTAAGGTGGTAGCAACTGAGATCTGGTGGGTTAATACTAGGACGGGTTACTTGAGGTCAATGGCTCCTTCGAGGAAAACATCGGTCTCCGCGAGACAAAAAAACATTGATATACAACACTTTAAGATCCGACGGTAAATGACGAAGATATAAAGAAAAATATAAAATGGCGACCCCTACGTTCGGCCAAAAAAAGAAAACATTTTCAAAATTTTCTTGTTATAATACTTTATATTTGAGGGTGTACGGTGAACTTTTTTTTAGGTACGGTCTAATGGACATATATGGAATGGACAGATTTATATACGGACGTCTTTAAGAGGAAATTAACCATTTAGTTTGGTGATAAAACTTGGACTCGGGAAGATTTATGGTTCCAGAAAAAAAGGTATTTAAAAACAAGTAAGAGCGGCTAAATTCGGCTATGCCGAATCTTATATACCCTTCACCATGGTTGGGAAAAAACTGAAGTTTATATATGGACATATATGGAATGGACAGATTTATATACGGACGCCTTTAAGAGGAAATTAACCATTTAGTTTGGAGATAAAACTTGGACTCGGGAAAATAGGTACTTTAAAAAAATTTATGTTTTGGGCATAACTTTTTTGTATCTGAACCGATATTTCCGATTTTTTCAGCAAATATGTTATACTAAAGATTTTCGATCTTTTGCTATATAAGACGTATCCGTAGGTCATAATACAGCTCTAGAATAGTGTTTGTTGTTTGTGTATAAAAGGTGAAGAGGTGAAAGAAAAGAATTTCAACAAATCGTTAAAATTTTATATAAATTAATTATTAAAAAAAAACCAAAAATAAGCAAAAACAAGTAAGAGCGGCTAAATTCGGCTATGCCGAATCTTATATACCCTTCACCATGTTTGGGAAAAAACTGAAGTTTATATATGGACATATATGGAATGGACAGATTTATATACGGACGCCTTTAAGAGGAAATTAACCATTTAGTTTGGAGATAAAACTTGGACTCGGGAATATAGGTACTTTAAAAAAATGTATGTTTTGGGCATAACTTTTTTGTATCTGAACCGATATTTCCGAGTTTTTCAGCAAATATGTTATACTAAAGATTTTTGATCTTTTGCTATATAAGACGTATCCATAGGTCATAATACAGCTCTAGAATAGTGTTTGTTGTTTGTGTATAAAAGGTGAAGAGGTGAAAGAAAAGAATTTCAACAAATCGTTAAAAGAAATCACTACAACTGCATGTGTTTTATTTCTACAAAATAGTTTGATTTAGCTGGCAAATTTACATTTGGGATTTTATTTCGCTTTTTTATTAGAAATATTTGTAATTTCTTTAGCTTAATTTTAAAAATTTGAAGGAAAATAGTTTATAATTTTTTTTATAAATTATTAAAAGTTATGACCTAAAATAGTTGCACTCAAAGGTAAATTATGTATAAAATGTTCTTAATATGTGAGAAATAAAATGGTTTAAAAATCTTTTTATAAATTCTTTTAAATCGGAGCAAAAAAAAGAAATAAAACCGTTTGTATTTTGTTTGTATCAGAGGGTTTTTATAAAAATTTTGATGTTTTTAGCCTATTTATGGATTATTTAATTATTAATATAAAATTTTATTTAAATTAATTATTAAATGTAAAAAAAAACAAAAAATAAACAAAAAAAAAATGTACAAAAAAAAAGTGAATTGACCTGACCGAGATTCGAACCCGCGGCCTTAGAGAAAAAAAGTATTTGTGACATGGCGTCTAGACAACTGAGCTATTGAAGCTCACACAAAATCATCGTCAATAGATGTACATATATAAAAGTCTTCGTTCATTAGGGATTTGTTTAGTTTTTATTTAAATGACAAATCTTTGTATGTGTGTTGTTTGTGTATAAAAGGTGGAGATGAAAGAAAAGAATTTTAATTATTAATATAAAATGTTATATAAATTAATTATTAAATGTTAAAAAAAAACCAAAAATAAGCAAAAAAAAAAAAAAATATTAAGAAAATAATAAAAAAAAATGTACAAAAAAAAAGTGAATTGACCTGAGCGAGATTTGAACCTCGAACTCCGCGGGCTTAGAGAAAAAAAGTATTTGTGACATAGCGTCTAGACAACTGAGCTATTGAAGCTCACACAAAATCATCGTCAATAGATGTACATATATAAAAGTCTTCGTGTTGTTTGTGTATAAATGGTGGAGATGAAAGAAAAGAATTTTAACACATGGATGTGTTGTTATGCTCAAAATTCTACATACATTTTAAACAAAGGGATTTTACTGGAAAAATTTGAGGTAGTCCTGGTTTTTTGCTAATATCTCAGCCATTTATTAACCGATATGTCTGATTTTTAATAGCAAACAGAAATGGATCACATGTAACAGAAATAAAAAAGAATCAAGTCCTCATCACGTCTGGGTTCTTCGGAAAACCCATTTCAACACACAGGCGGACAGACGGACATCGTTAAATCAACTTCGCTCTTCATAAGGACCCAGAATATATATACTTTATAGGGTCTAAGATCAATATTGTAGAAATTACAAACGGAATGACAAACTTATATATACCCTTCCACCTGTGGTGAAGGGTATATTTATTATAAAATATTTTTTTTTTCATATTCATTTTTTTTATTACTTTATTTATTAAATTTCTTTTTTTTGTTTGTAATTAAAACAACGAATTTTATAAGCTTTTTATTCAAATTAAAAAAAAAAACGAAAAAAACCGGTTGACCGGTTTTTTCTGCAAAAACCGAAACCGAAACCGGTTTTTTTTAAATTAGATTTTTCGAAGAAAACCGAAACCGGTTTTTCCAAAAGGCCGGTTTTTTGAATACTCTATTTCCAGTCTAAGAAATAGCTTGCTACCTACTTAAGTATGATATTTATCTCATGTATTTTTGTACCTTATTTTATATATTTTTATTTTATTATATACTTTTAATGTACAACTGAATTTTCTGTACAGTTTTTTTTTTTTGTTAAAAAAATTCTATAATTGGTGTTTTTTTATACAGAAGAAATGGTACAATTGAGTTCAAAAAGTACAATTTGATAATGACTTTTGTACGAAATTGAAATTCTTATTTCGCAACCCTGCTGCAATATTTTGATTGTGTTACTGATGGTGGTTTGTCTTCGTTCATTAGAGATTTGTTTAGTTTTTATTTAAATGACAAATCTTTGTATGTGTGTTGTTTGTGTATAAAAGGTGGAGATGAAAGAAAAGAATTTTAATTATTAATATAAAATTTTATATAAATTAGTTATTAAATGTTAAAAAAAAAACCCAAAAATAAGCAAAAAAAAAAATATTAAGAAAATAATAAAAAAAATGTACAAAAAAAAAAAAGTGAATTGACCTGAGCGAGATTTGAACCTCGAACTCCACGGGCTTAGAGAAAAAAAGTATTTGTGACATGGCGTCTAGACAACTGAGCTATTGAAGCTCACACAAAATCATCGTCAATAGATGTACATATATAAAAGTCTTCGTTAATTAGAGATTTGTTTGGTTTTTATTTAAATGACAAATCTTTGTATGTGTGTTGTTTGTGTATAAAAGGTGGAGATAAAAGAAAAGAATTTTAACACATGGATGTGTTTGTTATGCGTAAAATTCTACATACATATTAAACAAAGGGATTTTACTGGAAAAATTAGAGGTAGTCCTGGTTTTTTGCTAATATCTCAGCCATTTATTAACCGATCTGTCTGATTTTTAATAGCAAACAGAAATGGATCACATGTAACAGAAATAAAAAAGAATCAAGTCCTCATCACGTCTGGGTTCTTCGGAAAACCCATTTCAACACACAGACGGACAGACGGACATCGTTAAATCAACTTCGCTCTTCATAAGGACCCAGAATATATATACTTTATAGGGTCTAAGATCAATATTGTAGAAATTACAAACGGAATGACAAACTTATATATACCCTTCCACCTGTGGTGAAGGGTATAAAAAAAACCAAAAATAAGCAAAAAAAAAGTCTTAAGAAAATAATAAAAAAAAATGTACAAAAAAAAAAGTGAATTGACCTGACTGAGATTCGAACCCGCGGCCTTAGAGAAAAAAGTATTTGTGACATAGCGTCTAGACAACTGAGCTATTGAAACTCACACAAAATCATCGTCAACAGAGGTACATATATAAAAGCCTTCGTTCATTAGAGATTTGTTTAGTTTTTATTTAAATGACAAATCTTTGTATGTGTGTTGTTTGTGTATAAAAGGTGGAGATGAAAGAAAAGAATTTTAATTATTAATATAAAGATTTATATAAATTAATTATTAAATGTTAAAAAAAAACCAAAAATAAGCAAAAAAAAATCTTAAGAAAATAATAAAAAAAAATGTACAAAAAAAAAGTGAATTGACCTGACCGAGATTTGAACCTCGAACTCCGCGGGCTTAGAGAAAAAAAGTATTTGTGACATAGCGTCTAGACAACTGAGCTATTGAAGCTCACACAAAATCATCGTCAAGAGATGTACATATATAAAAGTCTTCGTTCATTAGGGATTTGTTTAGTTTTTATTTAAATGACAAATCTTTGTATGTGTGTTGTTTGTGTATAAATGGTGGTGTATATATATATATATTCATTGTCCATACTTTGAAGACATCTGTATATACAGCCAAAAAAGTCCCTATAAAATGCGCTGTATCCAGTAAAATGTCTTCAGTGTAAACAGTATATTAACGAAAAGTTTAAGGACAGTCCCCAAAGTAACAAAATGTCTTCATAGTAACTTGTGGAACGAAAAACTGTCCCCGCAACATGTGCTGTGCACATATATATTCATATATATATATATATATTCATTGCCCATACTTTGAAGACATCATAAATAATCAAAACAATTCAATTCAATATACACAAAAAATTTGCGTATGAAAAAAATGAGATAAACATAAGAACTAAAACGAATAAACAAAGGAATGCAAAACAAAAGGAACTTAAGTTTTTAAAAGGTATTACGAAAAACTGTAAATATTTCCATATTTCAGTCAATTCTACATTTAGTAAAATGATTTTCGCTTTTTATTTTTGTTTATGAATCTTTTTTTAACGGTTTCTTCTTTTTGATTTTTTTCAACTTTTAATATCATCTTTATTTCGTTTTATTATATATATACATATATATATATATATATATATATATATATATAATATATAATATATATATATATATATATTACATCGTGCCCTAGGTTTCGAAAGGATGATTGCCAAAGGGTATTCTATAAATAGATGGAAAAAAGCTCATTTGTACGGGTAATCATTCACTAATGAAAAATTTAATTTCACATTGTCATTTTCCTTAGAGTGTGTGATATAAATGCCTGTTCAAAACCATGAGTTATTTGTGTTGGGTGGTTCAGAAGGAGGCTGAAGATGACCTGGTCGTTCGGGTCGAAAGTGTGCACTCCCTCTAGCGCTGATCCTTACAATTTTTTCCATTTAATAAAATAAATTAGTGTTTACTATTCGTTAATAACATTAAAAATTATGATCTTGAGCCTGATAAAAAATTATAAATATATATAATATATATATATATATATATATATATATATATATATATATATATATATATATATATATATTTACAAAGTTTGATATTCTAAATATTACAACACCTGAGATCAGTAATTTATTTTTAATGTTTAATAATTTGAATAAAAGAACAGGAAAATGTTTGAAAAATGACACCATACCAGCTTTTAAATTTTTCGACGGTTTTTTTTTTAAATTGACTTTCAATAAAAGTTGTTTTTGCAATAAACTACAAAATTTTGTTTTAAATTTTCAAATAAAAAACGTTGTCTGTTACACCTAAGCATACTTTTGTACATTGAAAAAGTTTTTTCTACATCAACTGATATAATGGGGGCGAATTTAAAAAGCTACTACTTCTTTGACATCATATGCCAAAACTGATTTTATTGAAGATCCAGTCAACTGTTTGCTAATTCTTTTTAGTACTTGCAGACCATCAGTTACAATCAGTTTAAGTTTGTTCTTAATATCTTTTTTGGTATAACATTCTGGTACTTTTGATTGTTTCTGTTACTAACCCATATTGCTCAACAAGTAGGGGTTTGGGAGAGGGAGCGCTAACAAATATTAGTTTATCGTATATTAAAGTGATGTATAAAATAAGTTAAAATATGCCCTCAAAGACAAATATGCTCTAAAAATGTAGAACTATGCCCTAAAAATATGATTTTACCTTAAAATATGCTCTTAATGCTGAAATATGCAAAAATATGCTCTTAAGGATAAAATATGCTCTTACAAATCGATGCCAGAATTTTTAAATTGTTCTGAATTGGATAAAATAGTTTATCCATGGGTCCATACGATGCACAGGAAAAAAACATTATATTGCGTTTTCCCTGTTAATTAGTAATTAGTAGGAAGTTCTTCCTGAATGTTGATTCTCTTAAAAAAAATGCAAAATAAATATACTTACGTATAGACTTTTGAATTTCAAAATGAATTTGTTTGTAGATATAAAGAAAACTAAAATGAGAAATAATGTAGCAACAAATTTATATTTTTCCTACAAATTAATATCCAGTATGATATGACTCGGTTTTATTTTCTTTTCGAAAAATGTGAATTTTAGTTGCAAATATTAATTTAATTATTATATGATATCTACGTATCTAACATAGATTCGTCTCTTTGTATTTTCTTTTCAGCTGCGCATAAATGAGGTCGATGTGTTCTAAGATGTTGTCTTAAACCAGCCAATTGAGCATATTCCTTATCACAATCTTGACATTTAAACCGTTTTATTTCATCATGTATAAGTTTGTGATTTCTTAAATACTTCTCAGTTGTAAATCCTTTACCGCAAATATCACAAAAAAAGTCACGTATTTTAAGATGCGCCTTGACATGATCATTTAATGAAACCAATTGATTAAAACCATGTTTACAAATGTGACATTCATAACGAAACCGCTTTTCATGGCGACGTATATGATTGTCATAGTCACGGCTTACTCTAAAACTGCTACCACATATCTGACATAAAAAGGGCTTTTCACCAGTATGACCAATCAAATGCCTCTCTAACTCAGTTTTAACAGGATAAACTTTGCTACATATATTACAGGGAAAACTTGTTATACTCAAATGACGTTTGGCGTGTTTTACGTACGTATCGAATGTTTTAAACCCCATTTTGCAAAGTGGACAACTGAATGGTTTAGTGTTGTTATGAGCAGCAATGTGTATATGATAGATTTCATACCTTTGAATAATTTCGTTACAAGCGGCACATTTGAATGGTCCCTGGCCCTCACTCAGAAATGCCAATTCCTGATAATACTGAAATGAAGGTATAAATTCAGTGTTTTCCAATTCACATTTTAACTGTTGTTCTTTGTCTTTGGAATAAAAACGATTTAAATATTTGATATAGTATTGCATATTTTCTACCGTCATATTAATGTTATAATTTTGTTTTAAATCGTCCACCATTTTTTTGAGTGCTTCATCTTTTTTGGCTGCAATACCAAAATTTATATTATTGACCTGCCATATATCATCATATTTTTTATAAAGTTCAATTATAGTTGGCAATATTGTCAGATCCAATTTTTTCTATTAAAAAAAAAAGAAAAAGTAATTGTTAATCGATATGAATGAAATTAATTGTAAGTTTAACATTTTTGCTTAATTAAATTTGTCATGATTATAATTAAATGTAATCATAAACAATGTTCCTGTCACAGAAAATAACCTAAAAAGTATAAAACTTATTGGCTTAATCTTTGAATACCCTCCACCAATATCCTAAAAATATGTTGTCTACTGTTTTTGATACAAATAAAGTAAAAAACTTTTAAAGTAAAATTATGAAGGTGAAACAAATTTTTTGAGTTGAAAAACTTTTTCGGATGCGAAAACATATTTTTTGGTAGAAAAAAAATTTTGAAGTGAAAAAATTCCGATGAAAAAAATTTTTCCGCCCAGGTGAAAATGTTCATATATGTTAATATATCATCATATATGGCTTCATATATGATCGTATATGTTTTCATATATGAGCATATATGTCATGTGTGGAAGCATATATGGGCCAATACATTTAAAGATGAAGTTCATATATGGTAATATATGAATCCATATATGGCAATATATGGTAATATATTGCATATGTTGGTCCATATATTGGTTCATATACGCCATATATATATGGGGTAATATATTTAAATTTGTATCAGATATTGCCATATATGAGGGAAATTTAAACCTTTGTTCTACCGAATTAAGATACAGTTTGAATTCTTAAGTGAACATAAAGGCAGAAACGTAATTAGATTAAATGACTTATACTAGGTATTGTATTTCCGTTATAAACAAATTTTTTTTAAAATTAAAAATTTGTATTTCCAAAATTTCGTTTGATACCAAAACAAAGCTTAAGTCACTTAAGCCATTTGTAGTTGGGTCTTAAGACTATTAATAATTTTCAGTCTTTATTATCCTTCACCTCTGGCGGAGTAATACGTAACAAAAAAAAAGGATTGGCATCAATAATACAAATTTCAAAATCTTTCTTATTGAATATAAATGAAATTTCTAATAAAAAATTAAATAAAAATGTTTACTATTAAACGAAAATATATTTCGAATTTTAAATAAACTTCTGCCAACAAAGTTTAAATTGTAAGATAAAATGAAGAGTTGTTGTACTATAATCTAAAAATAAAATTGGTAGCTTTTTCCAAAATGTATGTGTCCTTATTTTAATTTTGTTCCCTTTGTCCCTTTTTTCACACATAACTGTATACATTTTAAACATTACATTTAGTTTCATTTTAATGAATTATTTTATGGCTCCAAAACCGCCACCACTGTTAATGTTCCTTTTTATATCTGTATACTGTTTTACACATACAGTTATGTGCGAAAAAAGCAACAAATTTAAAGTAAAAAACACACATAAATTTCGGGAAAAAACTACCAATTGGAATTATTATTAATATTATTAATAATATTAATATTATTTTTAGATTATAGTACAACAACTCTTCAGCTGGTTTTTGCTGTGAGAAAAATCTTTCAAAGTCGAGGGTTTTTTAACAAAGATAAGTTTCTCTACTAAAAGTTTTCAGATAATAGTTCCTTCTTCTTATGGACTGAAATCTTAAATATATTTCACATCTTTATTATCAACATACATATATTTTCTATCATCTTAAACTAACGTACATATTTTTTTTTAATTTATCTTAACATTTTTTATTAATAAAAAATATTTTGAAACAGTGTTTTTATTACATAAATAAATTCGGTCGGGTTTTTCCAAACAATTCATTTTATTTTACTGAAAAGTACTCATATGTGCCCATATATGGAAATTCATATATGTCCATATATGAGCATATTCGCCAAATACCCTCAAATTACAGATCCGAGCATATGTGGAATAATATATGAACCCATATATGAACATTTTCACCTGGGTGGTGAAAAATATTTGAGATGAAAAAATATGAGAAAATATATTATGTACCAGTCGCTACTATAGGGTGGGCCATTTAAAGTATTAAATTTAAATCGACTATAAAAAAAGCAGGGACTGAAACCGAACCCAAACGGTTTCAGGTTCGTTGTTTATAAAAACTTTGAACCCGAACCCGCTGAACCCAAAAATTTAACCAGGTTCGGGTTCAAAAATATAATAAAAAAAATATTCTTGCTGTTCATGGCGTGGGAAATGTTTAATAGAAAAATCATAAAAAACATTACACTTCTTGCATTCACACAATATTTAGTCCATCTTTTAAGAAAATACTTGATAAATGTAGAGCTATTTGAAAAAATCTTGCGAACACCTAAAATTTCTTCTTTAGCTAAAAAGTAAAACTTGAAAAAATCTAGTCAAACTAGATGGGATTCGAGTTATGACATGGTTCAAGCCTTATTACAAAAGTTTTTGTTCGGAACTACTGGATCCTGCATTAACTATGAATGATAGTATTTGGAATATTTGTGAAGAATTCGAGAAGGTTTGCGTTTACAAAGCAAAGTAATATTTCACGGCAACACTGTTTTTCAAAAATGCGATGACATTTTCAAAATTTTAATTCCTCTCGTGAACCCCCTTTTTTCATTATATAAATACATAAAATCATATATCGTTAAAACTTAATTCTTAAATTTTGCTTAATTTTATTTAATGTACCCTTTTGGTACCCCCTTACTCTTGTAGGGTTAATTATTCGGTAGAGTCTAATTTTAACTTCCCTCTTTTACAACATAGACTGCCGCCATAAATTCTAACGAGCAAACCCGTTAAAGGTTTTTGGTCCTTCGAACCGGATATTTTAGAAAAAAGCAAGTAAAATATTTGCAAATAAGGTTGGATTTCTTTTGTTTCTTTGGTTGTCTGAAGAATCATCCCTCTCAAAAACAGAACCTTTTTCGTTTGTTTTGCAAATAAAATTTTTACGAAAAATAAGATACGAGTCCATATTTTTTTTATAAAGTTCTAGTGGAAGAAAAAAAATTAAAATTTAATAAAGAGAAAGTGATGATAAAAAATATTTAATATTCATATTTATAACAAGTACTGTAACGAATCCCACCTGACGGCCATATCTTCTTGGGAAGATGGCTATCTTCTGGCCCAAGCCGTGCTCAATCTGGGGCTGGTTCTTTTTCCCTTAAAGGCAAGTAAAGGATCGTAAACATAAAAGTAAAAAAGTAAGATAGCCATTAGGGAAGAAAATAAAGGAAAATAGAAAAGACGTGGAATGAGAAGAAGGGGGAAGAAAAGGGAAATTGTGATGCGTTGTGTCGACTATCGCTGGAAACTAGTCGAAGACAGAACCCACACTCCAATGATGGCAATGGAATATTATTTAGCCATCCCAAAGAGTTGTTGGTTTAAACTCCTACCATACCTTTCGTGAAAATTATGGTTAAGAGGATTTAAAATTGCATATTTATCGATCAATTTTAAATCTATAACAAAATTTTAAATGATATATGTTGTATAAATGAACGCTAAGGGAAAATTTTCATATCCCTGTCAATGATATCTGTTTGCGTGAGGGCAAAATATGTAAATAAAAGAAAAAAATACAATTTCGAATTGTTAAGAAAAAGATCTCAGATTTTATTAAAATTTTTATATATTACCGTCGGTGACGATGAGCACAATAGGTATCCAAAAAAAACGAATGAATATCTCAAAAAAGGAAACAACTTATCTAAAGTGATGAGCAACAATGTTTAATACCCATTAACGGTTTTACTCACTAGAATCTGTGTAAAAACTCCCAACAAAGTTGTACAAAAAGGGAAGTATTATTTAGATTCTAACAGAGCACTAATAAATAATAATTTGTAATTAAACATTGCCGGCCACAATGCAACATCTAGGTGTGTTGCAAACCAAATCTTAAAGTTATCCTAAAATTAACAAGAGGTATGGTTCAGTTTATAAATAAAATATGTGAGCTTGATTTCAAATATTTTTTTTTTTTTGCAAATAACACTTACAACTAATTTGGCCAGTAGGGACCACGCTAAAAATTTATATATAAATGTTTATTTAAAAGCTATGTTAAGTGGGCCAGTAGGGACCCCGAAATTACGAAAATTTTAATAAGTATTTTGTGTATGTGGGCCAGTAGGGACCCCGTAGAAATAAAAAAGTATAGTAGGTCAGGAAGGACCCCGAAGCGGCCTGTAAGGACCGATTACATAAATAGCGAGATAATTAAAGTTAATTAGTCAGAATGACTAGTTTTGTGATCGGTCGCTTTACAACCCCGTTTGAAGTACGTATATCCGCAACCCTTACATGTCCATCGCTTCCAGGATAAACTTTAATGACCCTGCCTAACCGCCACGATGTCGGAGGTAATTGCTCGTGTCGTTTACCTGAAGGTCGCGTTGCGGATTTTGCCATTTATATCGCTTATGTAAGCTCGTTAAATACTCTTCTTTCCATCGACGGCAGAAGGGTTGAGCAAGTGCCTTCATTTTGCGAAATCGATTAACTTAACTCAAAGGGGGGTCGTGTATCGCAGGCTCAGAAGGGGCCAGAATTGGAGAACCAATCAAAAAATGACCAGAAGTCAGGGCTATCGGTTCCTGAGGATTGTGTGTCATAGGACAAAGAGGGCAAACAAAAACACAAACGTAGCCTTTAGTTATCTTACAAGCCCTACCAGTGAAACTCTTGATATCAAAGGGGCCTGCGAAGTCAACACCAGTAGTAGTGAAAGGCCTATCGATAGTGCTTCGTTCAGGAGGAAGAGCTGCCATAATCTGAACACAAGATCTTTTCCAGTCAATAATGCACCGTTTGCAACGACTGATTACTCCACGAATTTTAGACTTTAATCGTGTGATCCAATATTCAATGCGAAGTATTCGCAACATTAACTGATTTCCATCGTGAATGGAAATCAAATGAGTATATTCCGTTAAAAGTAGCGTAAATCTACTGGAATATGGCAAAATTATAGGATGCCTCTCTGTGTATGATAGACACGGCGATTTAGCTAAACGACCATTAATTCTAATGACGCCATCCTTATCAAGAAAAGGACTTAAAAGTATAAGCGAACTTTTCGAACATAAAGGTTTTTTTTCCAAGAGACATTTATATTCATCAGCGAAATAGTATTTTTGAGCCACAATGGCCAAACGCAATTTGGTTCTTTTCACCTCAAGACTAGAAAGCGTTTGATCAACATACTGATTTCGACCTGATTTATGAGCTGGGTGAATATTATAAATGAATCGCAAAACATACGAGAGAACACGAAGTGCTCGATCAAGACTCGAATAATTCGTAAAAATATCCTCATATACGTCGGCTCCTCCGGAGTCCGTAATAAACGAAGCATGAGTTCGAACAACCCGACATTCAATGTCTAGTGAGGCAAGAAAGATCAGATATATTCCACTTAGCCCTGTCCTGTCGAAGCTATTGTGGACCATGCCAAAAAAGTTCACTAATCGCCAGCTCAGAGGGAGAAGTTTCCCGACTACCTAAATCTGCAGGATTGTCCCCAGATCGGACATGGTACCAATTATGGTTTCCAACGTTTTCCTGAATACGACAAACTCTATTCGCAACAAAAGTGGTCCAAGAACAAGGTGCCTTTTTAACCAGGAAAGGACTATAGTAGAATCAGTCCAACAATAAATCTGATTAACTTTAATATCAATTTCACTTACCACTGTTTTCAAAAGTTCAGAGGCCAATACTGCACCGCAATGTTCCAAGTCGCGGTAATGAAATTGATTTAATAGGAGTCACTTTAGTCCTCGCTGAAAGCAAATGCGTCTGAACTTCTCCGGTAGAGGTCTCAATACGAATATAAATCACCCCCGCGTATGCCTTTTCCGAGGCATCAGAAAAGACATGAAGTTCAACCGAAGTTTCTGGAGTATTATGAACCCATCGTGAAATCTGTATAGTATTCACTTCATGATAGGAAGCAACAAATTTCTGCCACTCTTTTTCAGTAGCGAGCGGAAGCAAATCATCCCAATTGATATTATCCAGCCAAATTTTTTTCATAATAATTTTCGCGACAACAATAACAGGACCCAACCAACCAACAGGATCGAACAATTTCGCTATCGTAGATAAAACTTCCTTCTTTGTATAACCTGACCTATGTCCCATAGGAGTCACATTAAAATAAAAAGAGTCCAATCGAGCGTTCCATTGGATTCCCAAAGTCTTTGAGCTACTATACTCCACAAACGTCAATAATTTAGCGTCAACTAAATGTTCCGAAGGGAGACCGTTTAAGATCGTACGTTCGTTTGAAGTCCATTTTCTAAGTTGAAACTTTGCAGAAGACAAGGCCGCTATCAGCTGGTCACGAGCGATCAAAGCAGTAGAAACATCGTGAGTTCCCGTCAAAAAGTCGTCAACGTACATACACTTTCGAAGAATGTGTGATGCCAGAGGAAACTCAGCTTCAGAATCGTCCGTTTACTGTAATAAAGTCCGAATCGCAAGATATGGAGCGCAATTGACACCAAAGGTCACAGTCTGTAACTCATATTCCCTAACGTCCTCCGATGGAGAATTTCGAAAAAAAATACGCTGAAATGGGGTATGAGAAGAATTGACCAAAATTTGCCTATACATCTGGGTAATATCACAATTAAAAACAAAACTAAAAAGGCGCCACCGAAGAATCAAGAGGACCAAGTCTGCCTGTAAAGTAGGCCCAACATATAAGCAATCGTTAAGACAATTCAGATTCGAAGTCTTATTTGAAGCGTTGAAGACAACTCGCAATTTTGTAGTTTTCCTTTCAGGTTTAATAACGGGATGATGAGGCAAATAACAAGACAAATTAGGATTAAAAATAGGGTTCGAAACAGGTTTCATGTGACCGAGATCTAAATATTCCCTAACGACGTTGTCATACACCTTCTTAATCTCAGGATTTCGCTGAAGGGAAGATTCGGTCCTAAGATACTGTGCCAAGACACTTAACCTAGACGATCCTAACGAAAGAGTTTTAGGAAATTCGGGTTTAAAAGGCAGAGTCACAATATATCTACCATCAGCGACGAGTAGTCGCTTTGTAATTTTCCTCACAATATTTGTCAAAAACAGATAAATTTTTCGTTTTCGGAGCCTCCTCAAGTTCCTAGAAACGAAGAATATTTTTATTAAGATTATCTTCTTCTGAAAAGTCTACATGAGTAGAATAGACTAGAACTCGAGGTTGCACTAGTGGACCAGAAATGATCCAGCCGAAAACCGTGTTCTGAGCTATCAAAGAACCCAAGATATCCCGAGGAAAGTCTTTGACGATAATTCTAGGATGCAGTTCAGAACCGAGCATAAGATCGGCAGGTCGACTGTCATAGAAATTAGAATCAGCCAAACGAAGATTTGGCAAATTTTCCCTTATATTTGAAGGTACTTTAAAAGACGGAATGTTCCCAGAAATATTGTTCAACACAAGAAGTAAGGCCTCTAATGAAAAAGCGGAATCAATAGGAGAGCCAACTTCTACTGAACAAAGTTTTTTCGACGAAGTCGAGATTAATTCCACACCTGAAACGCCGACCTTCGTAGAAAGCGTCGGAAGTTTCAAACGATTCGCTAAACGTTCCGAAATAAACGAAGTTTCGGAGGCGGGAACAATAAGTGCGCGGGCAGGGTACGTAATACCCTGGTGAACAATGTTAACCATAGCCGTCCCTATAAGCACATTTCTATTTACAGAAGCATGAAATACCTGCCTATTAAGAGGCAATGCGGAATTACCGCCATTAAAAGTGGACTGTATATTTGGGTCAACTAGTCCCAGTTTGGGAAGACGAGGAGCTGTACCCGAACCAGCAGCCGAATTAGAAGAAGTATTCTTCAGTGTGATGCCGTTTATTGCACTTTGAACAACTATGAATGCTGTTGCAATCTTTAGCCTCATGTGTCCTTGAGAGGCAATTGACACAACAATGAAATTTCTTTACATTCGAATACCTATCAGCAACCGATAAACTTTTAAATCGAGGTCAAAATCGCAAAAAATGCACCTGATTTTTACACAAAACGCATGAAGTGTTTGTAGAAGAGGAAGCCGCAGTATGATGGGATTTCATCTTTAATTCAGCAGACCTTTTCGAAAGATGTGAACCCCTAAGCGGTCTAAATCACTCCAGAAGGACAACGCCTTTTTATTCTTAACGGACTGCTCCCAAAGATTAACGGTGATCGCAGGCAACCGTTGAATACACATAAAAACGATCATATGCGAACTTAAATCCCCGGTCGCGGAAATGTTCAAAGTAGACAAGGCAGAAAGACAACCGTTTATACCGCGTTGTAAAGTTTTTAAGCCCTCGTCCGTTTCCTTGTCAAGGAACGAAAGATCGAAAAGCATAATGAGCTGGTGGTTCAGTAGTCGACGTAAATTCTCGTATTTGTCCGTTAAACTTTTCCAGGCAATATCGAAACCTTTATTCGTAAGCGGCGCTTTTGAAACAAGTTCCCGCGCATAGCCACTTGTTTTCCCCAAAAGAGCAAATAATCGCACAATTGGACTAAGACGCGAGTTATTTATGTAAACCGCTGTAAAAAGATCGCGAAAAGTGGGCCAAGAAATAACTTTACTGTCAAAAACAGGTATATTGCACGGCGGAATGTTGAAATTGTAGCAAAAATCATCAGAGTTGACCGGTAAAACCGGAGACTGATTGCCGGTTTTCATGGTATCAGCGTTTCGCGGTTCAAAATTATACAATTTTTCGTTAATAGCAGCTAAACAGTTGACGTACGCATTAAAATTCGCGTCGTATTTCGCCTCAGCTGCGTCCAAATCAGCTGGTTCAGCGCTATCCACATTTTCCAAAAAACTTAAACCGATTTACAAGACAATTTAACGCTTTCCCACAGAACACTTAGTTCCTTTCCGCGTATTTCGAGCGTAAATACCGTGTGTACATTCTCGTGAAGTTCATTAAATTTGGATTCGAATTTTATAAGAGCATCGGACTCTCTAATAAAAATATCCAAAGCGTTATCAGACATTTTATTTAAGTTTATAAAAAATAATTTAAAAAAAAATCCGAAAAAAATGCAAAAAAATTCGAAAAAGTTCGAAAAAACCCGAAGAAATCCGAAAAGATACGAAAATTTACGAAGAAAATTAAAAGATTTTTCAAATTTTCAAAGAGTAATATAAAAGAATTCGAAAATATATAAAAATCAAAAAATTCCGAAAACCCACGAAAAAATCAAAAAAAAATCGAAAATTTACGAAGAAAATTAAAGTATTTTTAAAATTTCCCAATGAATTTGACCAAAAATCCGAAAAAAATAATCCCAAAATTATTTGAAATTAAGAAACACAAACTCAATAAGTCGCGACTAAAACGGACAGTAGGGTGCTTATACGCAGTTTATTAAAGCAATAACAACAACGTGTATGAAGCTGTAATGTTAAATTGTTTGTAAACAACACAGTTTGTATGTTTGTATATTTAAATTAAAGGAATAGCACAAAGAGAATAGAAAAAAATAAAAACACTTGTATATATGTAAGTATGTATATTACAAATTATTAGGAAAAAAATCACTTTTAACCAACTCAAAGCTCACATATAACTGAACTATACTCACCTTGTATTAAATAAAATAATTCGATGAATATAAAATTAAAACTTTTTGTTGTTGTTTCCAAAACACCAAGATGGAGGCTGCGGGAAAATTAAAATGTTGTATAAATTAATTTGTCGTTCCAGACTTTTAAAAACAATATCCGGCTCGAAGGATCAAAATGTTTGCGTGATGGCAAAATATGTAAATAAAAGAAAAAAAAATACAGTTTCGAATTGTTGAGAAAAAGATCTCAGATTTTATTAAAATTTTTATATATTACCGTCGGTGACGATGAGCACAATAGGTATCAAAAAAAAACGAATGAATATCTCCAAAAAGGAGACAACTTATCTAAAATGATGAGCAACAATGTTTAATACCCGTTAACGGTTTTACTCGCTAGAATCTGTGTAAAAACTCCCAACAAAGTTGTACAAAAAGGGAAGTAGTATTTAGATTCTAACAGAGCACTAACCCACCAAAGGCAAAGGTGCCGAAAAATACTCGGACATGATTTGTAATTAAACAATATCTAATGTAAAAGTATCAATGTAATAATAAATAAGCCTTAACAAAAATCTGTAGAGAAAAGTAAAAAGAAACTTATTTGCAATATAGTAATTTAAATTATTTCATAATATTTTAAATTCAGAAGGTTTCCAATTTGAAATATTATTTAAAAGATATATATACAATTTTTCATTAGGGTAAAAAAATTAAATTTTTACAAATGTTTTACTTTTTATGAAGGTATAACGGGTAAAACTAATAAATTTTTAGCTAATGTATTTCTGTGAGTGTAAACGGTGTAAAAATTAAATTTTGAACTAATATTTTCCTGTGTGTTGTGGCGTGTTTTAATTAATTTTTTTTATTATGATTTGTTTGATTTTAACTGTTAGAATTATTACATAATATTTATTTTGGTTGTTCAGTGTAAAGTAAGATTTAAAATTAAAGAAAGTGATATTAGGTGAAGTTTATTGTTAATTTTAAGGAATTATTTACTGAAAAATTAAATTAGCTTCAACTTTCATATATTTAGAAATAAAAAGAAATAATTACCGTTTATATATTTTTCTTGGGTGTAAATTGCTTAATTGGAATAGAAAAAAAATCTTTGTTTAAAACTCACCAGAATTATGTTCCTTGTTGACTTCAGGCCTGATGTCTTGAGTTATACGAACACCCATTACGTTATTGAAATGTTTATAAATGGTATTTGGATACAAAAAAAAACTTATAAAATTGGTACCTAAGTTATTGGCAAATTTCCACTTTTTTTATGTGTGTATGACTGCTGGCATATGTATGTATATTAGCATATGGACATAAGTGTAATGATGTATCTGGTTAAGTAAGAATAAAGTTTGTTCCGAAAGAAACTTATTTAACGAAATTTGATAGTAACGAAATGAATTACTACCGAAATATTTGCCCATAAATGTCCTTGAAATTACTCGTACTTAAAGCTGGTTTTCCTCATGTAGAAACGGAATTATCATTAAAAGTTTTCACGCATTTAACCGATTACTTTGTCACTAATAACCTTGTTTTCTTTTCCTTTCGATGATAAAATATGCCAGAAGATAAATCAAAAAGGTTCCATCGAAATTTCCAACTGGACTATTGTTTTTGAAGTTATAAACTCATTCCATAATAATAATAAATTGATGAACGTATGTATCCAATAATAATGTTGATGTCCTATTTTTTTTTCCAACTGGGCTACGGATCTATTTTTCAAATTATGTTGATCTTATTACACAGATTTGACAATGTTTCCAAGAAATAAAACCTCTTTCAGCCCAATATACGATTTAATTCCATAAACTTCTTGATTAAAAAAAAAAAATTTAGTAAATTTTTCCCAGTCGTAAAATAAAAATTGCATATTCTCCAATTATTACGTCTGTTTTTATTTTTGCAATATCTAGTCAACTTTTTTTTTCCTTCTCTAAATTTTCTTAAATATTCTTCTTCTTTTTTTAAATTTTCAAACGTTTTCCTTTAGTTTTCTTTTTTTTTAAATTTTTCAAAATTCTGGCAAGAAAATCCAAAGCTTACTTTTTCTTCTTTTTTTTTAAATTTTTTTTCTCAAAAAAAAAATCAAAAATTAACTTAAATAATAAACGGTACATTTTCCAGGGATCGTAAAAACATCGTTCTCACAAAGTAGATTTAGTTCAATGTTCACCAGAAGAACTAAATCTGAAAAATGGCGATCTAAATCCAAAATATGCAGCAGCCAAAATACTTATTTTAATTTACTTCCATATATCCTTGAGATGATAAACTGCGACGTTTTTACTATTACAATCCTCTAGCTCATAATACACTTGACCAACATTCGTCCGTACTATCGCCTCAACCCCAGTTGGAGCAAGTTTTGCATTGAACTTTTTTGCTAGTGAGCTTTGCACAAAATTCTTTCGTATGACTTCTTCCCCGACTTCAAATTCTCTTTTCCGTGGTCTTAAATTATAGATTCTCTCATTTTCCTCATACGCTTTCCTAATTTTTTCCTGAATAAAATCCCTTAAAATCGAAATTTCATCTTGGCGTTGTAACCTATTATCGGATTCTTTTAGCAAACTAAGGTTTCTTAACAGTTTAAAATCGTTGCCATCAGTTATCATGATTTGGCCGAATACAACTTGATATGGCGTTCTCTCAGTACTTTGGTGTATACTATTCCGAAAAGCACAGTTAACGCTGCTTTAAACAATATCCCAATTTTGATGATTATTGCTTACATAAGAACGTAATGCCTCATTAACCGACTGGTTGACACGTTCGCTGGCATTAGCCTGAGGACTATATAAAGCCGACATTAAATGCTTGATACTATTTCCTTCAAGAAATCGCTCAAACTCTCTACATCGGAACTGAGTTCCATTATACGAAACAATGATTTCCGGCACCCCATAACAATGCAATATCTCTGATTTCAAGTAATCAATTATATTTTTCGACAAAAATTTCCGAAGTGGTTTGAGAAAGGTGAACTTTGAAAAATGATCTAGTATAATTAATATACCGATATTGCCCTTTTTCGTACATATCAATGGTCCTATCAGATCGATGTATAAGCGCTGAAAAGGTCTTTCCGTTTCTGGCATTTTGCCCATTGGTAACCTTAAGATTGTTGTAGGAGTTTTTGATGTTTTACATTTCTCACACTTGCCAATATAATTCTTCACGTCTACAGTCAGTCCAGGCCAAAAGAAATATCGACGTATACGTTCCAACGTTTTGGCTATACCCATATGTGCAGATGTTGAAATATCATGAGCAGCATACGGTAGGAAAAAGTTATCACGTATTTAACCGATTACTTTGTCACTAATAACCTTGTTTTCTTTTCCTTTCGATGATAAACTATGACAGAAGATAAATCAAAAAGGTTCCATCGAAATATCCAACTGGACTATTGTTTTTGAAGTTATAAACACATTCCATAATAATAATAATAAATTGATGGACGTATGTATCCAATAATAATGTTGATGTCCTATTTTTTTCCAACAGGGCTACGGATCTTTTTTCAAATTATGTTGATCTTATTAAACAGATTAGACAATGACTCCAAGAAATAAAACCTCTTTCAGCCCAATATACGATTTAATTCCATAAACTTCTTGATTAAAAAAAAAATTTTAGCAATTTTTTCCCAGACGTAAAATAAAAATTGCATATTCTCCAATTATTACGTCTGTTTTTATTTTTGCAATATCTAGTCAACTTTTTTTCTTTTCCTTCTCTAAATTTTCTTAAATATTTTTCTTCTTTTTTTAAATTTTCAAACGTTTCCCTTCAGTTTTCTTTTTTTTTAAATTTTTCAAAATTCTGGCAAGAAAATCCAAAGCTTACTTTTTCTTCTTTTTTTTTAAATTTTTTTTCTCAAAAAAAAAATCAAAAATAAACTTAAATAATAAAACGGTACGTTTTCCAGGGATCGTAAAAACATTGTCCTCACAGTACCTACCCTCACAATATATTTTCCGTTACCGACTGTAGTTTATTTAAAAAGTAATACGTAAACTTTGTTTTTAAATGAAGAATCAATTGAAATTCATTGAAATATATTTGTTTAACTATTTGAATCAGTCATTCAAAAAACAAACTATAAAAATTTACAGACATTCAGTAGGAGTTGATATTTTCAGTTAAATGTAAAATTTTATGTTTCCTGCTCCAAAAAATAGAAATTTTGTTTTTTTTTACCAAAATAGTTTGTATATATGCAAAATTATTTCAATAAAAATTACAAGAAATTATTCAAATATACTACACACAAAGCCAATAAAAATATATACATCTGCGTGTGTTGTGTTCTGTTTTGTAATTACATACAAGTAAAAAAACTTTCAACTTGAAAAACAAACCACAAAAGTAGTTTTTCTAACTTTTTGTCAGTAAAAATTTGATGGTTATTTTAAACGACTTTCTAATGTTTTTACTTTTGTCGATTATGAAACAATGATTGAAAATAAACAACAAAATGGGTTGAATATAATGAAAAATCAGTAATCCTCTTTATGATTGTATTTTCGATTAATTTGTGGGTCTATTATCGATGGCAACCGAACTTTAGTTGCGTTGTCAACTGGCAACTCAACTGAAATTATAATTGGTATTATATAAGGCAACTTTCTCCAGTTGCCAAAAAGTTATCGATAATGTAATTTTGACAGATAAGCAACTGAGAATAAATGTAAACAAATAAAAAGATTGACAAAGGAAAAAAGTTAATAAAAGTGAATTCATAAAAAAAAAACAAATTATAAAAAGAAATTGTGTAAAAAATTATTTTAAATATGCCAGTTCAGTGGAACTATTTTTGATGACGATTAAAATGCTTCAAACGTGTCATCTATTAGACGGAACTAGAGAGACAACTTCAATCCATTAGAATTACCGTCTGTACTGTGAGTATATCTTGATGTTTAAAATAAATTTCAATAAAAAGTTGCTTCTTATAGTTTCAAAGCTTATTTTCGTATTCCAAAAGACGCAGTGGTATATTTTGTGGAAGCCTTAAACAAAGTCGTCGTTCAACGGCAATACCTCCGCTATTAAAAGTTTGCGCAACTTTAAGATTTTTTGCTGAAGGAAGTTTCCAAAAATCTCACGGCAATGACTTCAATCTAGGAATGGTTCAACCAACGTTGTCGGTGGTTTTAGAAGAAGTTGTTCAATTAATAGAACAAAAGCTTGTGTATAGTTTCAAAAATGTCGGAAGAAGAAAAAACAAAAAATAAAAACCTTTTTTATTCGAAAACGAAGTTTCCAAGGATTGTTGGATGTATAGATGGAACACACGTACATATAATGGGACCGAAGGAAGACATTCGTCCCTTATATATAAACAGGAAAGGATATTTTAGTTTTAATGTTTTGCTGGTAGGTTATTTAACAATTGTTCTTTCTTTTGATCAAGATGATTTCTTTGTAGTTGTGCGATTACGAAATGAAAATAAGGTATGTTGATGCTAGGCATCCTGGATCTACTCAAGATGCCTTCATATGGAACAACAGCCCATTAAAGCAAGAGGTTGCTGCAGATTTTGAAATATTTATAACAATAAATAAATATACTTACATTTTAATGTTCCCGCCTTTTTTCTTTTGCTTTAAAAACCTACAGCAACCAAAACTTTGTGGTTGCCAATACAATCACTATTTGGCAACTGAAATTGACACATATCAGTTGCCAGTTACCATACGTAATATCATTTTGGCAACTGGCAACGCCACTGAGGTTCGGTTGCCATCGATAATCGACCCATTAATATGTATTTTAGATTGTTTTTAACGAAATAATATTGTGAGTGTATATTTTGATACTTTCTATCATTATTGTGAATGGTCGTTTTACAACCATTTGTTTATTTAATTCTATATTTTTTTTTATATAATTTTGTTTTCTCGGACGGACATTTTAATTTTCTTAAAATAAAATTTTTGCAAAATTCGGGCTTAAATTACATTCAAGTTTAATAAAAATTTAATTAAAAACTTAAATAAATACGTGGAAAATCTTAAATATTTGCTGTGTAAATTCTTTGCAAAAGCCGTCGGGTTCGTGATATATAAGTGTTTAAAGTGTAACATAAGCTTGTTTTTATTTATTTTTTTTTAAACAACAAAAAATAAAGAAAAATATTCTTATTATAAACGGTAGTGGTTTTTATATATTCTTGTGCCTTTTTTGTTTACGCATTGAATCTAATATTCAAGCTGTGTTTTAATATGTTAAATACTGTGTTTTTATTGTTTGTTTTTTATAAACACAAAAGTCACCCTACAGCCCGTTATAGCTGCAAATTTGCAAATAATATTTTTTCAACATTTAAGTTAAATTTATTAATAAATTTAATATTTTTTCGCGAACTGTAAATTTTTTCGCCTTTTCGAATATTTTCAAATATAAATAACAAAATGCCTGATTAACTCTATGGATATTTTTTATTAGAGAGTCCGAGTCCGAGACAAAATACGAGGATCAATATATGATATGCAACACTGCTCCCATCAAGTACCACCTGTTAATAGACTACTGTCAAAGTTCCGTCATTTACTTTGCGTTTAACAGCTGTTCAAAACATACAACCTCGTGGATTTTTAAAAAAATGGAAAAAGTGAATTTCGAGTGCTGATATTTTTTGCGAAAAAACCATCAATTGAACCAAGGAAAAGCTTGATAAATACTCTGCACCATCGATTTCAATGGTAAAAAAGTGGTTTGCTGACTTTCGTTGTGGACGCTGAACGTTCTGGACGGCCAATTGAGGTCAATACACCCGAAAATGTCGAAAAAATCCACGATATGGTGTTGGCCGATCGAAGAGTAAAAGTGCGTGAGATTGTTGATGCCATAGGCATTTCATATGGCAGTGTGGTTTCGATTTTAAATGATCAGTTGGATTTAAAAAAGCTGTCTGCAAGATGGGTGCCGCGTTTGCTCTCAATTGACCATAAACGTAATCGTGTGACAACTTCAATAGATTGGCAAAATTCCAACGATGAAATTATTGATCAAACAAATGCCTATTTTATGAACCTCGAAAAGTCCTACTTTTTGGAAGGGATACAAAAATTGGAGAAACGTTGGACTAAGTGTATTGAGCTAAAAGGAGATAATGTTGAAAAATATTTTTTTATTTTTGCAAAAAAAAAATGTTTTTCATTCAAAAAGTCACGGACTTATTGATCCGCCCTCGTATAATCAACTTCGCGATAATGTGCATACGGTATTTACACTCGAAATACGCGGAAAGGAACTTAACGATTTGTGGGAAAAGATGAAAACTTCTTACAGATCGCGTCAAAGTTTTGTGGAAAATGCAGAACCAGCTGATGTAGACGCAGCAGAGGCGAAATATGACGCGACTTTTTATGTGTACGTCAATTGTTTAGAAGCAATTTACGAGAAATTTCCGATGAAAACCGG
This sequence comes from Eustalomyia histrio, assembly GCA_949748255.1. Lineage (NCBI taxonomy): Eukaryota > Metazoa > Arthropoda > Insecta > Diptera > Anthomyiidae > Eustalomyia > Eustalomyia histrio. The sequence continues at coordinate 131,194,302 of OX456525.1, forward strand.
CCATCAGTCTTTAGTTTTATTAATCAACTCGGATGATTCTTGCCATAATTTCAACATTCCGCCGTACGGTATACCTAGATATAACCGTGTTAAAATATAGAAAAACTGATAAAAATCCACCTTGAGCAAAAAAATCCTTTAGCCATTAAATTATTAATGCAGCCAACTTTACAAAACGAATGACGCAGATGTTCTTATTTTTGGGGCTACTTTCACATGCAATTCTCAGAATTGAGTCCCAAATCAATGAGCTGAAAAATGTTGCACTGTGTTAGGTAACAAGGTTGGTGTTGACAATGTTGAACTGATTGACAATATTATTGAAAGTATTCCTGATGAACAACTTTGAGTGCAGGCTAATCTACAATGTTAGACAAATAAAACACAATTATTGCAAGCTTTTTCTAAAATACAATTGAGACAACAAAAACAAAAGTATAGGAGTAAGGGTGACCAGGTGACCGCAAACAATGAAAATAAATTTAGATGCTACAACTGTAAATCATTTGGACATTTCACAGCAGAATGCAAAAAACAAAGCGTCAGATGGGTTCGTGATACGAATGTGGAAGCCTAGAACATCGAGTTGCAGCTTGTTCAGAAAGAAAGTTGACAGTCCAACTTGTGGATGTGAATGAATATGTAAGGTATTTAAAACTTCCTTTAGACATTAGTTTTAATTGTAAATTTTCTTTAGAATGCCTAATCGATTCAGGTAGTCCAGTCAGTTTTGTCAAGAAGTCATTTGTTAAAAAAAGTGTTCATTTGAAGAATCTTTTATGTTCTGATTTTGAATTTTTTGAAATAACTAAATCTAAATTGAATGTACATATATGGATAATTTAAATGTTATGTTATTGTTAAATAGAAAACTATTGACTTGGAAATATTAGAAGTTTACGACGAATCGATGGCTTATGAGTCCATACAAGGCAGAGATTTCTTAAGAAAGGGTAGTTTTATGTTGATGCCTTTTAATGGGGATAATTCGGTTAGTCAAGAAAACGATTTTGTCTATTGATATGATTCGATTGTAGGAAAAAGTGATAACTATTATGAAATTCAGTTATATGCATTATACAGTGAAACTTCGATATAACGAAGGGATCGAAAAATACTTGTTATAGCTATTGATTCGTTATACATATGCATTGTGAAACCTTGGTAAACGAAATTTAAAGAAATACGAAAAAAATTCGTTATTACAGTTTTTTTGTCCGAATTCTATTTTACACGAAAATACTATGTAATAAAAATTCACTATTTAAGAGGTAAATAAAAAATGATGTTTTTATTATTTTTTTATTTTATTACATTTTAGTTTACGCAAGTTTAGAATGCAACCATCAATATTTTTTTCGACAGATGCTAAGCTGTCGAATGTATTTTGCGGTTTAGAATCCTGTGCCTCAAAAAATGTTTGCAGTTTTCCAACAATTATTTTAGCCTCTCTAGCGGTTACAACATTTTCGATTTCTTCAGTTTCTTCATCCTCCTGCTCACCATTATCTTGTGGTTTCGTTACACTAGTAATAATGTCATCATCGGTAAGGGACCCGGTATAAGTAATGTTGTCATCGAAATTCATAAAATCATCAAACCGTTCGTTAAATAAAAATGTTTTTTTAGAATAAGCCATTCTTCGCTGTCTTGGAGGCAAACATTTTCTGTATTCAAAATATTTGGGCGCTCGGCAAAGCCACAAGTTGCAAAACAGTTAGTTAATTTTTCGACACTTTCCCATGCCTTGTGTGCCATTCTTATTCCTTGTAAAACGTTTATAGAGCTTTTGCGCCCCTCTTCAAGATCGTTGATTAAAATTTTGACTACCTCTTTGCGATAAAAGTGTTTGAAGTTTTTGATTATTCCCAGATCTAGAGTTTGTAGTTTCAATGTTGCGTTTGGCGGTAGAAATTGTAATTTGATGGATTTAAGTGATGGAGCATTTTTATGTGCTGTGAAGTTATCCACAAACAGTAAAACTTAACGATTGGCTTTAGTCAAATTTTTGTAAGTAATCAAGCCATATATCGCTGGTCATCCAAGCTTTTTTGTTCGCAGTGTAGTCGACTGGTAAGCTTTTTATGTTTTTAAAACATCTTGGGTTAGTCGATTTTCCGATTATGAGCAATTTTCTCTTCTCAGAGCCTGTACTATTAACAGTAAATAAAATAGATAATCTTTCTTTACTATGTTTTCCACCGCGGCATTTTTCGGTTTTAAACGCCATTCTTCGGTCTGGTGCGCATTTAAAAAATAGTCCAGTTTCGTCTGCACTAAAAATATTGTGCGGCTCATATTCTGCGAACAAACTTGGTAACAATGCTTTCCATTCAGAACAAACTTCATCACTTACACTGGCACTTTCTACACTCACTTTTCGAAATCATGGCGCTTTTTAAAATTATCAAGCCAACCGTTACTAGCTTTAAAATCGTTGAGTCCCAGACGTGCTGCAAACTGTTCAGCTTTGGTTTTTACCATCGGTCCTCCTAAAGCAATGTTTTGATTTCGACATTGTGTAAACCAATTAGATAAACATTGCTCAACGTCTTCATATTCTGCAAGGCGCAATCTTTTGCACTTTAAAGGTTTAGTGTTGCAAATAATCTCCCGATTTTTTAAAATTGTAGAAAGAGTACTCGGCGGTATATTAAATTGTTTAGCAATTTCTTGCTTAGATTTGTCACCACGATCAACAGCATCAATTATAGAAATTTTTTCTCGTATAGAAAATGATTTATGCTTTAATACACTCATTTTGGCAAAGAACCAAAACAGAACTGACTACATTTGTGGCGCTTTACATATGCACCTGCAAAGACATTTACCTTTCGTTGTTTTTAAAAGGGACTTCCCCGTTTTGCTAAAATTTAAATTTGCTTTATTCTGACTTCGTTGTATGGAGGCTATAGCTCAAGACTTCGTTATGTAGAGACTTTTGATAACGGGATTTTAATGACTTACACACTTAAAATGTTATATGTACATTAAAATGTTATGTATGTATTTCTCAATTATAATTTCGTTGTATAGAGGCTTTTGAAAAAATACTTCGCTATATAGAGGCTTTATAGCTCAGAATTTCTTCGTTATAGCTATAGCATTTTTGTATGAAAAACTTTGCAATAAAAAGGTTTTTCAAGGGACTCAGCTATATTCGTTATATTGAGTTTTTCGTTATAACGAAGTTCGTAATATCGAAGTTTCACTGTATAATTACAATTATGTGCGACCTGAACGAAATTTAAATTGAGTGATGATTAGAGGCTACAAGAAATTTTCTGTTACCCGACAAACAGCATTCGGTACAGGGTTTTTAGGACTGTGATCGTATTTTCGAAGATTTATAAAGGATTTTTCTCTTATTGCTTTTGTATGACTTGAGGAAGAAGGACAGACAGAGTCACCCGTACTTGCCTTATATAATCCCGATGATGAGACTAAACTACATTGTGATGCGAGTTCTATTGGCTTTGGAGCAGTATTACTGTAAAGGAAAGTTGATGGGAAGTTCCATCCGTTTTCGAATATACAGGTTGCTTTTTATGTTCCATTCCGATGTTTTTTTTATAAATCTTAAACGGTACAATATTTTTTAATAATATTTTATTGCACGAAATTTTGGTTTATAGCAATTACGTATAAAAAATAATATCGGCTAAATGGCCGCTGCACAAATATGTGCTCTTTTAATCATATTTTGCATAACATTTTGGCATTTTACGGGTGTAATTTCTCTAATTTCTTCAATAACGTTGTTCTGCATTAAATTTTGGTTTATAACAATTATGTATAAAATATAATATCGGTTAAATAGCGGCCTATGGCCGATGCGCAAATGCGTGCTCTTTTAATCATATTTTGTTATTTCTCCAATTTCTTCAATAATGTTGTTCTTTAGCACCTGCCTTGTTGCCGTAGATCTTTCCCTTCAATTACACACAAAGAAAGTAGTCGGGGATAGTCAAATCAGGAAATCGAGAGGGCCAATCAATATCTCCTCTTTTTCTGTTTATTAACAAAGCTAGCCAAGTCAAAATGTGTCTCGTAGATCATAATGATTTTTCGCCAAAACTGGTGGTTTAATATTATTTTATGTTTTAATAACTTCAACACGTTGTTGGTGCGTTAGATGCTCCATAAAAAATCGTTATCGACTGCTCGATGTCAACCAAACAGAAATGGCGGTCAAAAAACATCGATCTGGAACATAAGAACTCCTTGTATTTACAGGGTAGGAAATTTATAAAAACGTGACCGACAGCAATTCTCTGGCCATGACGTTGAACGGAAAGGAGTTGAATCCATATCACGATGGGCATTGGAACTCCAGAATTACGATTATCAGCTGGAACATCGTTCGGAAAAAAGAATACAACATGTTGATGCGTTAAACAAAAGCACTAATATAATGGTAGTTGAGTCAAATACCTTCGAGGAAAATTTGATAATTTGTCAAAATAGGGAATTTGAAGGATTTAAAGGAAAAACTTGAAGTTAGTGAACATGGTTTGTACGGGGTGAGGAAATAGCCTACTGTATATAAGATCGAAGGCTAATGACTTGTCGTTTTATGTGCCCGAGGATATGGAGGATCACATTTTATACAAATATCACGATAAAATGGCTCAGGTTGGTATTGATAAGGTCACGGAGCTTATTTTGAAGGATTCTTGGTATCCCAAAATGAGGTATAACATGGCAAGACATGTAGAAAATTGTCTGAATTGTATAGTATAATCCTATAGTTATGGTAAGGAGGGGGAGTTTCTACATAGTATTCAAAAATCAAATAGGCCATTTGATGTTATAAATATAGACTACTAAGAACCTGTGGATAATGCTAGGGCGTTGAAACATATTTAAGTTGTTGTAGATGCTAGTACTAAGTTCGTTAGATTGAATCCGACGAAGACTATAAACGTAAAAGAGGATATTGTTTCACGTCAAAAGACTTTGCAGAGTTTTTGAAGGAAAATAACGTTGCCCATATTTTTATAGCTAGTTGTTCGCCACGGGCGAATGGACAGGCTGAGATAGTTAATAGACCGATAAGCCCAAAGCTGGCAAAATTAATGGATGTAGAAAAGGGCTATTCTGGAACCATACGCTCGATCAGTTGGAATATAATACTTTACATAGGTCTGTGGATGAACACCCTAGTGTTATGTTGTTTGGTACGAGAAAAAGAGGAAAGAATGTTGACTTGTTGAGGGAACATTTGATGATACCAATGGTAAACAAAGGGACAATCACGATAAAATTAGGTAAATGGCACTGAGAAGCAGAGGAGAGGAGAGTACAGAAGTACAACGAAGTTTTCAAATGTATTTCAACTATCGAATCTACAGTTTTACACAGCTTATTTCGTGTGAGGAACATTTTTGAAAAACCAAGCATAAAAGTTGTATATTTTATTCTAAACTGTACAAATAAATGATGCAGTTATGTAAATAATAGCGGGCAAAGCTGGTATTTAGGCATTTTTAGAGACAAAAGACTCACAGTCAATTTTTTACTGCCTTCGCGGACTGTTCTAATTTTACAGCCTGCGCGTACTGTTCTAATTTTACAGCCTTCGCTGACTGTTCTAATTATACAGCCTTCGCGGACTGTTCTAATTTGACAGCCTTTGTGGACTGTTCTAATTTTACAGCCTTCGCGGACTGTTCTAATTTTACATCCATCGAGGACCGTTCTAATTTTACAGCCTTCCCGGACTGTTTTATAAGCCCCAAAAAGGGTAAAATCTATTGTGTTCTTACTTCAGGTTTTCGGGCCCTTAAGTAGACCCTAGACACGACTGAACTATCTCAACCGACTTGAATTTTAGGTGTTGTTATTGATAGCAGGCTGTTATTTAAACCACATATTGATATCCTATGTGGCAGAGTTTTGGGGTCATTACGTAGGATTTATTCTTCGAACATGTATTTACCCCTCTTAGTTAGAACATGCACTTTTGATGTCACAGGTTTTATATGGTTTTGAGATTTCGTATAAATATTATAAGACTTAGGCGTTTGGTAAATACCGATCGTTGATTTTTTTCCACAAAATTATTAAAAGTCGTGTACCTTTACCTTTGTTTAGAAGCTTTGTTTTTACACGATCACCTCGTTATCCCCCGGTATTCATTCCTACAATGTTTGAGAGATCTTTCCTAATTAGAATTGCTAGGTGTTGAAATAGATTGCCCTTTGAATTGCGGATTTGCTCACACTCAAACAATGTTTTTCGGTTAAAAGTTTTAGTATATTTCAATGGTATTTAAGCATAAAGTTTCTGGTTGTTTGGAATATTTATATGATGTATATTTTTAAGTTAATTGGGACCTCCTGAACACGAAAAACGCTGTTATTTTTTTTTCTAAGTACTGTTTTTTAGATAACGGTACTTTTGTGTTTTTCGGTGTATGGTCCCATTCAAATCCTTGTCAAAAGTCCGATCGAGATAAGTGGCATATCGATGGAAAGGTAATTGAATGCCTTTTCCGTCGATTTGCTACAAAATTCTATCTGATAAGAAATGGCACCTCAAAGTTCAAAATTTGCCTATTTTTTACGTTTTTTTCAAAATTTTTAATTTTTTTGTCTACGTTATATTGAAGATCTGGAATGTTTTATTTTTTTACCAAATAGTTTATTTAATTATCAATACTTTAAGAGTAATTATCAATACTTTAAGAGTAAATCGGATGAAAAGTAAAGTTTTTATTAAGGATTTTGTGGAACGACAATATTTTTATTTTCATTGTCCAAACACTACATTCGGCGTAAATTTTAAAAATTAAAATTAAAATAACGAGCGACTTAAACTTTTGCGTTTTTTTTTTCAAATGGATCTTCGCGAATGAGGAACCAACAATAGTCCGCCATAATTTGTTCATCCCACCAGCCCTTGTAACGTCTCTCGATTTCTTCCATTTCCTGGTGAAATCTTTCACCTTGTTCATCACTTTCGAAGCCCAAGTTCGTGGGAAAAATATCCAAATGACTGAATAAGAAGTGTAATTTAGGTGTCATATTTGAACCTAAAAGTTAAAAAGAATAAATTTTCAAATGATAACGGCCTTTTTGTTATACATGTTTTCACACAACGCTTACCAATGGCATTGAATTTTCGCAGTAATGTATCGATCTTCTCAGCGTAATCAGGACTTCTGTAGTTTCCCAAAAAGTTGTGAACGATGTCCTGAAATACTTCCCATGACTCCAAATGAGCTGGACCTAAACACACATTAAATGCTTGGTCACCGTACAGAGCCCGAATTTGAGGTCCATCAAATATACCAGCTTCAATTTTGCTCGCTGTTGCTCTCGGAAATTTTTGTTTAAGGTAATTCATGGCAAGACTGTCTTGTGGCAACTTTTTCACAATATTTGTAAATAACCCAAGCTTAATATGTAATGGAGGAAGTATTATCTTCTCCTGAGGAATGAGTGTGTCATTTTTGATATTGTACTCTCCGTGCGTACGTCCACTTCGCTCGGGCCAAACTTTTCGGGTGTAGTGGTTCTGACGGTCACGGATGTCACATAGACATAGAAAACAGGGAAACTTCGTATTGCCCCCTTGCAGTACAGATAGTATGGCAACTAATTTAAAATCAGAGCAAACTTTCCATTGATGTTGGTCATAATGTATGAGATCAAGAAGTTCTTTCATTGCTTCATATGTTTCCTTTATGTTTTTTCCATATCCGATTGGAATTGATGGTTTCGTATTCCCTTTATGAAGCAAGACTGCCTTCAAATTATCCTTGCCTCCATCCAGAAAAAGACGCCATTCCTCTGGGTCATAATTTTGTTGGAGAGCGTAGAAAAGACCACATATGTTGGCACAAAAACAAAAGTTTGCCGTTTTTTCGAAGAACTGTGCAAGTTGTTTGCTGCGATCACTGTAATATGTAACACGTGTCTCAGGAGTCCAATATCCCCACTGTTGCAATCGTGATGCAAGTAATTCAGATTTCGATTTCGGCAAATACAAATCTCGGCACAAATCATTGAGCTCGGCCTGAGTAAGTAAATGGGGTTTCTTATTTGATTGCATTTCTGATTCACTGCACTCATCAGCTGCGGTTTGGGGCACGACACTGAGTGCGGCACTGCCAGCGTCACCGAGCTAACAACTGGATAAACTGGTTGAATTCCACGTCCGAAAGACTTTTCCGTTAAACAGAAATAACAATATGTTGTATGGTTGATCTGGTTTCTCCATTGCATTGGCTTTCCAAATGTAAAGAAACACTCTTGACCCTTACCAATTTTCTTTAAGATTGTTCGGCAGTTGTTACATGCACTATTCGGTGTCCACAGCTTGTCGAGAGACGCAGGTCGAAAGCCGAAATACTTCTTATACGCTTCAGATAAATTTTTCGTATTAATTTTTCGGATCAAATGTTGTGATTTCTTTTTCTTAAGAACACCACAAACATAACAAAATTCGTTGGGATCGATTGAACACATTTTATTTTTTTGCACGTACAAAGCCAAATTGACATGTGTTTACTGTGACAGAGAGAGATCAAAATGTCATATTTCGTCAATCAGGGCTACCAACATATACAGAGATTCAAATTCCGTATTTTTTTTAAATACGTTAAGACCGATGGACGCCGAATATAGTGTGTGAGCAATGAAAATGAAAATATTGTCGTTCCACAAAATCCTTAATAAAAACTTTATTTTTCATCCGATTTGAAATTACGCTTAAAATATTGGTAATTAAATAAACTATTTGGTAAAAAAATAAAACATTCCAGATCTTCAATATAACGTAGAAAAAAATTAAATAAAAATTAAAAATTTTGAAAAAAAACATAAAAAATAGGCAAATTTTGAACTTTGAGGTGCCATATCTCAGCTATTTCATTCAATTACCTTTCCATCGATATGCCACTTATCTCGATCGGACTTTTCGGTTGGACTCCACATACACCGAAAAACACAAAAGTACCGTTATCTAAAAAACGGTACTAAGAAAAAAATAACAGCGTTTTTCGTGTTCAGGAGGTCACAATTAACTTGTCTAGGCATGTGACGTTGTTGGTATTTTTTGGCTGTAAACCAGTGTTATAGTTGAATTATAAATAAATTGATTTAAGTTAAATCGTGAAATATATACTTGGTGTTTAGCAACAGAAAATTGTAAAAATTAATGACATAATTCAAAATGTTTATTTTGTGTCTGTGTGTGATTCTTTTTTTTAAAAAAAAACAACAAACAATGTATTTTCTTTAGCTTAGAAAAATAAAATAAATTTTTTCATAAAACAATATTTGAAAAATTAAATTTTTTCGAAATATTTTAGCTTGTTTAGATAATTTATTTATATATAACATACGTATAACATATCAAGTTCCATAAACTTAATAGTTTTATTTTTCATACTAGTGTAATAGCAATTCTGACATACCCAGTACAAATTTCAATTGAATTTTTGTAGACAAACGGTAATAATGGCTTGGTTAGAGCGCGCATTTTTAAAGGGTTTATTGAAGTATATGAAGGTCTGCCAGAATTATGGAATATAAAAAGTGATATATACCACAATAGACATTTGAAGCAAAAGGGTTATGAAAAACTTTTGGAAAAATTAAAAACTATTGAGCCGGAATCAACAATTGAAGTAGTAAAAGTCATATACACAACCTCCACTTTTCTGTGTTTGTTTTGTAACAAAAAGTATATAATTTTCTATAGAGTATGTTTCTCTCTCACGAACTTTTTAGTACTCTCTTAGAACACGAACATAGTTTGGCGTAGAGTATTCAAAAAACCGGCCTTTTGGAAAAACCGGTTTCGGTTTTCTTCGAAAAATCGAATTTTAAAAAAACCGGTTTCGGTTTCGGTTTTTGCAGAAAAAACCGGTCAACCGGTTTTTTCGGTTTTTTTTTTAATTTGAATAAAAAGCTTATATGATTCGTTGTTTGAGTTACAAACAAAAAAAAGAAATTTAATAAAGTAATAAAAATAAAAAAATACATTCTTTGAAAAAAAAAAAATATTTTATAATATTTTTTTATTGTATTTCATTTCAACATTTTATTTATTAGTTTTAATATTTTTTAATATAATATTTTTAAAATTAATATTATAAAACTATATTCATATCAAATGAATAGAGATCATTAAGTTGGTAAATTGGGTAAAACTAGGTACGTTAGTAATTTGAACGTTTGGCATTAAATAAGTTCTTTTAATATTAAATTTTAAATATGTAAAAAGAAAATCTATTTTTCACTTCTAAAATAATATTTTAGAAATAATATGCAATTTCAATGTTTCGTTTTAAGACGATTTTTTTGTTTGCTTTTGATAAAGCTAGAAGTGGAAAATACTCTTTCACTAATAGTAGATGTTGGACAAATAGTCAAAAGACAATTTTATAGATTGTCCAACTTTTCAGTTCTTTCGTCGCATTTATCAAGATATATGAAATCATCATATGTGTCCTTCTCCTAGAAAAGGGACCTAGTGTGTCAAACGGGTTTGGACTTAAGAGTGGATTCTGGTACCTAATTGGGTGTAGAATATGATGAAATGAATTAGATTTCTGATAAAAATTTATTTAAAAAAATTTACTTTTTTTAATTTTTTGGTTTTAAATTGTTTTTGAATTGTCACTCTAAAAACGAAAAAAATACGTCATCACATAGGCATGACGTCACCAAAGTCGGCACCCAATCATAACTAACCATACCAAATCGCATCTCCCAACTGAAGGTGTGTTCATAGTGATAATGCGTTATTAAACTTTAAATGCGTTTTTCTCAAAACTTCATTTTCACACACTAGGTCCCTTTTCTCGGAGAAGGTCACATATAAAGATGAATGATTTTATACATTCTCTTTTTTAGGATATTGAATACTGCTTATTGTGTTATTTAGAACAGAAATTAAACTATTTGAATTCATCGGAATCTATCAGACTTACATCTAAATCTTCATAACCAAACAAACGATTATAAAAGTGTTCGGAAAAAATAAAAGAGACCAAGTAACCCAGTTGGTGATGTAATTAAAAAAACCGGTTAACCGAACAAAAAAGACCGGTTTTCGGTTTTCTTCGAATTTACAAAATATTCGAAACCGATCGGTTTTTTAAAAAAAAGAAACCGGTTTTCGGTTTCGGTTTTTGAATACTCTAGTTTGGCGGCAACAAAGGTGAGTTTTGGTCGGCAACTTTTAGTAGTGTTTAGCGGTGCTGCCATAAAACCAATTTTAACTATTTTTTTGCCGTGTTTTGGGATGATAGAGATTTTTCAGATTATTTCATAAAAAAATGTTTTTTTTATTTTATTCATGTATTTTTTCAGATTTTTCATATAAAAATATAATATATGTTCAATAAACTATTTATTTTTAATAATATTAGACATGTCTAATAAAGTTAAAAAAATACAACAAAAATTTGCAATTGTGTTAAAAAATAGTTACGAAATCAAACATAACATTGTGACATGAAAAGTATTAAAGTGTGTACACACACATTGACCAACTATGTCTATTCATATCCATTATTTTCCATTTATGTGGTAAAAATGTATAATAAAGAGAATAAATATGCTATTAATTGTTGCAACATATAACTAAAAACCTATAAAAAATGCAATAATTTGAAAAAAAAATTGTTTTCATGAAAAAACTGGTAAACAGTTAAGAATCCCAAAAACTGGGATAAAAAACTACACTGTTTATGTGGCAGCACTGCATACACCAAATTTAATGTTTTTCAACCCTTTAGCAACTTTGAAAATGTTGCCCTCTCATTTAAAAATGTTGCCGCTGAACTCTGTACCATGTTGAATTTCTGGTAGAGCGGGAAAAATACTCTATAGAAAATTATATACTTTTTGTTTGTAATGAAGTATAATATACTTGGTATTATAGTGTAATACAAGTTCGTTTTGTACGTTTTTATGGGGTAAATAAATTTTTATCAGAAATCTAACTCATTTCATCTTATTCTATACCCTTTTAGGTACCAGAATCCACTCTTAAGCCCAAACCCGTTTTTTGACACACTAGGTCGCTTTTCTCGCAGAAGGTCACATATGATGATTCCATATATCTTGATAAATGCGACGAAAGAACTGAAAAGTTGGACAATCTATAAAATTGTCTTTTGACTATTTGTCCAACATCTACTATTAGTGAAAGAGTATTTTCCACTTCTAGCTTTATGAAAAGCAAACAAAAAAATCGTCTTAAGCCGAAACATTTAAATTGAATATTATTTCTAAAATATTATTTTAGAAGTGAAAAATAGATTTTATTCTTACATATTTAAAATGTAATATAAAAAAAATTATTTAATGCCAAACGTTTTAAACGTTCAAATTACTAACGTACCTAATTTTACCCAATTTACAAACTTAATGATCTCTATTCATTTGATAGGAATATAGTTTTATAATATTAATTTTTGAGATATTGTTACGATTTTACCCTTTATAAAATCGTTGATTTATTTAACTTTTAAATAAATCGAGTTCTTTCTATATTGCAAATAATAAACACTGTTTGAAATTATTTATAGCTCTATTTATTTATAACCGTCACTTAAAATTACAGAAATACACTTTAACAGCACACTTTATTTACACGATTTAGATAGACTAAACGTTAGCCACACTTTAGTTCTTCACACTCTGCGTTTTACTTATAACCTGCACTACTGCGTCATCGAGTACCAGTATTTATATGATTAGTCAGGTATTCTAGTTATTTCTAGTTTATTACCACACTAGATTTTTCCAGCTGTTAAAATTAGTGTGAAAAAATTTCTAGGTGTAGAAATTTCGTGTAACAATATTATATCAAAAAATATTAAAACCAATAAATAAAATGTTAAAATGAAATACAATAAATAAATTAAATTTAAATGAATGTATTTTTTATTTTTATTACTTCATATATTAAATTTATTTTTTGTTTGTAATAAAAACAATTAACAAATTATATAAGCTTTTTATTTAAATTAAAAAAAAACCGAAAAAACCGGTTGACCGGTTTTTTCTGCAAAAACCGAAACGGAAACCGGTTTTCTTAAAATTCGACTTTTCAAAGAAAACCGAAACCGGTTTTCTTAAAATTCGACTTTTCGAAGAAAACCGAAACCGGTTTTTTCAAAAGGCCGGTTTTTTGAATACTCTACTCACAATGTTATGTTTGAATTCTAACTATTTTTTAACACAATTGGAAATTTTTGTTGTATTTTTTTACTTTATTAGACATGTCTAATTTTAGTAAAAATAAATAGTATATTGAACAAATATTATTTTTTTATATGAAAAATCTGAAAAAATACATGAATAAAATAAAAAAACATTTTTTTATGAAATAATCTGAAAAATCTCTAGCATCCCAAAAAACGGCAAAAAAATTGTTAAAATTGGTTTTATGGCAGCACCGCTAAACACTACTTAAAGTTGCCGACAAAAACTCACCTTTGTTGCCGCCAAACTATGTTCGTGTTCTAAGAGAGTACTAAAAAGTTCGTGAGAGAGAAACATAATCTATAGAAAATTATATACTTTTTGTGTAATATCAAAGCACTCTCTCTCAGCACACCTAATAGCCGTTTTACTATAAAAAGAAAGTTAATGTATTTTTGTAACATATTCCCTATATTTCTTAAAAGCATTTTCATCGAAATATTTTTTGATTGTCATCATTATTGTTTTCAGTGCTCTAAGCATGTGCATTCGTCGCAGTCCCATTGACGACTAATAAAAGAAAGATCATAGAATATGTGCGAAATCGTAACAGCACAAAATGCTGTGAAATGAGCATCCCTGGTTTAAAAAATATTTTAGTTTTGTTCTTGTTGTAGTTTCATACGAAAAAAAAAAACACCAACAGACATACATACCAAACTAAATAACTATAAAAAATAACGAATACATGTGGTGTTCGGTAAATATTAGTTTCGTTCGTTTACAGCATAATTTGTAAAAAATTGTACACATGTTTACTGGATGGCGTTCGTTTACACAAATACTCAGTAAACAGAGAAAAAAGAAGGAACAAAGTGACAGTTCGATATTGTGAGTTTGCAAATTTTTACGGGACAAATTTTTGCCTGAAAGTTTCAATCAGAAAAATCATGTTAGTACTTTGTTTTACGCAAGTGCAAAGCAATAAATATAAATAATGAATAATGGAAATGATACGAAAATCTTGTAAAATGTTTCTGCTGAATATTTTACTACAAGAATCCTCTTTTATTTATTATACAACTTCAAACCAAGCTCTTAGGCCAAATATGGTTAAAAAATACTAGAACGTTAAACGTAAATATTTATCAATAAATCAAATCTTAAACTTAATAAATTATTATCAAATAAAAAAATACACAATTAACAATAAGAGATAATTAAAAGAATACAAATTTTCTCGTTTTCATTCTTATTTTTACCTTTTTCCTAAAAAATACCATATGGGTTATTGCGTTCAAATATATAAGATATTAACCACCAAAATTTAATTATTGATATAAATGCAATTAACGATAAAATATAAATTTAAACATAAAAAAAATTAATGATTGTTACGGTAGGTTCTAAATACATTGATAGAAAAATCAAAACTTCTAAGTAATAAAAATCGCAGGAGTATAAATGTTTCAAAATTGCATCCTAGAAAATTCTGTACGTAATAAGTAAAGTGATCACGATATTTGAGATTGTACAGAAATCGATTGATTCGCTTGAACAAAAGATTATAAAGTATGGTGCGAACCTATAAACAATGAGTAGTTTTTAAATAAAATCGTTCGCTACAAAAAAACAGTGCACTATTTTAAAATATTAAATTAGGCAAAAACATTGTTAAAGTGTCCACTTGAGACAGGATAGACAGTATTTTTTGTTTGCACTTTTGTTTTCGTAAAATTGTTGTTATTGTGCGAGCGCCTATTTTGCTTGTGCTTTGAAAGTGATAGCTTTTGTTATTCTCATTATTCTCTGACGAAATGCCGCGTGGTACGTATCTAACTCAAACCGAACAAGGTAAAATTCTTGCATTTAGAGATCAAGGGCTGACAACGCAAGGTATTGCAAAAAAAATTAACAGAAGTTGGTATGGTGTGCATAATTTTCTACCGGATCCACCAAATTATGGAAAAAACAAACGAGGAGGTCAAAAAAAAGAAGCTTGCGGAGCGTGAGGAGCGCGAAATATTAAGAAAAGCGGCCAATTCTTCTATAAGCAGCAAGCAATTGGCATCGTCTGTGGACAATAAGGTCACAAAATGGACTATTTTTCGTTTAATGAAGAACACTCCTCATCTGCTTCATCAAAAAATGAAGCCAGCTCCCAGTTTGACAAGCAGCCATAAGGATCGTCGACTCTGCTTTGCCCGAGAAAATATGAGTACGGACTGGGATAAGGTTAGTATAAATCAAGTGTGAAAACATACGCTTTGTTCTAATATATTAATTTAAAGGTAATATTTTCCGACGAAAAGAAGTGGAACTTAGATGGTCCTGATGGTTTCCACTCTTATTGACGCGATCTAATAACGAAGCCCCAGTATTTCTCAAAAAGGAATTTTTGGGGGTGGATCAGTAATGGTTTGGGGCGCATTTTCAAGGGATGGTGCTCTCGAACTGCAATTCGTGTCGACCAAAATGAAAATCACCGACTTCATAAATGCGCTACAGTGTAGTCTTATCCCATTTTGGAATGAAAAACGGGGTAAAAATTGGAAATTTCAACAAGACAATGCATCCATACATGTCAGTAAGCAAACTCTGACTTGGCTACGTGCCAAAAATATACAAAAGCTCGACTGGCCAGCGTGCTCTCCGGATTTAAACCCCATCGAAAACCTTTGGGGAATTCTAACTAGGCGCGCTTATGCTGCTAATAAGCAATATGAAAGTGTAAGTGAGCTTAAAGCAGCCATTTCTCGAGAACGGGACAATTTAAACGGGCAATTGCTGAAAAACCTGGTTGATTCAATGCCTAATCCAATATTTCATTGCATTAGTGTTAAGGGAGCTTTTACGAAATAAAAAAATTCAAATTGAACAATGTTTTCTCTTTACTGATTGTACTTTTGACTTTTTTTGCTTATTGTTTATAGTTATGCACCGTTATTTTACATGGAGCAAAATAGGCGCTCGCACAATAACAACAATTTTACGATAACAAAAGTGCAAACAATAAATACTGCCTAGCCTCTCTCAAGTGGACACTTTGACAATGTTTTTGCCTAATTTAAAATTTTAAAATAGTGCACTGTTTTTTTGTAGCGGCCGATTTTATTTAAAAACTTCTCATTGTTTATAGTTTTGCACCATACTATATATACGTATTACACGACCCTTAACACCAGTAAAAACCTCAGCTCAATATAAAATATTGGACATGCGCTTTTTACCATAAACAGGCAAATAAAGATTTAAAGAATATAATCGACGTAATGTAAAATTAATGGCAGAACACAGCCAATTTATATGCTGTTCAAAACTAAAACTAGTATCAAATTAGACTCGCAGAAATTTAATACGTATTACAAACTAAATTTTATCACCATTCACCTTGATATTTAAATTCACGTCAGTCCTAGGAGAAATAAAAGTCATTGCCTTAGTTTTCGAAGAATTAACACAAAGATTACAGTTTGACATTTAATCTAAGATGTCAGACATTATTAAATTTATCCCACGCTCCAATACAACAGTAAACTGACGTTCACCAAAAAAAGAAACTGAATATCATCCGCAAAAACAAAAACCTCACAAGAAAACCCATCCGCAATAGACATAAAATCATATATAGAAAAAACAGCAAGGGTCTAAAAACAGATCCTTGCGGGATACCACTAGTTACTGTCATCCAGTCAGAATTAGACTCCTTACAATGAACATATTGACGTCTTTCCGGCAAATAAGAAAATAATAGCCTACAAGCCAATTGCGAGAATTTTCGTATTAAAATTGTGTGACTAATACGTCCATATCGACCAGTTATAATTTGTTTTTGCATTTTGTTTAACAACCTTGTAAATTATTGCAAATTTTCCGTTCGCGTACTTTTTTAGAAAATTTTATTTTTGACAGTAAATTTATCTTACTCTCTGTGAGTTTGTTACTGAGAAATTCTTACTGGACTTAACTAAGAAAATTAAACGAATGGACCTATTATTTTTACATTTTGCTCATAACCTTTTTATTAATTATGTCCATCCTTAAGGATCATTCTACAAACCAACAAACAAACATTACCTCTTTATTATATTAGTATAGATTTCAATATAAAACACCAAAAAATTTACACAAATATCAACATTGAACGATTTATTAAAAAAAAAACTAAAACACAAAATTATCATATCACAGCTTATAACGCTGTGCTGATTTTTATTCTTATCTTTTTTTGAAATAACTGTCACTGACTGCGACGGTCGTTTGCGATTTTTGTATATGTGTGCGATGCGTTTATTTCTAAATTTAAAAATAAAAAGTTACAATAATATTTAAAATAATTATATCACCTACTTACCGCAGTGTTTTTCCTCACAAACTAAATTAAATAGCAATATAAAAGGGAAAAGAACCGAAATATTCTAATGTATAACACATAAGAATTAACGGCTCCTTCATAAAAAAAAAAATTGACGAATATAAAAAAGCACTGCAATAAGATCAACATTAAAGAAGAATATGCAAATATACTAAATATGACAATAACAAAAACATAGGGCAAAACGTTACTTTAAATTGTACATTAGGGATGATCGCAAATCATCATATTAACAAAAATACAAAAATTTAATATAAATTGACAGACATTCTAAATTATTTATATTAATAAATTTATTATGAGCTATTCAGCGACAATAACAGATACCAGAAACTAACGGTAGATCAAAACATAAACAATAATGGTATCAGATATAGTGCGTCTATTCAAAATTATTATAATCAGTTTTAACTGCGTGTTTTTACAAGATGAGTCGACGCACTTCAATAGAAAATGTGAGTAAGTTATTAAACACAAAAACATATCGCTGATATTGTTGATTTAAGTCGATCTATATATTCTGTATATTATTCATAAAAAAATTTTATTGATTTTATTATTACTATTATTATTATAGTGGTACAACTAAAACTAACATAAAGCGTTTGCGCTTGATATATAACCGAATTCTCCGAATTTTCAGTCCCAAGGTATCAGACCATGTGTCTAATTATTATAACTTTCTAGGTTGTATTTTTGGTGACTTTGTACAGATTACAGTTTTATTGACTCTGCACCGCATGATAAAAATTAATACACCATTATGTATTGTTGAGAACTTTAATTTTTCGCGGTCTACACGAATCCAGTTTACCAAAAATAAATAACACCAGTTTTGAGAAATCTTTTCTAGTGAGGGCTTCAAGAATTTGGAATAAGCTTTCAATTCATTTTAGAACCTTTGATTACTCCAGTTCAGTTTTAAAACGGAAATATTTAGATTATTTTAAAAACACTCAATGATTTTGTTAGTCACAACGATAGGACCTACGATTCATAATGTATTACATTTCTTTAAGTTAATTGTAAGTTAATTTACTATTCATTACTTATACGATTTAAACAATGTTTTAATCGTATATAGCCCTTGAGGCTCGGTTAAATATAAATAAAATAAATAAAAATGATGAGAGGTGGATTTTGCGAAAGATTAAAGAAGATTTCATGTTAATTGTTCTAGCAGTGGCCAAGGATGTTGAAATGTTTCTTGGCAAACAATTGCATCCAGAAAAAAGTCGGCATATATTTCGCAAAATACCATAAACACACTTTCTGGAACAAAGTAATTCTTGCTTATGAGATCAAATTTAATATTTCGGTTTCAGATGATAAGGTATACATATGAGTGGTGTAAACCAAATACTGAGCTACAAACAAAAAAATTACGTGGCGCAGTAAAACATGGATGCATGTAATTGTTTGGGGTGCATGTCGTCAGCAGGCGTCGGTTAATTGGTATTCATAGAATCTAATATGACTAAAGAAGCGAAATTTAACCCAAAGAGCTGAGGACTTAGGCATACGTGACACATTCCGCTTCTACCAAGATAACGACCTTAAGCCCAAATTCGGTATAGAGCAAACTAAGCTAACTTGGAAATGCCCACACGCCATCCAAACACCCGCCCAATCCCCAGATTTAAATGTGATTGAAAATTTGTGGAACATTCTAGAACTGGGTATTCGAAAACACCATATTTCTAATGTTGTAAGTTTGAAAGCGACATTTGGTGTATTTTAGCAAAAATATCGCCAAAATACACTAAAAAGATGGTGGACTCTATGCAATCCAGATTTTTATTTGCAGATGATGTTCTGTTACTTTTCAGTACAAATCGTGACTTTGCTGATGCTTTGGAGCCCAATATAAATTTCTGCCTTGATAATATTTTACAATGGACATCTGAGAATTCTTTGGCTATAAACCCTACTACGACTAAGGTATGTTGTTTGGATCAACTGAGCATTTTTTATCTGATTTGAATATCTCTATAAGTGTTTTCCGGATTGATTTCATAAGAAAGCATAGATGTTTGGGGGTATTGTTGACCATCGGCTGAGTTTTGAATCCCATATTGAATCTGTGCATCGTAGAATCTCTTATATCTTACGTACTCGATATGTATATGGTGTCCGCAGGCGTGAGCATGTTTCTGAATTTGTAAGAAAATTTCTTGGTTGCTCTTTTGGGAACTTTGTTAAATATCGTAATATTGTTTTATTTCATAAAAGAATTAAAAAAACATGGTTATCCCCTTGTGTAAGAAATTTCATTTTTCTCATTCTACTAAAAATAAGCAAATCTTGATTCCGAAAATTCTTGCTCTCTGTTTGAAAGATCTTTCGTGGTTAGAGTTGCACATTGTTGGAACCGACTACCATATGAGTTGCGAATATTCTCGCATTCTAATAATGTTTTTCGACTCAAGCTTCTTGAGTGCTTGGGTCCAGTGGTATTGCTTATGAATAATGGTATCTTTTGTCTTATTTAATTTGATTGATATATTGAATATGCATAGGCTGCACTGATATATTTGTACTGAATTGCTACTAATTATGACGGAGCTGTATAACTTTTTATGATTTTTCTTTTTTTATATCTTTTTTTTCGGCTGGGGGGGCCAATGGGTTAGTTGATGATGAGTATATTTTTGTTTTTTTTGCACATATTATTTTCATTGAATATGTATAATTTTAGTTTTAAGTTTCTTATTCGGGATTGTATTGCTATGTAATACGTTTTGTGGCCTGGATGGCTTTTGTATTACAATATGAATAAATAAATAAATAAATAAAAGCTGTAATAAAGCAAAAAAGCTACCTTACAAAATATTAAATAATAATTTTTCAACAATTTTCTTATTTTTTTAATGTTCTATTGCCTTAAACGACATAAGCTGCGACAACAATTATATGGTTTGTTTTTAATAAATCGTTCAATGTTGATACTTCTGCAAATTTTTTTGTTTTATATTGATTACTAAATTATCTACAAAACTGCATCAATTATTTGTATAGTTCAGAATAATAATAAATAAATAAATATAAAATATACCACTTTTATGCTTGGTTTTTCAAAAATGTTCCTCACACGAAATAAGCTGTGTATGATTGTATACAAATAAAAATGAAATGCTGTTTTTTTAATGGTAAGATTATTAAAAAAAACATATACCCATGTAATTTAATTCTGCTCCTGTTAATACAGAACTAAAACAAAATTTGACATAAAATTCTACAATAGCATCTATAAGCAATATATAAAATATATGCAGGATAGGACGAGTGGGCGAGGCACCTTCCACACAACCAAAAATTAAAAATGCTTTAACTAGGGTCCTGTTGAATGTATTTTAACATAATAAAGCATGGTAGGTTTTTTTCGTTTTCGCGTGAAAAATTAATTATTGTTGGCCAAAATATATAATTTAATTCATTGAATTTAATGCATGTTTGAAGTCATCCGTTAAATACCGCTGTAAGTGTTCAACATGTAATTTGCAAAAAATATTCACCCCATATTCTAGTTATCGTCGTCGACACAAGACAATGTCGTCTTGGGATTTTTTTTTGAAATTGGTATTCCCGTTGTCGTTATCGAAAATAATTGATAACTGTCGACAAGTATTTGGTATTCTGTAAGAAAATGTGACGACGATATTGTCTTGAAACGACTCCGATTTTGTCGACACAATTTTTAGTAACGACTTGAGGAAAAGTAATGTCTAAAAAAAAAAAGAAAAAACGGGAAGAAATATCAAATTTATTAAATGCACTTGGCCCACCGAGAATAATGTGAGATGGATGGCAGAAGGTAAAGAAAGCATGATCATATAAAGTGGATTATAAAAATATAACAAAATTTATTTATACATAGGTTTGGCGAGACTTAAAATTTAAAGTTAAAAAGAAAATGGTAGCCAACAAAGCCGAGTGTAATGCTACAGGTGGCGGAAGATTCAAGCAATTTATGTTGAGCCCGCTGGAGGAAGCTGTGGCAAATCTTCTACAGTTTCAGAAACAGCTGAACCCTAAGTTAAAGTCGTTTCCAACACAGCTGGTACGACCCCTGGGCTAAAAATCTTAATGTAGCTGCCAACTTTATTGTTTTGGAAATAAATGTGGACTTGATTCCGGTTTTCAAATTATGTGCTATTGTTTCCAGCACATCTTTGAAGGCTGTTTTATTCAGCCGAAAGTAACTTTCAAACCTTTTAAAAAAATTAGAAGATTAACATTCTTTAAAGTAACAGACTTTGATTTTGCTACTCACTTGTTATCCGGCAGATTAAAGATATTGGATTTCTGTATGAGAAACCTTCTTTCCAATACTAGATTTTCTTTATTTTCTTCATCACTGGTATCAGAATTTAAATTACACATAAAAAACATTTTTTGGCAAAAATAATAAACAAAATAAATCTGCCGACTCTATTTTTAGAGATGTGTTTTTGTTTAAATCGATAAACTGTCGACGTCGTTACAACACTGTTTTAGAATACCAATTTGGTGTCGACGTCGAAGCAAAGTGATGTTGACAAAAACGACGACGACATTGATAACGACAACTAGAATAAGGGTGATTGTCAACTATAGTGACGCCTACTTAAAAGCAGGCGTAAGCCCCAAAATAGTATAGTACTACTAAACTTAACGTGGGCTTTCTAGAAGATGCAAATTTTTAAATCTTTGGGATTTATGCAAATCTTATAACATGGTTATTATTACTCACCACACGTTTACCAAATTTCCAATTCTGAAATAAAGTTTTGGTTATTACATTACTATTTATTTTTTAATAAATTTTAAATAACTCTTACTCGCTCTTTTATCATATATTCTAAATTTTCTTGCAGGTATTTCATATGTTCAAAATACCAGGGCATTTGATGCTCTTCCCCATTGCGCTGTTTTTCCAATTCATAAGAACACTCCCTACGCATAGCATGTATTTGCAGTTTGGCAAATTTCCAAGTAATATTTGAAGATAGTTTTTCATTAACTTCATTAGCTATAGTTTCGAAACATTTTTGAGAAACATTTTTAACATTTGTTCGTTCTTTAAGATTCCAAAGAATAGTTTGCTTTTCAAAAGCTTCAAGTAGCGCTGTAGTTAATTCTTTAACATTTACATTTGGGTTGTTCGGTTCAGATTTATTTTTCAACTTTGTGTGTTTTGCTTTTTTCTAACAAATATTTAAAAATATATTTTAAGTGTTTTAGAAATTGATTGCAAAAACTTATAATTACCCCAAAATTATCATTTAAATCATCAGAGCTTGATGAATCACGCTTTTTCTTTTAAAAGAAAAGGGATAAAAATATTTATTTTATTATAAAATTTCTGTTAGAAACAGGAAAAATATATATTACCCTTTTGTACTGATTATTTTTGCTTTTCTTTTTCGTTGGCTGAAAATCTTCATCGCTGTCATCATTATTG
This sequence comes from Eustalomyia histrio, assembly GCA_949748255.1. Taxonomy (NCBI): domain Eukaryota; kingdom Metazoa; phylum Arthropoda; class Insecta; order Diptera; family Anthomyiidae; genus Eustalomyia; species Eustalomyia histrio. The sequence continues at coordinate 131,217,289 of OX456525.1, forward strand.
TCGTCAATACAATTATCATACTCCATATAATTATTAGTATTACATTCTAAATCGTTATGCCTCTTATATTTTTCTTCAATTTCCACCTTAATTTGTGGCAATTCTTGACCATTAGCAGATGTGATAGCAATAACACCAGTCTCTAAAGGATCTTCGTGAACTACGTCCAATACAGATATTTTTGGTTTTAAAAAATCATTTTTGTTCTCTGTTTTTATTTCAATTTCAACAAGTTCTTCCAATTTAAATTCAGACTGTAAAATTTCTTGAGTTTCCTCGATAAATTGCGGAAAATGTTTTTCCTCGAGATGTAAGGTAAACTTTTTCAATTGATCACATAAGCATTCGCAAAGTGTACAATTATATGTATACATTTTGTTATTTCTATTTCTTGCTCTATTTATATTTATTAAAATTTCGCCACATTTTTTTATATTAGATTGTTTGTCAACTCCCATTTTAAATAACTTTATTTTATGTATTTGTAATTAATTGAATTTCAGTTTATACAAAGATTGTAGTAGGAGTACGTTGGAACCAGGGAAGGAAAATATGTTTTCTGTTATTGTACCAACCAGACAAACAAATTGTACTTTTTGATCCTCACGGTACCAAAATTTGTTTCGCTTTTTTTTTAACAATTTTATCGTATTGAGTCAGATTTACTTACACTAAAAAGACTTAAAAAAATTTAAATTTACGGGGTGAAACAAAATTTATCGTTAATTTTATGTAGTCGTATAATTACCACAAAACTTTGAGGGCAATTTAACTTTTTCAGGATTTGCTATTAAAAAATTTAAAGTCATTTAATTGCTTTTTAACAATAATACACTTTTTTCTTATTTTTTTTTTGTTTTGAGAGGTAATTTAAAATCAGCTGTTCAATGCTGCCACTTCCGAATATTTTAGAACAATGTGTATGCAAACATTTGGTACATTTGTGGTGACACCAATTTAGAGCCGGTTCAACTTAAAACTGACTTTATTTTTTCTATAGTAGCTGAATAAATAAAAACAGGGTTTAATTTAAAGTTGCTTTTAAAAAAAGTCGACTTTATGTTATGTTGTTTTATTAAGTTATAAATTGAATATTTGAAAGAATTTCAAATTGTACTAAAGGAGCCGCCGTAGTACCATGGTGCAAACCAAGGTAAAAATGTACCAAAAAAAGTACAGTTGTACCATGTTTTCCATCCACGGTTGAACACATTAAATGAAGTTCATAAAATAATGTTTTTTTATTTTATTCATGTATTTTTTCAGATTTTTCATATAAAAATATAATATTTGTTCAATATACTATTTATTTTTACTAAAATTAGACATGTCTAATAAAGTAAAAAAATACAACAAAAATTTCCAATTGTGTTAAAAAATAGAATTCAAATATACCATTGTGACATGAAAAGTATTAAAGTGTGTACACACATATTGACCAACTAAGTCTATTCATATCCATTATTTCCCATTTCTATGGTAAAAATATATAATAAAGAGAATAAATATGCTATTAATTGTTGCAACATATAACTAAAAACCTATAAAAATGCAATAATTTGAAAAAAATTGTTTTCATGAAAAAACTGGTAAACAGTTAAGAATCCCGAAAACTGAGATAAAAAATTACACTGTTTATGTGGCACCACTGCATACACCAAATTTAATGTTTTTCTACACTTTAGCAACTTTGAAATGTTGCCCTCTCATTTAAAAATGTTGCCGCTGAACTAGAGTATTCAAAAACCGAAACCGAAAACCGGTTTCTTTATTTTTAAAAACCGATCGGTTTCGAATATTTTGTAAATTCGAAGAAAACCGAAAACCGGTCTTTTTTGTTCGGTTAACCGGTTTTTTTAATTACATTACCAACTGGGTTACTTGGTCTCTTTTATTTTTTCCGATCACTTTTATAATCGTTTGTTGGTTATGAAGATTTAGATGTAAGTCTGATAGATTCCGATGAAGACTTAACTTTGGATATTCCAAATTCAAATAGTTTAATTTCTGATCTAAATAACATAATAAATACTGCTTATCCTAAAAAAGAGACTACAAAATCAATCATCATTATATGATGATTTTATATATCTTGATAAATGCGACAAAAGAACTGAAAAATTGGAAAATTTATATAATTGTCTTTTGACTATTTGTCCAACATCTACTATTAGTGAAAGAGTATTTTCCAAAAAAAATCGCCTTAAAACGAAACATTTAAATTGCATATTATTTCTAAAATATTATTTTAGAAGTGAAAAATAGATTTTCTTTTTACATATTTTAAATGTAATATTAAAAAAACTTATTTAATGCCAAACGTTTTAAACATTCAAATTACTAACGTACCTAATTTTACCCAATTTACAAACTTAATGATCTCTATTCATTTGATATGAATATAGTTTTATAATATTAATTTTTAAAATATATTAAAAAGTATTGGTTTTAAGTTAATGTTTTGTTGAAATGAAATATGTACAATAAAAAAATTAAATTTAAATGAATATATATGTATATATATTTTTTTTTATTTATATTACTTAAATTTGTTTTTTTTTTGTTATAAAAACAATTAACAAATTATATAAGCTTTTTATTCAATTAAAAAAAAAACGAAAAAACCGGTTGACCGGTTTTTTCTGCAAAAACCGAAACCGGTTTTTTTTTAATTCTATTTTTCGAAGAAAACCGAAACCGGTTTTTTCAAAGGGCCGGTTTTTTGAATACTCTACGCTGAACTCTGTACCATGTTGAATTTCTGGTAGAGCGGGAAAATACTTTATAGAAAATCATATACTTTTTGATAAGACATACCAGGAATGGAAAATATGCTTTCTGTTATTGTACCAACCAGACAAACAAATTGTACTTTTTCGATCCTCACGGTACCAAAATTTGTTCCGCTTTTTTTTTAACAATTTAATCGTATTGAGTCAGATTTGCTTAGACACTAAAAATACTTAAATAATTTAAATTGACCGGGTGAAACAAAATTGATCGTTAATTGTATGTAGTCGTATAATTCCCACAAAACTTTGTAAAATTTTACTCTAATTTTTATGTCACACCTTTTTTTTATGGTTAACCTTTTCAGGATTTGCTACTAAAAAAATTTAAAGGCATTTAATAGCTTTTTAACTATGATACACTTTTTTCTTATTTTTTTGTTTTGAGAGGTAATTAAATTTCCGCTGTTCAATGTTGCCACTTCCGAATATTTTAGTACAATGTGTATGGAAACATTTGGTACATTTGATGTGACACCAATTTAGAACCGGGTGAAGCTGAATAAATAAAAACAGGCTCTTAATTTAAAGTTGCTTGTAAAAAAAGTCGACATTTTGTTATGTGGTTTTATCAAGTTATAAATTGAAAATTTTAAAAAATTTCAAATTAAAAAATTTCAAAAAAAGTACAATTGTACCATGTTTTCCATTCCTGAAGTCTGTTAAATGCTTAAGGGCTAACTATATTATACTTTCGCTAACTTAAGCTACTGTCAGAAATTAACGAAAAGTCTGTCAAATGCTTATTGAACTTATTGAAGACTTTTGGGTGGCTACAATGTACTTTTTAAACTTAAATACTTACTACACTTAGTAGCAAATATTTGAACTTTTGCAAAAACTGTTTTCTTCTTATATTTCCTAAATATATGTATCTTTTCAAAAAATTATATTTAATGTGTTCAATTTATAAATATTTTACAATAAACAAGTAAATCTATATTAATTTTAAATAATTTAAAAAAGTACTAAAAAATGCAACAGTGCTTGCATCTCAATCGAAAAACAAATACAAAACCCACCCTTTTGATATACATGCACGTTTGTTTTTTAACATTTTCAATTAAATTTTCTATAAAAATATTTTCCGCGTACATTGCAATTTGTTTTTTTTTTCATAAACAGTTTTTCTAAAATTACATGATTCCTTAAGTAAAGTGCGGTCAGTTTGCTTAAGCAAATGACACTTGACGAAACTTAACGAAAAGTTTGTTAAGTACAATATAGTCATACACATTTGATTACATGTATTCGCACATTTGCTTAAGCTAGCAAAAGTATAATATAGTTAGCTCTTTAAGCAACTTATTGATGACTTTTGGGTGGCTGCAATCACACCTTTAAAAACATAATTCCTTAAATCAATTTGTAAATCTTAATTAATTCGCGAATTAATTTTTCTGATTGAATTATTTACTACCATAATTCAATCTTTTTATCTTATTAGAAGAATAAAGTTGATTTAAATAATTCTTTTTATAAATCAAGCGAAATAATTTAATTTGAATAATTCAATTTTAAATCAAAGAATCAAATCAATTGTGATTTGATTCGCGAATAAAAAAAAATTATTTTTCGATATATTCGCCATTTTATAAAATGTCCGGTATCTCGAAAACTAAACGAGATAGGGCAAAACGGAAAAAATTTTTGTTCTGGTAGAATATTAATATACTGCGCTAATAAAAATAGGTCAGGTCCGAAAGATATCCCGAGGCATCTATTTTCATAAAACGGCCGGTATGTATTTTCATAAAATGGCCGGTATCTCGAAAACTAAACGGGATAGGGCAAAACGGAAAAAATGTTTGTTCTGGTAGAATATTAATATACTGCGATAATAAAAATAGGTCAGGTCCGAAAGATATCCCGAGGCATCAATTTTCATAAGACGGCCATAGCGTAACCCATTTTTATGCGAACGAAATGGAACGAGAAACGAAACTTTTTTAAGTTGCGTTTACACTTGGCATTAAATCTCGAGATTTCGCTTAAGATCTCCCCCGAAATCTAGAAGTGTTTACATTGCAATTACGAGATTTTGGTTAGACATCTGATATAAACAGCTGATTTATATAAACAATTTTATAAAAAAATGGCGGAAACTGATCAGAAATATGAAAATTTCAAAAAAAGAAGATTTTTATTAATGTATTATGCATCTAGTGGTAAGACAACACAATCTGAAATAGAATACCTGCGGAAAAAAGTTCCCATCATTTAATTAATGTTCTTATTCAAAAATAAATGCAAATTTATTATTCGCAAATACAGATGGAATTAAATTAACACTTAGAATATATTTTATTTATATCGCAAACAAGAAACATGCTAGATTGTCCCAAACGCAATGTTGATTAGTGGAATTTTCATTAGATTTTCCAGAAATTTCGTCCATTGACGAGATTTCTATTTGTATGAGAAATCTCGAGATTTTTATGAGATTTGTGCCGAAATCTCTCTTTTTACGAGATTTGAGTGCAGATGTAAACGCAACTTTATTGGTTATAAAAATTCCATGAAACTCTTCTGGAACCTCAAATCATTTTGAAGTATAAAAATAACTCTTTATTTGATTCGCGAATCAAATCAAAATTGATTTGATTCTTTGATTTAAAATTGAATTATTTCGTTTAATTTATGAAAAGAATTATTTAAATCAACTTGATTATTCTAATAAGATAAAGATTGAACTATGATAGTAAATAATTCCATCAGAAAAATCAATTCATCAAAATTTAAATCAGTTTAGAAAATTGATTTTTAAGGAATTATGTTTTTAAAGGTTTATTTATTTATTTATTCAGTTCCGTAATATAAAGCCTATAAGGCCAAAAACATATTACATAGTTGTACTTACACCTAAGTTAAGTTACTTAAATTATAGAAATATTTAATAATAAAGTTAGTTTACTATACAAATCTCATTGGCTCCCCAGCCATAAAACATTAAAAAACAACAGGAAAAAGTCAGAAAAAAGGTTATAATAGGGTCCGAATAAATGGTAACATCAAAAATACAAATACAATACCCATAGCAATGATTATAAAGCCAATTCAAAATAATATTCCATGAGCTTTAAACGAAAAACATTATTAGATTGTGAGAAAATACGTAACTCATAAGGCAATTCATGCCAACTATGAGCAATACGAATTAAATACGATCTTTCAAAAGCACACCTCACAATTCTAGAAATAACAATTTGGCGAAACCTTATAAATCGTGAAAAAACAAAGTTTCTGTATAATTTCAAAGGTTTACAACTTTGGATTACTTTATGAAATAAAATCAAACAGCGATATTTGACAAAATTTTTGAAGGAGCATCCAAGAAAACGTTTAACATATCCCGAAAAGTGGTTCCGCCGTGGAACATGGTATATAAATCGGAAAAAAGTATTGACAATGCGATTTTAATGGGTAAGATAAATTTCGATAGTAAAGGTTACGAAAAGAACAAAAATTGTGTGCTTAAATAAATTATAGTGGTGAGAGCAAATTGTACATTTTATGTTGAGTACTTTTTGTGTCAAATTACAACACTGCATCGTAGAAGAAGAAAAATAATACTTTCGCTGAACATACACAAAAAAAGAAAATTTACGTAAAACAGTACAAATTATAAAAAAAAATTGAAAATGGGAGCTGATGAAAAATCTAATCTTAAAAAATGTGGCGAAATTTTGATAAACATGGAACAAAATAGAAAACGAAAAATCTTTACATTTAATTGTGCATTTTGTGATACAAGTTGGGATCAATTAAAAAAATTTTCCCTTCATCTGGATCAGGAACATTTGAAACCAAATATTGAGGAAAAAGTTGAAATGCTTGATTCGGATATAGAAATAGAAGAACACTTACAGGATCAAACAACAAATGACTCAATGAATGATTTTGAAAAAACGGAACTTGTAGTTGACACAGTTTTTGAGGATCCTCTAGATACTAATGAAATTGTTGACGAATTGCTGGATGATATTAAAATTGATATTGAAGTAATCAGTAGTGAAAATAAAAATGATGATGAATGTGATGGTAGCAATGATAAAATGGATTGTGACTACTCTGTTGATGATGACGAGGATGGTGGTGAAGAGGAAGTATTAAAGCTAACGAGAAAAGAGAAAACCAGATTAAAGTGTAAACAAGTAATGTATTTCTGATGGAGTGGAATAAAACATTCTCTAATTCTATACTCATTTATTTTAGGAACATATTCGTGAATCTAATTTTATTACTGAGAATTCAAAGGATGCAACTTTTACGGTATGTAAAAAATTTTGTATGAGTACTTTTGTCAGTACCGAAAAATTAGTAACAAACAGAGAGACTAATTTTATACTAAGCTTTTGCGCAATTATATTGCATTCAAAAGGTGCATTGTTTAAATTGGCTCCAAGACAAATGTACGCTCATTAAGAAATAGATCTTTTTTTATTTAATTTATTCATATAAATAATTTATAATTTATTGATATGAATAAACTTGGAACTTAGAAAATTAATTATATACAGTACTGTGCAGAACAAAAGCAACAAACTGAGTAAAAGCTTAAAAATTTATTTATTTCTTTAACAAATATTCTAGGAAAAAATTCTAAAATTATATTTTGTTTGCTATTTAAAACTAAATTATATTTGTACAAACATTCGCATACAAGTGCTCTTTGAATACAGTTGTTATTTACGAAACGCGCTTAGTGATTTAATACGCTCTCTTTATTTTTGTTCTAGTATTTTTTTTATTTCTCCCCTTATTAAAAACAAAACTTTTATAGTAGTTTCGTTTATAGAAATAAAAAAAAAATTACACGCTCTAGTGTAAGTCTAATGATGGCGTCCTCCTCAGGAGGAAACTATTACGAGCTCCTAGATCCAACTAGGAAGCGAAAAAGAAATAACAATCTAAATACAAATTACAACATAAACAATTCTACAGAATTTCCGCAAATGAAAACCAAAAAAAAAAAGAACACGTTTCAATTTAGTGCCCAAAATACGTAGTTTTAAAAAGTAAAAAACGAGAATGCAAAACTGCAAAACGTAAATTGTTTGTTGCATTTTCTAGTGAAATCAATATTAACACACCAATAACAAAAATTTGTAATAACTTCCGTAAGCTAAATGGATATAACACATTTAATCACATCCGTCATATTGAGCAAAACAACCAAAGATTACATGATTCATTAGATATTGCTAACTTTTTTGCCGATAAATGGTCGCAACAATCTAATGATGAAAACTTCAACGAAACGTTCATACGTAATAAAATGATGGGAAATATTGGTATTAATTATGCCTTAAATAATTCGGCAAAACTGTTAGAGGATGATATATCTATGTTTGAATTACAAGCTACATTACAGTCACTGAAAGGGAAAACTCCTGGCTTTGATAAAATTTCTTACCCCATATTGAAAAACGCACCTTTAAATACTAAACATTTAACTCTCCAACTATTTAATGCCATTTTGAACACTAGCATTATACCTCAACAATGAAAAACGTCTACGATAATACCACTGCCCAGACCTATCTCATTGATCCCGTGTGTCTCTAAACTTTTAGAGAAAATAATTGCCTAAGAATAACTTGGCTACTTCTTAAAAATAAACTTTTAAGTACATATCAAGTGGCCTTCAAACCAAATAAAGGCACAATGGATGCTCTTATATAGACCATATAACCGCATCAACTCTATCTCACAGAAATCATCTCTCAATCATATCTATAGACTTCGAAAAAGCATTTGACCGTATCGGTATACACACCATAATATCCCAATTAAAAGAATGGAAAGTTGGCAATAAAATAATCAACTTTGTGCATGGGTTTTTATCGAAAAGAAAATTCAGAATTAAAATAAACAATGTTTACTCATCTATAAAACCCCTCCACAATGGTATCCCACAGGGTTCTCCCCTTTCAGTGGTATTATTTCAGATAGCAACAGATAAACTGATCAAAATCATATCCAATAATAACTACTTTAAGCATGTTATGTACGCCGATGATTTATATATAATAGCCAAGCAAACTAAAAATGTTAATCTTCAACAGGAAATTGACCATCTATTTGCAACCATAAATGATTGGTGCAGTAGGACAGGAGCCAAAATAACTTTTCCTAAAACTAAATGCATACACATATGGAAAAAAAGGTACTGCAACAGCAACAACATTATAATACAAGGCATCCAAATCGTAACCGTAGATTCTCTGAGAATACTTGGGGTTACATTCAACAAAAGCTTTACATGGTCTTCACACATAGACAATTTAAAAAAGCACTACAGCCTCGACTTAATTTAATTAAATGCCTTTCATCAAATAAGAGCAACGCTCATCCAACAATTACGCTTAACACAGTTGGTAGTCTTATTTTATCAAAAATAGACTACGGACTGGTTATATACGGTAAGGCCGCAAAATCCCAATTAAACAATATATAACTCAGCTATAAGAACTAGCCTCGGTGCTTTTAGAACCACTCCAATTGAAAATCTAATGGCTGAATCCGGTATGCCTACAATACCACAAAGATTCAGTTACCTCACCTCAAACTTAATAACTAAAGTTATATTTCCAAGTGAACACCATCTACTTAAACGCATATCGTATTTTTCTTCCCTATTGCCCCTTCGCTATCCCTCAACTCTTTGCCTTGCCATGAAACTTGCAAAAGAAATGGAAATAAATACCAAACCACATAAGGTTTACTCCGCTTCCGAGCCACCTTGGAAGTTAAAAAATAAGTGTTTTATCAGAGACCTAATGGCTTTCGCCAAGGTCTCCACACCAAACAATACCTATTTATCATTATTTAACGAAATCTCCTCTACGTATAAAAACAACAATTGGAGAATATTATACACCGATGGGTCAAAAACGGATACCTCTACTGCAGTGGCGGTTATTAATGACAGCTTAAGCACTTATTCCTAGCTACGCTGTTCGGATCGTTGTCATGTTGAAACACCCATCGAAGTGGCATATTCCACTCAGCATATGGTAGCATTTGGGTTTCTAGAATATCTTTATACTTAAAGCGGTCCATTATTCCATCAATTTGATGAAAGGGAGCAATTTTTCCAGCCGAGAAACAGGTCCACACCATTACGGAGCCACCTCCATGTTTAAAATTAATTTTACAGTTCCGTTGTTCGAGACGTTTACCAGGTTTCCGGCGAACTGTACACATACCATCTCTATTGATTAAATTAAATAGCACGGTTTTCCATTTTTATACTGTCCAACTCAGATGTCTTTTGGCGAAATTTAATCTAAAACATTTAAAAGGGAAAGATTTTGAATAAAATTTGCTCAAATACATGATAATTAAAACTTACCTTTGCTCTTTGTCTCTTGGTTAGCAACGGTTTTTGCATGGTCTATAACTCTTTAATTGTTCTCTATTGCTCGTCTTCGCACCGTACTATCATGGACATTTAAGTTTAAAGTTCTGACAACCTCTTTTGAGGTCGCAAAAGGGTTTTCTTTAAAAATGCGAACAATTTTTCTGTCTTCGCGTTCTGTAATTTTTCTTGGTGGGCCGCCAAAATGATGTACGTTTACGTCGTTTGTAGATTTAAATTTTTTTATCAATCTACTAACAACAGACCTATTAATATTATTGAAATTTGTTTCTCCCTTTTATTAGAATCGCGTATAATTTGATTTTTAAATTCTCGGCTGTACTTATCTCATGCCATTGTTTTTTGATTGATTTGTTCAACCGCTTGCAAGAAACTAATTTTAAAATTCTTTTCTTGCATTCTAAATTATTACAAACGAGTTTCATTATTGGAAAAGTACTGTTATTTTTTGGAAATTACAATAATTTTAGAGAACGTATAGTTGTTGCTTTTGTTGTGCACGCTTTCATTTGAAGGTCAACGAAATTGTTGTTGTTTTTTTGAGTAACACTTTGACTGATTTTAAAATAAGTTAATCTCCCCAAATAATATTAGTGTAGTAAATAAAAAAATAGTATCAATGTGGTGACGAAATATTGGGATAAACAAATATTTATAATTAATTTTTATAAATAAAAAAAGATCTTAAGCTCAATTTATTCTAATTACAAATCAAGAAGATAGAAGAAAACTAAAAGAATTTTCAAAAAAGTAATCTCTGTGTAAAATGTAAGCAGAAACATTTTAGAAGGTTTTCTTATCTTTGCAAAAGTTACCTTGGGAATTATAAAAGAAACATTTTTTATTATAACAACAGAATACAAGACAATGTAAAGTAAAGGTTCAAATTAAATGAATTTCGATCAGATTCTAAATGTAAATTTGGTTTAAGATTCTAAAAATATTTTAGTTAATTTGTTTGTGAACCTTAGTGCGCTTTTTGTAAATTTGTACAAATTATCCAGTAGTCTACGCCATCAATGGACGTATTAACGACAATCCAGCTCCTCTGGACCTTACCTCATTCTATATGAGCCCAGCCTCCAGCAATCATAGGGGCTGAATATGATATACGTATATACTAAATTTTGGATGAACTGTAATATGAATATGTTTTGTCAATTTATGTAACAGAACTTTTGTTATTTAGTTTTAGTAATGTTATTTATTTAGTTTTAGTAATGTTATTTACAGAGGTCTGCTCTGTTAGCGACTTTAACAATGTTGCTTTTTACGTTAACTTAGTTATTACAGTAACACACATATAGCTCTAAAAATGTTATTATTCTCATAGTATGAAAGACAATAAATGTAGTCGAACAAGAAGAAGACTTAATAAAATTTTTACTTACTTAACAGAAAATTAAAATAGATACAGAAAAATTGTACAAATGTGTATGGAAAATTAAGAGGTACCTTTACATTTTCACTCATAACTTTTGAACCGCTAAACCGATTTCGCTCATTTTAAATACCAAACTGCTCGGGAGGATGTTCAATAATCTGGGTAAAAATTGGCACCCCCGCTTGCGTCCTCGCATCGTGATCGCCATTTCAACAGACAGAAAGACAGACGGACATCGCTAAATCGACTTAAAATTGCATAAGGATCACGAATATATATACTTAATGAGGCCTTAAACCTATATTTCGACATATTACAAACGGAATGACAAACTGATATATACCCTCACCATATATGGTGGAGGGTATAAAAAGAAGTATATTAATGGCCCCTCAGCCAGGAAAAAAGTATACAGTATTAAACTACAAAAAGATTAAATTGGTCCATACCTGTGACAAATATACACACAGAAATGCTATTAAATAGTTCATACAAAGACAAATCTTACAGATTTCAAATTGGTAAGAATGTAAAAGCAGTTATTATGATGTAAACCACAGTTCATTATTTTATTTATTCGTATACAGCGTTGTTTGTTAGTTCAACAATGCTCAACTCTAGAATTTAGTTATTTAGATGTTGATTATTTTGCTTTTAATTGATTTTTCACCCAGCAGCCTTAGTCGTTTAAGCTCCAGTTAGAGCTGTCAAATTAATACAGCTGATATAAACAAAGAAAAAGTGTTTGACTTGTGAAGAAATTGTTTTATTTTAATTCATTATTATCCATTTCGAACAAATTTTCCTTTTTTTATAAATGAATGCAAATTTAATAAACAAAAAATATAAGGACGCGCTTAAGTTTTTTCAGGGCTGGCAGGCAATACCACTAAGATACCGTTATCGATTCAATACCCTTTCAACTGACTATCGTTGCCCTTAAAATACCGTTACCGAAATAACTGAAGAAATTGTTATCCTTAAAATACCGTTACCGAAATAACAGAAAAACCCGTTATCGCTAAAATACCGATACCGAAATAACTCAAAAACTCGTTATCCCTAAAAAACCGTTACTGAAATAACTGAAAAAATCGTTATCCTTAAAATAACGTTAGCGAAATAATAGAAAATAACTTTACCCTTAAAATACCGATACATTTTTTTTATTACTTTAAGTTGTATTGTTAACTTTGCGAACGCTTTTTGCATAGTTAACTCTGCGGCAACACTTTTTTTAACAATGTCTACACAAGTTATGATCTTGTTTACCAGGTGTCTTCAAATGCCATAAAATTTGCCATTGTTTTGATTGTTCTTTTGTGTGTAATTTTAAAATTTCATGGCATATTATATTGAATGTAAAGACAAGGGGTTGGTTAAACTAAAGAAATCATATGTTGTATAAGCATGTACTTGAATTTTGTTTTAAAAATTTATTTTAATCATTTGAAAATAAAAGAAGTTTTTAGTTTTTTAAAATTTTTTATTAAGAAATTCCAAAATTTTCTCGCAAAATTATCACCGATCAGTTCAAAATCATACAGAAATGTGGTTATTTGTTGCTCTTATTATACATTTTAGTATGTTTTCGGTAAAATACTACTGCTGAAAAAATTACCTAACCAGGATTACAGCATTCTCAAGCCTTTTTTAAAAAAATTTCACAGAAATGTCTAATAAACTTCCTAAATTCCTATCACCAAAAGTATCCCTATTGGGATACTTATAAAAATATTTAATAAAAATTTATTTCAAATAGAAAAAGATCCAACATTTTTTTTTTAATTTGAGCGATAAATAAAAAAAATTATAATCGTATGAAGGGTTTTGAGACGAAGCAATTAAATTTAAAATTTAGAAAAATCTTAACAACTTTGAATGAAATCAAGAATTGACAAGAAAATACTCCACAAATGTACGGAGTTTTAATGCACATTGGTCTATAGTTGTAAAATTCTAAATACTTTATACTTGTACCACTCTACCTTATTCCCAGTTTTAAATAAAACTATTTAAAAACAAGTAAAAAAGGGCTAAATTTGGCAGTGCCGAATCTTTGAATACCCTCCACCATAGGGGCTGAAGATGATATACGTATATACTAAATTTTGCATGAACTGAAATATGAATATGTTTTGTCAATTTATGTAACGAACTTTTGTTATTTAGTTTTAGTAATGTTATTTATTTAGTTTAAGCAATGTTATTTACAGAGGTCTGCTCTGTTAGCGACTTTAACATTGTTGATTTTTACGTTAAATTAGTTTTCAGAGTAACACACATATAGCTCTAAGAATGTTATTATTCTCATACTATGTAATCGAACAATAAGAAGACTTAATAACATTTTTACTTACTTAACAGAAAAAAAAAATAGATACAGAAAAATTGTACAAATTTGTATGGAAAATTTAGAGGTACCTTCAGATTTTCACTCATAACTTTTGAACCGCTTAACCGATTTTGCTCATTTTAAATACCAAACTGCTCGGGAGGATGTTCAATAATCTGGGTAAAAATAGGCACCCCCGCTTGCGTCTTTGCGTCGTGATCGCCATTTCAACAGACAGACAGACAGACGGACAGACAGACAGACAGACAGACAGACAGACAGACAGACAGACAGACAGACAGACAGACGGACATCGCTAAATCGACTTAAAATTGCATAAGGATCACGAATATATATACTTTATGGGGTCTTAAACCTATATTTCGACATGTTACAAACGGAATGACAAACTGATATATACCCTCACCATATATGGTGGAGGGTATAAAAATCGTTGTAGAACAGTGATGTTCATTGCATGGGACAATTGTCCCCTGCTCAACTCACATGTATTCTTACGCTCTTGCCTTTATTCGTCACTGAAACAGCGACGAATGAACACGCGTGGCGGATGTATGCTGATTTTTCTTTAATGCACTGAGAAAAATTAATAGCAATGTAAGAAAAATATTTTATGATAATACAAGATCTATAAAAATCTTTAATAAACCTAATAAAAAAACGCATTTTTTAATATAAAAGTTGAAATGTTTTTAAAAATTGGAGGAAATTGTATTGTATTTTTTTTCCTTCCAAAAATAGCATTTTTTTAATAGAATATCATAATAAATCCATATATATTACAGATATTTTATTAATATGTAAATATAATGAAATCATTAATACTAATGGAAAAAATTTTCAACTTTTTGTTTTTTATAAAATGAAAAAAAGGCACGCCAATGTATTTATTATTTTCCTTTCAAAAATTTACTTTTTGTTTAATTCATATTTCTTTAAAACTGTTTTACACAAAACATAACAGTTTCATATTTTCAATAAAAAATAAATTCCTACAGATACTAACACTGCTATTAACCCATTGAACATTTCTTGCAGTGCAATTCTCATTTTCTCACTAACACAACGACATATTTATTTTTGAACAGCACTGTTGTAGAATTTTAAAGATGACAGTTTAAAGTTATATGGGTTACATATATGGGTTATATGGGTTACACGGGACTGTATCTCTATATATAAAGTAATAACGTTACTGACTGACTAACCGACTGACTGATTCAACATCGCCCAGCTCAAACCGCTGGAGCTAGAAAGCTGGAATTTGGTATGTAGGTTACCCTTCCGGCGTAGAAATACGCTAAGACAGAGTCTTTAGTAATTCCTTCGGGGAGGGGCAAAAATGGGGAAAAACCCGGCAAAAATGCACTTTGTCGGGCGTTGCTTAAAAAAAAAAATAAATTGATCCCTCTGGAATAAAAAAAGAAAATTTTTTTCTATCTTCCATTTTTGGAGCCGGGGCCTGTGAAGCCCCCCAGTGCCCAAAAACTGGTACGCTTAGTAACATATAAGTGTGGGTACTCAAATGGAAGGATCTCAAATATGCATTTTGTTTCACGATCCATGGTATGTGGCTCCCTCTAGATCCATTAAAGACCCCCTTTTAGGTCCAAAACAAATTTACTTTATTTAAAAAAAAAATAATAAAATGTATGACCCCTCTGGAATAAAAAAAGAAATTTTTTCATCTTTCATTTTTGGGGCCGGGGCCTGTGATGCCCCACGCGTAGTGTGGGTACTAAAATGAACGGAAATTTCCACAGGATCTTAAAAAATATTTTTTCTAACTTGCCCACAGGCCCCCGCCCCAAGAAATACAAACGTTTTAAAAAATCGCGTGATTTTAAAAATGGGGACGATTTCGCGCAATTTTTTCGTAACATTTTTCAATATTTTTAGGAAGTCTCTTCTTTAATTTTTTTTTATATAGGGCCCAGGAGATATTAAATGGCTCAAAAGGCGCCGTCGCAGGCAAAATTGTTTTCGAAAAAAATTGCGCGATTTTTTCTAAACTATTTTTAATTTTTTTGGAAATCGCCTCAAAGGGGTCTTAAATGGATCGAGACGGAGCCACATATCATGGATCATGAAACAAAATGCATTTTTGATCTAAGCCGTACACCATATATCATGAAGAAAAGTATTTTCTGATGTAAAAGCGCCGCTGGCAAATTTTGTCCCAAAGGGGATCTTAAATGGATCTAGAGGCAGCCACATACCATGCACACTTATATGTTACTACGCGTACCAGTTTTTGGGCCCTGGGGCATCACAGGCTTCGTCCCAAAGAATGAAAGATAAAAAAAGTTTTCTTTTTTTATTCCAGAACGGATCATATATATATATTTATACCCTCCACCATATATGGTGAGGGTATATATCAGTTTGTCATTCCGTTTGTAACATGTCGAAATATAGGTTTAAGACCCCATAAAGTATATATATTCGTGATCCTTATGCAATTTTAAGTCGATTTAGCGATGTCCGTCTGTCTGTCTGTCTGTTGAAATGGCGATCACGACACGAAGATACAAGCGGGGGTGCCTATTTTTACCCAGATTATTGAACATCCTCCCGAGCAGTTTGGTATTTAAAATGAGCAAAATCGGTTAAGCGGTTCAAAAGTTATGAGTGAAAATGTGAAGGTACCTCTAAATTTCCCATACAAATTTGTACAATTTTTCTGTATCTATTTTAATTTTCTGTTAAGTAAGTAAAAATTTTATTAAGTCTTCTTCTTGTTCGACTACATTTATTGTCTTTCATACTATGAGAATAATAACATTCTTAGAGCTATATGTGTGTTACTGTAATAACTAAGTTAACGTAAAAAGCAACATTGTTAAAGTCGCTAACAGAGCAGACCTCTGTAAATAACATTACTAAAACTAAATAAATAACATTACTAAAACTAAATAACAAAAGTTCGTTACATAAATTGACAAAACATATTCATATTACAGTTCATGCAAAATTTAGTATATACGTATATCATCTTCAGCCCCTATGGTGGAGGGTATTCAAAGATTCGGCACAGCCGAAACATGAAACAATTGTTTGGAGAGAACTCACACATATTCTTATGCTCTTTTATTTAGTCGTTGATGATAAGTCGACAAGTGCACATGTTTAGCGGATGCTTTAAGTCAAATTAGCCTAATGTTTTAAAAAGGCATTTTGATTGTTTTCATATTGAAATGAATAAATTTAATAATAACGAGAGGAAAAAGCTTTATAAGAAGTATAAAACCCTTTATCTGGAAAACATTAAAGGATAGATGTTTGAGGTTGAAAACAATGAACCAAAATTTTATGATAATAAATTAAAAACTGAGTTATCATATCAAGACTCATAAGCTTTGATATTGTTAGACATGGTAGACCATTTTCTGATGGAAAGTTTATTAAAAAAATTTTGCAAAAGTTGAATTTTAATTTTTCTGTCATGGAATCTATCCCCTTGTCCCGTAATAGTGTAACTCGGTGTAGCAATCAGTTAGGAGCATCTGTAGAATATGCAATAAGAGAAAAATTAAAAACTTGTGATTTGTTTTTTTCAATTTGCTTAGATGAAAGCACAGACATCAACGACTTTAGCCAACTTGTCGTTTGCATAAGATGTGTTGATGCAATCTATGATGTTTTTGATACAATGTTTACCCTTGAAACCTTCTATGGCAGCGTTACAGGGAAATTATTGTTTGATGTCGTGAGTGACAAACTTTTTCTGTTGCTGACCCTAGAAAATTTGCAGACGTTTGTACGGATGGAGGAAATGTAATGACTGGAACCAATGAAGGTTTCGTGGGTCAAATTAAAAAACAAGGTTTTGATGTTAAAAATTTCCATTGCGTTATACACCAAGCAGCTTTTGCATCTTGTTAAATAAAATTTATGCGCAATATAACATAAATATCATATTAATATCTTTTACTTTTATAGAGTTTATAAATAATTGAGTATTTTTATTTAAAATTTAAAAAATTCATTATAAATTATTATTTCAGGATTTTGTTTCTAGCTAAAGGAATTTTTGGCTGAAATGTACTTTGGCGGGCGTTGCTCAAAAAAAGAAAAAAAAATTACCCAATTTGAAATAAAAAAAGAAAATTTTTTTCTATCTTCCATTTTTGGGGCCAGGGCCTGGGGGGCCCCCAGGGCCCAAAAACTGGTACGTGTAGTAACATATTAGTGTGGGTACTCAAATGCATTTTGTTTCACGATCAATGTTATGTTTCTCCCTCTAGGTCAGTGATGCCCAAAAAATTTTTTGTTGTGTATTAGTGAGTAAGAGAGAAAAAACAAATTGAGAGAATTGATTTATTTACAGCCAAATTATAATGTTAGTAAGAGATTGAAAAACGGAATAATTATATTCATATAAAAAACCAAACATATTAATATACATATTTTTAAATAAAATAATTCAATTTAATTTTTTAAATTAAAATACTCAATTATTTATAAACTCTATAAAAGTAAAAGATGTTAATATGATATTAATGTTATATTGCGCATAAATTTTATTTAACAAGATGCAAGAGCTGCTTGAAATTTGAAATGAAAATTTTTAACATCAAAACCTTGTTTTTTAATTTGACCAACGAAACCTTCATTGGTTCCAGTCATTACATTTCCTCCATCCGTACAAACGCCTACAAATTTTCTAGGGTCAGCAACAGAAAAAAGTTTGTCACTCAAGACATCAAACAATAATTTCCCTGTAACGCTGCCATAGAAGGTTTCAAGGGTAAACATTGTATCAAAAACATCATAGATTGCATCAACACATCTTATGCAAACGACAAGTTGGCTAAAGTCGTTGATGTCTGTGCTTTCATCTAAGCAAATTGAAAAAAAAAATCACAATTTTTTAATTTTTCTCTTATTGCATATTCTACAGATGCTCCTAATTGATTGCTACGCCGAGTTACACTATTACGGGACAAGGGGATAGATTCTATGACAGAGAAATTAAAATTCAACTTTTGCAAAATTTCTTTAATGAACTTTCCATCAGAAAATGGTCTACCATGTCTAACAATATCAAAGCTTATGAGTCTTGATAACTCAGTTTTTAATGTATTATCATAAAATTTTGGTTCATTGTTTTCAACCTCAAACATCTATCCTTTAATTTTTTCCAAATAAAGGGTTTTATACTTCTTATAAAGCTTTTTCCTCTCCTTATTATTAAATTTATTCATTTCAATATGAAAACAATCAAAATGCCTTTTTAAAACATTAGGCCAATTTGACTTAAAGGTTTGATAACATAATAAGCATTCAACATTACCAAAAGCATTTGTTATCATAAAATATTGTTCGTGCGTAATAGTAAATTTCATTTAGTTCTTATAACAACAAAAAAAAAAAAAAATAGCCGCTACACATGTGCATTCATCGCTTGTTCATTGAGAACTTAATGAAAGAGCTTTAACATGGCATTGAATGATCACGCAACATTTTTTGAGTGTGAACCTGAAAAAAAGTAATAAAGCATCCGCTAAACATGTGCACTTGTCGACTTATCATCAACGACTAAATGAAAGAGCATAAGAATATGTGTGAGTTCTCTCCAAACAATTGTTTCATGAACTGGGCATCCCTGCTCTAGGTCCATTTAAGACCCCCCCTTTGGGGTCCCAAAAAAGTTAACTTTATTAAAAAATATATATATATATATGATCCCTTCTGGAAAAAAAAGAAAACTTTTTTTATCTTTCATTCTTTGGGACGAAGCCTGTGAGGCCCCAGGGCCCAAAAACTGGTACGCGTAGTAACAAATAAGTGTG
Organism: Eustalomyia histrio; assembly: GCA_949748255.1. Lineage (NCBI taxonomy): Eukaryota > Metazoa > Arthropoda > Insecta > Diptera > Anthomyiidae > Eustalomyia > Eustalomyia histrio. The sequence goes on from OX456525.1 coordinate 131,236,997, forward strand.
CATGGTATGTGGCTGCCTCTAGATCCATTTAAGACCCCCTTTGGGACAATTTTTTTCGAAAAAAATTTGCTAGCGGCGCTTTTACATCAGAAAATACTTTTCTTCATGATATATGGTGTGCGGCTCCCTCTAAATTTTTTTTGCCTGCAGCGCTTTTAGATCAAAAATGCATTTTGTTTCATGATCCATGATATGTGGCTCCGTCTCGATCCATTTAAGACCCCTTTGAGGCGATTTCCAAAAACATTAAAAATAGTTTAGAAAAAATCGCGCAATTTTTTTCGAAAAAAATAATGGATCTAGAGGGAGCCACATACCATGGATCGTAAAACAAAATGCATATTTGAGATCCTTTCATTTGAGTACCCACACTTATATGTTACTAAGCGTACCAGTTTTTGGGCACTGGGGAGCTTCACAGGCCCCGGCTCCAAAAATGGAAGATAGAAAAAAATTTTCTTTTTTTATTCCAGAAGGATCAATTTATTTTTTTTTTGAGCAACGCCCGACAAAGTGCATTTTTGCCGGATTTTTCCCCATTTTTGCCCCTCCTAGAAGGAATTACTAAAGACTCCGTCTTAGCGGATTTCTACGCCGGAAGGGTAACCTACATACCAAATTCCAGCTTCCTAGCTCCAGCGGTTTGGGCTGGGCGATGTTAAATCAGTCAGTCGGTTAGTTAGTCAGTAACGTTATTACTTTATATATAGAGATACAGTCCCGTGTAACCCATATAACCCATATAACCCATATAACCAATATATGTAACCCATATAACTTTAAACTGTCATCTTTAAAATTCTACAACGATTTTTTTTAAATAGTTTTATTTAAAACTGGGAGTAAGGTAGAGTGGTACAAGTATAAAGTATTTAGAACTATAGACCAATGTGCATTAAAACTCCGTACATTTGTGGAGTATTTTCTTGTCAATTATTGATTTCATCCAAACTTGTTAAGATTTTTCTAAATTTTAAATTTAATTGCTTCGTCTCAAAACCCTTCATACGATTATATTTTTTTTTATTTATCGCGCAAATTAAAAAAAATGTTGGATCTTTTTCTATTTGAAATAAATTTTTATTAAATATTTTTATAAGTATCCCAATAGGGATACTTTTGGTGATAGGAATTTAGGAAGTTTATTAGACATTTCTGGAAAATTTTTTAAAAAAGGCTTGAAAATGATGTAATCCTGGTTAGGTAATTTTTTCAGCAGTAGTATTTTACCGAAAACATACTAAAATGTATAATAAGAGCAACAAATAACCACATTTCTGTATGATTTTGAACTGATCGGTGATAATTTTGCGAGAAAATGTTGGAATTTCTTAATAAAAAAATTTCAAAAAACTAAAAACTTCTTTTATTTTCAAATGATTAGAATAAATTTTTAAAACAAAATTCAAGTACATGCTTATACATATGTTTTTTCTTTAGTTTAACCAACCCCTTGTCTTTACATTCAATATAATATGCCATGAAATTTTAAAATTACACACAAAAAAACAATCAAAACAATGGCAAATTTTATGGCATTTGAAGACACCTGGTAAACAAGATCATAACTTGTGTTGAGATTGTTAAAAAAAGTGTTGCCGCAGAGTTAATTATGCAAAAAGCGGTCGCAAAGTTAACAATGCAACTTAAAGTAATAAAAAAAATGTATCGGTATTTTAAGGGTAAAGTTATTTTCTATTATTTCTCTAACGTTATTTTAAGGATAACGATTTTTTCAGTTATTTCAGTAACGGTTTTTTAGGGATAACGAGTTTTTCAGTTATTTCGGTATCGGTATTTTAGCGATAACGGGTTTTTCTGTTATTTCTAAATTTTAAATTTAATTGCTTCGTCTCAAAACCCTTCATACGATTATATTTTTTTTTATTTATCGCGCAAATTAAAAAAAATGTTGGATCTTTTTCTATTTGAAATAAATTTTTATTAAATATTTTTATAAGTATCCCAATAGGGATACTTTTGGTGATAGGAATTTAGGAAGTTTATTAGACATTTCTGGAAAATTTTTTAAAAAAGGCTTGAAAATGATGTAATCCTGGTTAGGTAATTTTTTCAGCAGTAGTATTTTACCGAAAACATACTAAAATGTATAATAAGAGCAACAAATAACCACATTTCTGTATGATTTTGAACTGATCGGTGATAATTTTGCGAGAAAATGTTGGAATTTCTTAATAAAAAAATTTCAAAAAACTAAAAACTTCTTTTATTTTCAAATGATTAGAATAAATTTTTAAAACAAAATTCAAGTACATGCTTATACATATGTTTTTTCTTTAGTTTAACCAACCCCTTGTCTTTACATTCAATATAATATGCCATGAAATTTTAAAATTACACACAAAAAAACAATCAAAACAATGGCAAATTTTATGGCATTTGAAGACACCTGGTAAACAAGATCATAACTTGTGTTGAGATTGTTAAAAAAAGTGTTGCCGCAGAGTTAATTATGCAAAAAGCGTTCGCAAAGTTAACAATGCAACTTAAAGTAATAAAAAAAATGTATCGGTATTTTAAGGGTAAAGTTATTTTCTATTATTTCGCTAACGTTATTTTAAGGATAACGATTTTTTCAGTTATTTCAGTAACGGTTTTTTAGGGATAACGAGTTTTTCAGTTATTTCGGTATCGGTATTTTAGCGATAACGGGTTTTTCTGTTATTTCGGTAACGGTATTTTAAGGATAACAATTTCTTCAGTTATTTCGGTAACGATATTTTAAGGGCAAGATAGTCAGTTGAAAGGGTATTGAATCGATAACGGTATCTTAGTGGTATTGCCTGCCAACCCTGAAAAAACTTAAGCGCGTCCTTATATTTTTTTATTCAATTTGCATTCATTTATAAAAAAGGAAAATTTGTTCGAAATGGATAATAATGAATTAAAATAAAACAATTTCTTCACAAGTCAAACACTTTTTCTTTGTTTATATCAGCTGTATTAATTTGACAGGTCTAACTGGAGCTTAAACGACTAAGGCTGCTGGGTGAAACCTCAATTAAAAGCAAAATAATCAACATCTAAATAACTAAATTATAGAGTTAAGCATTGTTTAACTAACAAACAACGTTATGGCCTTAAAGGCTTACTGTATACGAATAAATAAAATAATGAACTGTGGTTTAAATCATAATAACTGCTTTTACATTCTTACCAATTTGAAATCTGTAAGATTTGTCTTTGTATGAACTATTTAATAGCATTTCTGTGTGTATATTTGTCACAGGTATGGACCAATTTAATCTTTTTGTAGTTTAATACTGTATACTTCTTTTTATACCCTCCATTATATATGGTGAGGGTATATATCAGTTTGTCATTCCGTTTGTAATATGTCGAAATATGGGTTTAAGGCCCCATAAAGTATATATATTCGTGATCCTTATGCAATTTTAAGTCGATTTAGCGATGTCCGTCTGTCTGTCTGTCCGTATGTCTGTCTGTCTGTTGAAATGGCTATCACGACGCGAAGACGCAAGCGGGGGTGCCTTTTTTTACCCAGATTATTGAACATCCTCCCGAACAGTTTGGTATTTAAAATGAGCAAAATCGGTCAAGCGGTTCAAAAGTTATGAGTGAAAATGTGAAGGTACCTCTAAATTTTCCATACAAATTGGTAAAATATTTCTGTGTCTATTTTTTTCTGTTAAGTAAGTAAGTAAAAATGTTATTAAGTCTTCTTCTAGTTCGATTGCATTGATTGTCTTACATATTATGAGAATAATAACATTCCTAGAGCTATATGTGTCTTACTCTAATAACTAAGTTAACGTAACAAACAACATTGTTAAAGTCGCTAACAGAGCAGACCTCTGTAAATAACATTACTAAAACTAAATAAATTACATTACTAAAACTAAATAACAAAAGTTCTGTTACATAAATTGACAAAACATTTTCATATTACAGTTCATGCAAAATTTAGTATACACGTATATCATATTCAGCATCTATGATTGCCGGAGGCTGGGTTTATATAGAATGAGGTAAGGTCCAGAGGAGCTGGATTGTCGTTAATACGCCCATTGATGGCGTTTTTCCCGATGTCGTATATTTGGCTGACAAGCAAATTATCGTGTAGCTCAAGTTTCTCAACAAATCTGGCTTGCAACGACATGGCGTACCTACAGATAGGTAGGACATCGGCATTTTTCATAGACGTAGCTATTTAAAAATCGTTTTATGAAATTTTCATAATTTTTCCCGATGCATTTTCTTAGGATTTTCCATTTAAAATATCTCCAATTCTTTGGCTACTATAGGAGATATAGTAAACCTGATTGGGTTTTTCTGTTAAGCTTTGTTGGTTTTTCGTTTCATTCCATAAAATGTATTTTTTGTTTTTGTAACCAAAGACATTTATATCTAAAGAAAGAGCAAAATACATGATTGCTTTAGTGCCGCTACTTTTAAATAGGTATCGCTGAATTAACTAAAACAATACCCTGCCCCATGGCTAGGTCCAAAGAAATTGATATATAAAGAAAGAGCAAAATGCATAATTGCTTAAGTGCCGCTACTTTTGAATAGGTGGCACCTATTCATTTGAGTACCCGCACTAATATGTTACTACACGTACCAGTTTTTGGGCCCTAGGGGCCCCCAGGCCCTAGCCCCAAAAATAGAAGATAGAAAAAATGTTCTTTTTTTATTTCAAATTGGGTAATTTTTTTTCTTTTTTTGAGCAACGCCCGACAAAGTGCATTTCAGCCAAAAATTCCTTTAGCTAGAAACAAAATCCTGAAATAATAATTTATCATGAATTTTCAAAACCTGCTCTTTGAATAATAGTTACAAATAACCAATATTTTTTGGTCTTTGATAACCATTATAGTTTGTTTATGTTTTTTAGGGCTTCCATAACCATTACAAAAGATTTTAACCATTACAAAAGACTTTTATTTTTATTGGTTTAGTTTGTTTTTATTTCCTTATTAATATTTTTTTTTTACAAAACTTCAAATTTTAAATCATTTTGAACTAAAAATGTTTGATAGGATATAAGTGGTGAAAATTTTATATATATATATATATATATATATATATATATATATATATATATATATATATATATAAAGTGAAAAAATATATATGTATATATATATATATATATATATATATATATATATATATATATATATATATATATATATATATATATATATATATATATATATATATATATATATACATATATATTTTTTCACTTTATATATAATTATTTCTCCACATTTTTTCTTATTCAATAATATATGATTATATATAATTATATATAATATTGTATATAGTTTTATAATTATATTACATCAGGACCAATTTAGTACCATTAATTCAGCCATGATAACATATTTTTCCCGAATTTCTGAATATATAATTATATTATGTTATATATAATATATTATATTGTTACGATTTTACCCTTTATAAAATCGTTGATTTATTTACCTTTTAAATAAATCGAGTTCTTTCTATGTTGCAAATAATAAACACTGTTTGAAACTATTTATAGCTCTATTTATTTATAACAGGCACTAAAAATTAAAACACTTTAATAGCACACTTTATTCACACGGTATAAATAGACTAATCGTTAGTCACACTTTAGTTTTTAATACTCCAGCGTTTTATTTTATAAACTGAACTACTGCGACACTAGATTTTTCCAGCTGTCAAAATTCGTGTGAAGAAATTTCTACAACTAGAAATATAATTCAAAATAATTAAAAATTATTAAAATATTTAATTTAAAAACAAGTAAGAGCGGCTAAATTCGGCTATGCCGAATCTTATATACCCTTCACCATGGTTTGGAAAAAACTGAAGTTTATATATGGACATATATGAAATGGACAGATTTATATACGGACGCCTTTAAGAGGAAATTAACCATTTAGTTTGGAGATAAAACTTGGACTTGGGAAGATTTATGGTTCCAGAAAATATGTATTTTAAAAAAATGTATGTTTTGGGCATAACTTTTTTGTATCTGAACCGATATTTCCGAGTTTTTCAGCAAATATGTTATACTAAAGATTTTCGATCTTTTGCTATATAAGACGTATCCATAGGTCATAATACAGCTCTAGAATAGTGTTTGTTGTTTGTGTATAAAAGGTTAAGAGGTGAAAGAAAAGAATTTCAACAAATCGTTAAAAGAAATCACTACAACTGCATGTGTTTTATTTCTACAAAATAGTTTGATTTAGCTGGCAAATTTGCATTTAGGATTTTATTTCGCTTTTTTATTAGAAATATTTGTAATTTCTTTAGCTTAATTTTAAAAATTTGAAGGAAAATTGTTTATAATTTTTTTTATAAATTATTAAAAGTTATGACCTAAAATAGTTGCCCTCAAAGGTAAATTATGTATAAAATTTTCTTAATATGTGAGAAATAAAATGGTTTAAAAATGTTTTTATAAATTCTTTTAAATCGGAGCAAAAAATAGAAATAAAACCGTTTGTATTTTGTTTGTATCAGAGGGTTTTTATAAAAATGTTGATGTTTTTAGCCTATTTATGGATTATTTAATTATTAATATAAAATTTTATATAAATTAATTATTAAATGTTAAAAAAAACAAAAATAAGCAAAAAAAAAAGTCTTAAGAAAATAATAAAAAAAAATGTACAAACGGCCTTAGAGAAAAAAAAAGTATTTGTGACACAGCGTCTAGACAACTGAGCTATTGAAGCTCACACAAAATCATCGTCAATAGAGGTACATATATAAAAGTCTTCGTTAATTAGAGATTTGTTTGGTTTTTATTTAAATGACAAATCTTTGTATGTGTGTTGTTTGTGTATTGAATTTTAACACATGGATGTGTTGTTATGCTCAAAATTCTGCATACATATTAAACAAAGGGATTTTACTGGAAAAATTAGAGGTAGTCCTGGTTTTTTGCTAATATCTCAGCCATTTATTAACCGATCTGTCTGATTTTTAATAGCAAACAGAAATGGATCACATGTAACAGAAATAAAGAATCAAGTCCTCATCATGTCTGGGTTCTTCGGAAAACCCATTTCAACACACAGACGGACAGACGGACAGACGGACAGACGGACAGACGGACAGACGGACAGACGGACAGACGGACATCGTTAAATCAACTTCGCTCTTCATAAGGACCCAGAATATATATACTTTATAGGGTCTAAGATCAATATTGTAGAAATTACAAACGGAATGACAAACTTATATATACCCTTCCACCTATGGTGAAGGGTATAAAAATTTTAAATTACGAAAATTTTTAAAATACTTTCCCAAAAACGTCTATATATTGAAAACAGTCTCTACTGAACTGCGACTGTAAACATACGTATAGTGTGAATTGTTGCAAAAGTGTTTATTGTAAATAACGACAAATTAGTGAAATTCGAAAAAAAGATCAACATTCCAACATTTGGATTAGTAATAGAATCCTAAATAAAAACAACAAAAAAAAGTAAAAACATTTTTGCTGTAACAACAGCAGCATGCAAAATTTAAGTGACGATGAAAGTGAAGACAGTGATGGTATATGGCAAAAGGTACCAGAAAATTATGCCAATAAATGGCGGATGACTAAATCACCTAATATGCATCAGCATAAAAAGTTCAACTCATCAGAGGAACCAAGTACTTCAAGAACAAACAAATTTTAGTTGCTTGATGATCATCATCGATGTATAAGAAAGCCAAAAAAAATGACAAAGATGAGGAAGAAAAGGCTGATAATGCTCCAAAGCCGCTACCTATTTAACATATATACCTCATGTTTTAAATATAAACAAGATGGTAACAAATATTAGTAAAGAGATACTTGTGACTTTATTTACAGATCAATGAGAAATAATCAAATAAGATTAATGATAAAAAATGTAGATGCTTATAGAAAAATTGTAAAATATTTCGAAACAAACTATTAGTTATCATACTTATCAGTTAAAACAGGAGAGATCTTATAGAGGAGTAATTAAGGGTTTACATCATTCAACACCAATTACCGACATTAAAGCTGAGCTATTGTATTTAGGTCAGCAGGTTAGAAATGTAGTTAACGTTAAAAGCCGTGTTACAAAACTGCCTATGTTTTTCGTACATCTTGACCCAAACCCAAATAATAAAGAAATTTTAAATATACGCCAGATAGAAAATGCGATTGTTTCAATCGAAGCCCCAAAAAAACCGTAGATTTAATCCAATGTTATCGATGTCAACAATTTGGACATACCAAATCGTATTGTAAAAAAACTTTTAGATGTGTTAAATGTGGACTAGTCAGTCAATTGTACAAAAAAATAACAACGCCACCAAAATGTGTACACTGCTTACAGTCACATACTGCAAATTATAAGGGATGTAATGTTTATCAACAATTATTACACTAAAAAAGATCTGCAAATGTGAGAACTCAATACAAGTCAAGAGATCAGCATCTCTAGTAACTTACTAGATATAATAAATTGTAATGATCTTAGTTCTGATCACACACCTGTAATTCTTAACTACAATACTGCTTTGCAAATCGAATCCAAAAACTGCAAAATAATAACTTCAAAAACAGATATTGATTATTTCAAATATTGGATGGTTACACATTTACAACTAAATATATCTGTAAAGACAGTTGATGAACTTGAAGATGCAGTGGAAAAAATTACAAAACTTGTTCATGAGGCTTCATTATTATCTACTCCACAAACATATTAGCAAAATGGCAGAAAAGTTGTAATATCAGGAGAAATAAGGGATCTAATTAGAGATAAAAGGAGACTGAGAAGAATATGGCAACTGAGTAGAAATCCTAAAGATAAAACTCACTTAAATCAGGCATCAAATCATCTTAAACAAATCATCTTAGTGAGATAAAAATTGAAGAGTTATATAATTTTTTGAGAAACCTTGATTCGACAAACAATAGTGACCAGGGATGCGAAATGAGAATTTCAATTTCGTACAAGAGATTACCAAATTGTACTTTTTTGACCTCAATTGTACCATTTTTTTAGTATTAAAAAAACACTAATTATAGATTTTTTTTAATATTTTTATTTTTTATAAACATAACAAAAAACTTTGCAGAAAATGCAGTTGTACATTAAAATAATATAATAAAAATATGTAAAATAAGGTACAAAAATCCATGAGATCAATATCATATTTAAGTAGATAACAAACTATTTGTTATTTTAAAATTATAGCAACAATAATTTGATAAATCTAACAAATCTTTCGTTTGGACTAGACTAGAAACTGTTGCAATAATACTTTGAAATTCAGGCCATTCGCTCAATTTTGCACCAAGGGTTTTCTAATCTAAATTTAATACTTTATCCAGTATCCCTTTGCATTTTCCAACTGATTTATTCTCCTAAACATGGATTCATACAGTTTCGATATGTAATCCACAGAAATTTTTTTCGATTCAGCCTGTACCCTCTCCCACAGCTCACTAATACTCTTTGGAGGCTCTTCCTAATCTGTCAAACGACATTTTAAGTAAGCCCAAGCATTTTCGATCGGGGCTTTGAGGTGACCACTCCATGAACCTAAACACCTGAGAACTAAGCCATTCTTTAACCATTTTCGCAGAATATTTGGGGTAGTTTTCATGCAGAAAGATAACATTTTCAGGTCTATCTGGCATTTTGGCGAGAGCTAAAGGCAAATTCTCTTGTAATATGCGAAGATAGTCCTCCTTTCGCATAATACCTTCAACCCGTATAAGTGGGCCCACACCATATGGTGTTATACATCCCCAAACCATAAGAGAACCACCTCCGTGCTTTATGGTATGAGTTAAAAGGGCTGGGTTTGGTGTGGTTGATGGCATGGCCCAATACTAAACTTTTCCATCCGATTGATATCTTTTGATTTTGGTCACATCGGACAATATTATCTACAAAATAATCATACCTTTTACCAATCAAAAACTGTCCAAAATTTATATATTTCCAAAAATAATTTTCGCGCGTTTACGTTTTTTAGTGATGGTTTTGTCTTTTTCTTTTTAATACTGGCTTGGTAGCCAACGCTTATGAGAGCCCTTTGGACTGTATATCTGCTAACATTGACCGAACATTCAGAAACTGCCTCTTTTGTGCTCTTGATTTTGCCCGAAGTGAAAAGACGTCCAATGGCTCTAGCTTCCGTGTCACTGATTTTTTTAGTCTTCCAATTTTTGGTGTCGGTAACTGATTTGGATTAATTTTTTTTTCACTTGCAATAATTCTTGCCACTCTTCGCTGACCCATTTTAAAGAAATTGGTGGAAATACGTGTGAAATCACCATTTTTAACTTTTTCCAGCACCTATTTTTCCACGTTATCGGCTGTTGGTTTCATCGAAACTTTTTTTTTATTATTTTTCACTTTATTATGCATAAAATTAAAAACATTTCAAACTAATAATAAGTTTAAACAATTTTTGTTGGTGCAAAAGTGAGCCAATTGCCTTGAGTTAAAGAGATCGATTTTTTTAAATGAAGAGAACGGATTTTGGGTAAGATAACTTAAATTTTAAGACAACTATAAGTATGAAATCTAAATAAGGAACAAGTTTTGTTTTTGTAAAGCATACAGAAAAGTGACAGATTATTTACAAATATTTTCCCAGCATTGGCTCACTTTTGCACCAAACTGTAAATAACGATAAACTGTTAAAATTTGTAAATTGTACCATGGGAATACCATCGTACTTTTAAGACCCAAATCGTACCAAAAATGTTACAATTGTACCAACTTTCGCATCCCTGATAGTGACTATAGTTTGTGGAAAGCTACAAGATATCGTAAAAATCCAACAAAAGAAATATTCCACTTAAAAGTCCAAGCGGAACTTGGTGTCGAAATGACAAGAGTAAAGCTGACTTATTTTCTGAACATTTGGAGCAAACTTTTGAATCATTTCCACTCACAAATTCAATACTAAACTTCTTAGAATCTCGATGTCCAATGGATATGCCAATAAAGTCATTTTCACCTAGAGAAGTTCAAAATGAAATACATAAACTAAATAACTCCAAATCTCCGGGATATGATAAAATAGACTCAAAAGTAGTCAAGTTTCTCTCAAAAAAATATATTTTGTTTTTAACTCTCATTTGCAATTATATTTTAAGACTGTCGCACTTCCCCTTCAATGGAAATGTGCGGAGATAATTATAATACCAAAACCCAACAAGCCAGAAAATAATATCACTTCATACAGACGAATAAGTTTGCTGCCCGTTTTTTTCTAAAATCTTCGAAAGATTATTCTCAAGCAGACTGCAAAATGTAATCCCTGATCATCAATTCGGTTTCCGGCACAAGCATGGAACCCCGGAACAAAGCCACCGAATAGTTAGAATAGTTGCCAGATTATATAAATCTATTTTGAAACCAGTATGGACATATGGCATTCAGTTATGGGAAACTTCGAGTAACTCCAATGTAGAAATACTGCAACGGTATCAATCCAAAACTCTTAGGGGTATTGCCAATGCTCCATGGTTTGTAACCAACAAAAGAAATAATGAAGATCTTAAAATACCCTGGGTCAAAGATGAAATAAATAGGTATAGCTCCCGATATAGAGATCCACTTAGTGATCATTGTAACACAATAGCTATAACTTTAATGGATGAAACTGAAGAGATTAGAAGACTGAAAATAATACATGTATAATATCTACCTTATAGATAACAGCATATTTTTTTCTCTTTTATATCTTTTTTTTTTAAATAATGTGCATATAACTTGTAAATTTATACAAAACCAAATTTTTAAGATTAGGTTATTAGGCTTAATGAAGTTTAATAACATATGTTAACGTATCCTATATTATCACATTTACTAAATATTGTAGAAATAAAGGGTGGTTAAATTTTAAGGGCCGATGTTGAATGTGAACCACACCTAAACGTCAAGTTTTTTTTTGCATTTCATTTGACATTTCTCAATTTGAGACTAACTCAATTTGAACCATGGAAAGATACACAATCGAGCAACGCGTTAAAGTTATTGAGGTTTATTATGAAAATGGGCGTTCAAATCAAAATGCATATCGTGCACTTCGTAATTTTTTGGTCAATTTAATCGTCCAAATGTGCGTACAATCGAAAAAATCGTGCAAAAATTTGAGCAAACCGGGTCTGTAGGAGATGTGAAGCAACCGGGTCTGTAGGAGATGTGAAAACACCAGTGCATGCTCGTGCTGCAGAAAATATTGCTGCTGTTCGCGATAGTGTGGCTGAAGAGCCGTCCACCTCAACTCGTCGTCGTGCCTAACAATTGCACCTCTCAAGCTCGTCATTGATGAACATTATGCACAGCTAAAGAAAGAATGGCTCTTTTGCCCGACAAATTCAATGGCCGTCTTATCTCACTTGGTGGCGATGTCAATCAATTGACCGCCAAGATCATGTGATTTGACACCGTTGGACTTCTTTCTTTGGGGTTATTTGAAAGAAATGACAATAATTTCCTAAATAATTTGTGTTTTATTCAAAATCAACATCGGCCCTTCAAATTTTACCCCCCTTTAGATTGTAAATAAAATGTTAATAAAAAAAATAATATATAATTCCTGAATGTATGATTACATATCTATAACACAATTATACGAAAAATAAAGTCTAGGAGAGTCAGCCATTATTATGTATAGCAGTGTGTAACTGTATAGCAGCGTGTAACTGAGTGTTTACATCACAACTCCGGCAGACCCAGTTCAAATCCTGGCAAAGGCATTGTTTTTTAGAATTTGCTTTTTTATTTTTTTAATAAACTAGTTTTCATGTATATTATATTGTTGGATCTAATCTGATACAATTCGATCTGACTTTTTTCTGATAAATTTGGATATTACTTTATCCATATATTATGTTGTTGTGTCTAATTTGATCTGCCATTTTTTAGATCAATTCAGATCCTTCTAAATCCCCAAATATATTGCTGGATTTATTTTGATCTGCCATTTTTTGGATCAATTCACATCCTCCTAAATCCCCAAATATATAAAACAAGTTACCCTTAAAATGTCATTACCGAAATAACTAAAATAACGTTGCCACTAAAATACCGTTACCGAAATAATAGAAAATACCTTTATCACTAAAATACTGATACCGAAATACCCGAAAAAATCGTTATCCTTAAAATAACATTACCGAAATAATAGAAAATAGCGTTACCCTTAAAATAACGTTGCCGAAATAATAGAAAATAGCGTTACCGATAACCGCATTTGTTTCGGTTACCGTCCATGATTTTTTTATTTATGACATTTGATATTATTGCTATGTTAATATATTGCATTTGTAATGATGCCATTTGCTTTTTTTTTTTTAAAGTATGGCAATACTTTTAACAGCTCTTAAACCACCACTGAAAAGCACAATCATTAGTTAAAGCTCAATTAAATACGCTTTGAGATTAACCTAATTGTTCGTAAAGTTTAATTGACATCCTAAAAACTAGCCCTAAGTAGTACACAATATTCAAATAATTGTTGATAAGAGGTTTCACACTTGGTAGTAAAGTACTCTTGTAGACCTTGTAAAGGTTGTAGAATAGTAAAAGTACTACCATTTACTACACCACAACAACAAAATGTATAGAACTAAAATTTACTAGGCTGTGGCTAAAGTACAAGTCAAAAAGGTATGTATTTAACATGTTGTACCTCCAAAACTATTGTTTGATTTTTTTTATTTTTAATTTTGTGGTCACTATTAAAGTAAAGTTGAATAATGGATCAAAATATTGAAAAACCCAACTTAAAACAAAGGCGTGAAAAAATAAGTAATAAAAGATGGACCGGTAGAGAAATTCAGCAGCTATTTGTTTTTATTATTACAAGTAATACCGTATCTTCAAACCAAGAATCTACTCAAATTCTAATTGGTCAACTGCATTTTGCACTAAAAACTTTATATTTTATCTTTTTCCGTAATTATGGGCATTTTTGTTAACTTTGATATTTTAAGTTTTGAAATAGATGAAAAACAAAAAAAATCAGCTGGTTCATTAATTTACAATAGCTGTGTTTATGCGGAAAGTAAATACACGAAAAAGTCGTTCTCGCTTTGTAGAATAAAATCTTTGTAAATATACAAGGGTTGTAAATATACCATTCTTGCCACCCATCCTGATATTGGCATGAATAACATCACGAAAAAGTGAACGAAATATGATAGCTTTGGATTTAATGGCGTTAATATTAAAGTCATTATCCACCATCCAATAATTTTACATAGTGGGATTGTTACATGGTTCCTTTTGTAATGTGCGTGCATTACTAACAGCAAACGGATTAACTTTTCATTCAGCCAACACGCACTAGGCCAATATTTAAGCACATAATTTTTGTTTTTTTTTACGTATTCATAGCTTTTGTTGATTCTGATCTTGAACGATACAGACGCATAGAAAATAACGGAGTGTGAAAATTTATAAAAATATCAATATATATAACACAAAAAGTGAAGCAAACAATTGAGACTGCAAAAAGTTTTTATAAAAACTAGAAAATATAAATATAGCTACATTTATAAAAAAAATATATATATAGCTGAAAAGATACCGAATTTGGGTACCACGTGTGCAACTTGGTGCAAGCATGGAATTAAGCAACGATGATCAACACTCATTTGTAGAGAGCAAAGAAACCTTAACACACATTCAAAGCGAAGAAGAGCAGAGGAATTATTGTCGCCGGCAAACATTGACGTAACTCATTTGCCAATATGTTTCTTTTACATGAGGAATTGTCGCTGGAACAGCAAATTACAAACTTCCTTAAAGATTTTAAAAATATGCCAAAAAAATGAAGCTAAAGCAGAGTTGCTGCGGCTTCTAAAGAATGTAAATAACAAATATGGCCCAAAGATCCTTTAAAGTTTTGTCATTTAATGTCCGCTCTCTTGTAAAGATCAGTCCAAAAGAGAAATGTCAAATACTCTTCAACATAAAAAAATTGATGTAGGATTATTTAATTTCGTTTACAACAATTTACCTTTAGGAGTAGCAATTGCCATTAAAAACACTGTACATTATAATAGAATTATTTGCAATAAAACACAATTTAACAACGTTTTTATTGAAATTGAAGTGGTTTCAAACAACATTATTAAAAAATATTTCTTACCTTGCGTATATGACTCACATGAGTTAAACAACAGCTTAAATCAGAAAAGTTTAAATTGGGGAGATACTGCTGATAACGCAAATGTATAAGTTCTACATAGCTGTCTACAAAACAACTGTTTAGATGTAATACGCGTTTGCGATATATCTCCATCGTTTCCAAACGGGTCTTCTTTATTAGCTCCCAAAATAATCAATAGTATCCAACCTAATAACCGATCAAAAGCTTATCAACTTTCTCTGATTATTTCCCATTAGTACTAAAACTGGAAAGTGATGCAGCCTGTTTAGCCCTGGTAAAAACTTCATACAAAAACACTAATTGGAACGCATTCAGTAGAGATTTAGAAGCAGCATCAGATGCCATTTTTCCTCCAAACAACTGTAATTTAAATAATGATGAATTAGTTAGACGTGCTTATAAATACATTTAAAAATACACTTTCCTCAAAACATGGCAGCCACTTTAATAAACTGGAAATAAACAAATAAAAATCAGTATCCTGATAGCGTCAAGCAATTTTTTAAAGTTAAGTAACATATGCATGTCAGAAGAACCTAAAGAAAATATATCACAGAACTCAATTAGCAGTGAGTATAAAATCTCGCTAAACAAATACAACTATTAAAAACAATCATCAATGAGCTTATAAACCTTGAAGATGCAAAAAAATTGAGACATGTACTCAAAAATAACACCAGGTCTTACTGCCTTTCAAAACGTATTTTGGTTCGTTGGTAAAAATAAGTCTCCACTTTGCCAGCAGCTCATACACAGTAAAACTATCACTTCCAATAGTTCTCAAATTTCAGAGATATTTATAACTCATTATACTGCTGTTTTTAAGAGGTAAATCCTGAAAGACCGGTCAACAATAAAATCAAATCTCATTATATGCGTCGATAGACTGCCGCAACATATTTATACATTTGATGACATGTTTCTGGCCGATGAAAATCTTTATAAATACCATTTTATAAACGTGAATAATATCAGAATGCACTTTAACAACATTAATAGCAAGACGACTTTTGGCTTTGATGGCGTCTCCAATTTTATAATTAAAAAATTTCTTGACACAACACTAAAATTATTTGCTGCTATTTTTAACAACGGCTATTTCCCATCGGCTTGGAAAAATGCAAGACAATAAAAGGCCTCACGATTTTCGCCGATATCCCTTTTATCCAACATTGGTAAATTATTTGAACAAGTAATTAAAGAAAAATTAGAAACTGAGTTAATTTTAATTTGGATTTAGAAGATCTCACTCAACACTTGCAACTTAAGGGATAAAATATGCACGGTGGCAATATCATTGGATATAGAAAAGTCGTTTGATTCAGTTTATCGTAATGGAATCCTCTACATACTGATAAATCTTGGCGTTGACCCGTTTCTGGTAAAAATATTTTGCAGCTACTTTATAAATAGAATATTTGGCGTCCAAATTAACAACATAACTTCAGAACTAGGACATGTGAAAAGGGTTCATCAGGAAAGTGTCTTGTATGATTTTCCCCACCAATCTATAAATTTAAAGGCTATTTTATACGTTAATGATTGCCTAATTTTTGTCAAATCTGAGACTATCTTCATTAGGACCCTCCGGGTAAGTGTCCTAGTTATGTTGTTCCGGAAAGTTAATCCCTTTAACTTATACTGAACGGCATAAATTTTCCATTTAAATGCTCCATAAAATACCTCGGAATACATTTTGATAAATTATTGAAATTTAACGCTCACGCTAGAAGTCTCTTGGAAAAAACGAAAAAGATTTCTCGAATGTTTGCACCACTAATGAACAACACATACTTACCTAAGAACACAAAGCTTTTACTGTACAAGGTCGCCATCATATCGGTTCTGTGTTATGGATTCCCAATCTGGTTTACTATATCTCCTATAATAGCCAAGGAATTGGAGATATTTGAACGGAAAATCCTGAGAAAATGCAAGAGGAAAAATTATAAAAATTTCATAAAATGATTTTCAAATACTTATGTGGATGAAAACACCGATGTTCTACCCTTCTGTAGGTACATTATGTTGTTGAAAAACTTGCGCTACACAACATGCTTGTCAGCCAAATATACGACAGTGAGAAAAACATCAACTGCGTTGGATCTACATATCTTTCTCCTGTATGTATAATTAATGGACGTATTGACAATCCAGCTCCTCAGGACCTTCAATCATTATATATAAGCTCAGCCTCCGGCAATCATAGGGGCTGAAAATGTAATATATGTACTAAATTAAATTTTGCTGAAATTTTACATTTTATTACATACGCGAGTTTAACTCCATTCGCTGTGATATTTACTATTTTAACTCTGTACCTGAACAACTTATTTTGTTTTGTTCTTAAAATTCATCTACATATGTATATGCATATGTAAGTGACATATACCCTAGCAACATCCCTTAAAACTAACGTAAACTAATAACAAACCATACTTAGAGATAAGAAAAATCATAACATAAACAATGCTTAGAAAACATTGATAAAACCAAAACTAGTCTCTTATTTCTAACCAACAAGTTTAATTAGACCTAACACATTACCAATAGAAATCAGGGAAACTGACCCAATAACAGTAAAAACAATTCAAGGAAATATAGTTTTAAACAAAATACAGAACGTAATTAGTAGCTTATCGAACATTAAATTAACCCTTTTTGTGCATGACCTTTTGTCAGAATTATGACGGGTTACTAGGTTATGACAGTTTAGAGAAACTAAAAGCTTTCGTAAATATTGGTGGAAAATTTATTATTTTGAACAACATAAAATGTTACTTCCTGGACGATAACCAAGAAGAAACTAATGAAAAAGTATTATATAATGTGGCGAAAATAAATAGGAAAAAGGATACAAATAACGTCAATGTAAATTCATTATTTAGGCTGGATCACTTAAACAAGGAAGAAAGTGATAAAACTTAAATATTATAAGGAAAATATAAAAAAAATTCTTTACGAAAATCTCAGCTTCACGCATAAAATAAATACCACCCATGAAGATCCAATTTATGTAACGTCTTATAGATATCTTGAGATACATAAAGAAGAGGCTGATAGGAAAATATAGGAGATGTTAGAACAAAACATCATCTGCCATAGTAAGTCACCTTACTCAGCACCAATATGGATAGTGCCAAAGAAACAAGATGCATCTGGCACTCAAGAATGGAGAATAGTGATCAATTATCGGAAGTTAAAAAATATCACGATAAATGACAAATACCCAATATCACTGATGGACGAAATCTTGGATAAGTTGGGTAGGTCGATTTACTTCACCACGCTTGATCTTACAAAAGGGTTTTACCAAATAGAAGTAGAACCTAAAGATAGGCATAAAACTGCATTTTCAACTCGGAATGGACATTACGAATTTCTACGAATGCCTTTCGGGTTAAATAATGCCCCAGCAACATTTCAACGGCTGATGAACACAGTGCTGGATGATTTGCTTGGTAAAGGCTGTGGTTTATTTGGATGACATAACAGTCTTGAGTAATTCACTTCAGGAGCATATTGCATCACTAGATAAAGTGTTCAAAAAGTTATCTGAGACAAATCTGAAAATACAACTGGAAAAGTGTGAGTTTCTTCAAAAAGAAACAGAGTTTCTAGGTCATGTAATAACACCAGATGGCATTAAGCCAAACCCAAATAAAATTAAAACTATCATTGATTATCCAACACTCAAAAAAAAGTTAGTAGAAAAATTTGTAAACGGTTTTCAATCCCACTTTACTATTTTTGTACTGATTTTTAGTAAAAAAATTATTATTTAGCAAATCTTTTTGCTATTTACATTTTACAAATTACAGAATTTTTACAGAATATCTACAAATTTTCGTTGCTAATTTCAGAAATCATTTTACAAATTTTTGAGAACCGATTTGCTAAAATTAGCAAAAAAATTACTAATTTTAAAAAGTCGATATTGAAGGAAATGTTATTTCTAATGATTTAAACTTATACATACAAACTTAAATTGTCCTAAAATGTTACATAGGATTAAAAAAGGGATCGGAAGTGAAGATACCGACTCATGTCTAAAAAGAGGACATCCACTTAAAATAGCACTAAAAAGGTGTTTTTAGTTCTAAAAATCAGCCCTAAAAACAATTAAATTTATCCAAATTTAAACAAAATGATAAATTCGTTTATGTTTAACAATTTTTAAGATTTTTAAGCCTTTGATTTTTTTTTTTCATTTTGTATAAAACATCTTTTAAAAAATATAATCAACATTTTTGATGCTCGATAAAAAAAATAAATCTAAAACTTCGTACTAATATTAATAGTATTTAGTAATTTTTTTTTGCTGATTTAGCAAACGGATTTTAAATTCCACTTTACAAAAAGTCTACTAAAATTCAGTAGCGGCTACTAATTTTTCTACTAATTCATTGTACTACACGTCTGCAGACATGTGTTGCTAAGATTAGCAAAAAATACCGCTGGGCTCAAAATAGCACAATTTCCCGTAATAACAGCAAAATTTTCAGTTGCCATTACAGACTTTTTTTGGTGAGTGAATACCAAAAAAACGGAAAAGGAAATCAAGCAATTTCTAGGTTTAACCGGATTCTACAGGAAGTTCATACAAAACTATTTAAAAATCTCCAAACCATTGACAGAATGCCTGAAAAAGGGAAATAAAATTGATCATACAAATAAAGACTATATCAAAGCGGTAGAAACAATAAAAATCATAATTACAAAAGAACCCATATTAGCTCATCCCGACTATGAAAAACAATTTACTTTAACAACAGATGCATCCAATCTTGCATTAGGTGCAAAACTCCCATCCCGTTTGCTTTGCAAGTCGAACACTTAATACTCACGAAATCCATTATTCCGCTACAGAAAAAGAATTACTAGCTAAAACTTCCGACCTTATTTGTTCGGACGAAAATTTATAATTAATAGTGACCATCGTCCACTACAGTGGTTACATAATTTAAAAGAACCCAATGCTAAGCTCCAACGATGGAAAATAAGGTTAAACGAATTCGACTTTGAATTTAAATATATACCAGGAAAAGAAGATCATGTAACCTGTTTTCTGAATGAGTTTCAAAACGAAAATCCAAAAAATATAGTAAACCAAGAAAACGACGAAATCTCATCGATCGCAGCAACCTGCCATTCAGCAGATGAAGATAATATGAATTATATACCTATAACAGAAAGACCTTTAAACGTCTTTAAAAACCAAATAATTTTTTTGAGAGGTAATGCAAATAGAAGATCCACTGAGAAAATATTATCCAACAAAGTTATAACGATAACATATAAAGATCTCAATGAATATGGATATATTAAAAACACATTTACTGAGTAAAAATATTACAATATGCCCAATGACAAGGATTTTACAACACTACCGAATTATTATGCTAAATTAGTCCAAAATAGTTTTCACAAAGTTCTAAGAGCCACTAAAATCTTGGAAAATATAACGGAATATCCTGACTAAAACAAAAATTCTCGAAATTCATATAACAGGCCTACATCAGGGAATCGAGAAAATAGTTAGTTTGTTTAAAGATAAATATTATTACCCAAATTATGTAAGAGAAATGTAAAAAATAATTACCAAATGTGAACTATGTAATAACAGCAAAAACGACCATATTAATAATAAACTGCCTTTTAAAATCACACCTCCTGTCTGCGAGACAAGAGAAAAATTTGTCATAGACTTTTGGCAGTGGGATAAAGAATACTACTTAACCTGCATCGATTTATATACTAAATTTGCAACGGAAGAACCTGTTAAATCCTTATACTGGATCAAAACAAAAAAAGGCCTTTTGAAAATTTTCAATACAATGGGCCCACCCAATGTCTTGAAAATTGATCAAGACCAGGGAATTATGGTGTGAAGAATCTAATATCAAATTAGAAATTACCACGGGTAAAACAGGAATAGGCGACATAGAAAGATTACATAAAACATTGAATGGGAAATTACGAATCACAAAAACATCGAAAGATAAAGAATTACATATAATCAGAATATAGTACATTCTACTACGGTGAAACACCCTATAATATATTTTTTAATAGACTAGAACCTTAAACAAACTCTCAGGAAATTTTTTCTATAGAAGAATCAATAACATTAACAAAACTAGAAAAGAGAACCCAATAGATACAGACTATTTGAAAGGAGAAAACTCCAAGAAGCGATTGGAAAAAATCAATAATCCATTTAGGAAAGTTACAGTAAAAACAGAAGTGTTAGGAAATACAAAACACAAATTAAAAGGAAAAAGAAATTATAACTTTAATTATTTCCCACCAGAGGCTCTGGTCTGTTTTCGGTACAACGAGCCGAAGTCCTTTGTTGCTAGTGCTCGGTTAGGGTATTAACATATAATTTTTAATTATATGATTAATAAATAAAATAAATAAATAACTTTAATTAATAACGAAAATTTGTAGGTACGACAAGGTCCAATAAAAGGAAAAGGATGAAATCACGTATAATAACAATATTATTGATGCTTTCAATAATCACTGCAAGCAACGGCCAAATGATCTAAATTAACAACATACAGGAAGATTACGGCTTCGTCATCATCGGTCAAGGAACCTTGGAAGAACCAATAGACTATAGATATCATATACTACCTATAAATAAAACTTACCTTGATATAACCTATGACTCGTTATTGAAACAATTTCAGTCAAATCTTACCAAAATAATATGACAAGAAAATATCTCACATTAGCATTCAAAGAAAAACAGATATTTTTACAAAGAGGTTTAGCAAATATAGTTGGTGACGGTCTAAAATTTCTGTTTGGAACTATGAATGAAGAAGTTAGAGTAAATATGGAAAGCACTTCGAGATTTGAAAACAAGTATCGTTACTTCTAAAGAATTTAATGCAATGATAGATCATATTAATAAGGAAAATGAAATATTACAAAAATTCCAAAAAGAAACATCAAAACTGCAGAACAAGCTTACAGAAAAAATTTATTCAGATATTTTCTTAGACAATGTTAAATTATATTTAGAACATATCCAAGATATTCAATTAGCAATACAATTGGCTAGATTAGGTATCATAAACCCAAAATTAATTGACATTCAAACCATGACAACTCTGTCTACTTTAGAGTATAAACACCTCAATCTGGTTAAAAAATGATTCAGTTTATTTTGTACTTTCTATTTCAATTAACTCCAATTAAAAATCATTCCAATACCAGATAAAAATAATTATGAACTTAAGATAAATGAAGAAGATAATTATTCCTCAAAAGATAATGCAATCTTTAGTCTGCAAATTAATAAAATTATATTAGAAAACAATGAATGCATTAGAAATTTAATGAACAATAACAAAACGAATTGTCAATACATTAATAATATCCTACCACACATAACCTTTAGTGAACCGAACATAATCATCACAAAAAATTTAGGAATCACTGAAATTGAACAAAATTGTAATAAGCTCAAAATTAGGATTAAAGGAAATAGTATAATACGAATTATCAATTGCAAAATAAAAATTAAAGACTTTGAAATTTCTGTAAAAAAAACGCAGAAGAAATTAATATACTACCACCTGCAAAGGATATTGAAAATATAGTTAAAGATAATATTTCACTACCCGAACTGAAACAACATAGAGAAAATTTTAACACTAAAACCGATAACTATTCTTTAAGCTTTGTTAATAATTTTAGGATTACTTTTTATTTTAAGAGATACCTTGTAGAAGAAAAAACAAGTAATATGAAAAATAAGGACATTGAAACATCTAAGGGTGGGAGGAGTGATATACACCCTAGCAACATCCCCTAAAACTAACGTAAACTAATAACAAACCAAACTTAGAGATAATAATAATCATAAGATAAACAACGCTTAGAAAATATTGTAAAAACTAGTTTTAAGATTCTCATTTCTAACCAACAAATAACAAACCATACTTAGAGATAAGAATAATCATAAGATAAATAACGCTTAGAAAATATTGATAAAAGCTAAACTAGTTTCTCATTTCTAACCAACACCTTAAAATAGGAAGAAATCCTAAACTAATAACAAACCATACTTAGAGATAAGAATAATCATAAGATAAACAATGCTTGGAAAACATTGATAAAACCTAGACTAGTTTCAAGATTCTCATTTCTAGTATTTAAGATAAATCTTGTTAAATAAAGTTTCAGTTTATGGAGAAAACTCAAAATCAACCAACGTTAAATTTTACTTGAATATTCTATTTTGTTCATTTTACATGAACTGTAATATAAATATGTTTGTCAATTTATATAGCAGAACTTTTATTTAGTTTAAGTAATGTTATTTACAGACGTCCGCTCTGTTAGCGACTTTAAGGGCCGAAAGCAAGCCTTGTCAATCTTTTCAGTTTGTACTTTTTTATATATTCCATCTCACTTTAGCAATGTTGCTTTTAACGTTAAAAAATGTAGTCATTCTGTGGCTATAACTTCTTTCATTGTTTCCTAAACTTTAGTTAACATTCTTTTATGTTTTTTTGGTGTTATTCTAAAGAACTTCTAAAAGAATTCATATTGTTACAAGGAATTTCTACAACTAGAAATTTCTTCACGCGAATTTTGACAGCTGGAAAAATCTAGTGTTGTAATAAACTATAAATAACTAGAAAACCTGTCTAATATAAATACGGGTACTTGGTGACGCAGTAGTTCAGTTGATAATAAAACTCTGTGCTAAGAACTAAAGTGTGAGCTATAAATAATTTCAAACAGTGTTTATATAGAAAGAACTCGATTTATTTAAAAGGTAAATAAATCAACGATTTTATAAAGGGTAAAATCGTAACAATTGTTGTCAAAATAATAAGCAGTCATAAAATAGAAGGAGCTTAAAGTGGAACAGCTCAAAAAGGAATTGAGCAAATTGGAGCTACCGACAGCAGGTAATAAGACAGAATTACAAAAGCGGCTGATAGAGGAATTCTAGCGGCGTAACATTGACATTGCGACTTACAAATTTGATGAAAAAGAAGTAATGGAGGTTAGTAAATGTAAAACAGAAGGCAATATGGAGTTAAGCGCAATGTTTGCTGATATGGAAAAGCTAGAAACTTCTTGGGCAGACAACGAGAAACTGCTAAGATGGAAAAAAATGAGAAACTGCTAGAAACTTCTATAGCAGACATCGAGAAACTGTTAGCTAAGACGAAAACGGAACTGCTAGAAACATCGAGAGCAGACAACGAGAAATTGTTAGCTGTAAGCTAAGGTGGAAGAAAAGCTTCAGGAAACTTCTAAAGCTACTAATGAAAAAATTTATGTAGTTGAAAAACGAGTTTCTGACTTAGAGAATGACGTCGAGAAAAAACTGCAAGATCTGGAAAGTAAAGTAAATAATTCCAATGTCAAGAGGGCCCGGTAAGAATTATTTCGGAAAATTCTGGTAGAGCAAAGGCCCGCACTTTTGACGGCAGCGTACCATTTAATGTTTTAAAGTTCCAGTCCGAGACTGTCGCCGCTAGAAATATGTGGAACATCGAAGAAAAAGCTATAGAGTTGATTCTGGCCTTAAAAGGAAACGCTGCAGAAATTCTAGAGAGTGTGCCAATCACCTGCAGAAATAATTATGACGACATAATGGTGGCACTGCAACGAAAGTATGGTGGCGAACACAAAAAAGAAATATACAGGATGGAACTAAGAGGTAGACTTCAGAAAGCAAATGAGTCATTGCAAGATTTTGCGACAGAAATTGAGCGGTTGGTGCAGCTAACATATTCAGGCGAAAATCATCCATTCTTAGATCAGTTCAAAATTGAAGCATTTGTGAATGGAATTCGGGATTCTGATGTGAGACATGCGGTATGTGCTACGCAGAAATCGACTTTTGCTGGAACTGTCTCATTCGCGCTGGCCCAAGAGACTGCGAAGGTGATTTCCAAGCCACAAATATTTAAGGTGTGTAATCTCGAAGTGACTGCTGAAAGAGAGCAAGATATAAGCACAAAGCTAACAGAAGGATTCAGAGAAGTGCTCACGGAGTTAAAAGATGCAGTTAAGCAGGCATTAGGGGAGAAGCAAGTCAAGGCCAAGGATAAATGCTACAACTGCGGTAGAGTGGGACATTTCCAGCGAAATTGCAAAGCACCAAGGAAGAGCCTCCGGGCCGATCAGCAATCACCTAAAGAGTCACCGTTAAACTAAAAAGAGCTAGCACTACAGGTCATGAGCTAGCTCCCACAACCGATAGCCCCACAATCTCCATATCAGTAATACAGCAGGAGAAAAGCAATATTACTGCTTATGGGCACATCAACGGGCGAAAGCACATTTTTACGATAGACACCGGAGCATCATAGTCAATCATCAGGCCCGATTTAGTAAAAAAGGCAGTTGAACCACTATACGGGGTAAGTTTGCGCACAGATACCGGGGAGCCTGCTCTGTCTATGGTAAAATAAATGTAAAACTAACTGACGATTGCCAACATAAGCGTCAATCACGTATTTATTGTTGCCGATATTGTGGACGAAGTAATCATTTGTGCAGATTCCATGATTGGTCACGGCATTAATCTGCATATGGGGCAAAAAGTTATGATTTGGCGCAATGTTTAAATACTCCTTGATGTTGGATATGAGCAAGCGGATCGAGTAAGAACGCTAGTAACCATCAGTCATCAGAAAATACCGCCACGGTTAGAAACTTTAGTATGGTGCACATGGAGGGAGATTGTCAGGACAACACCTTGTGGGTGGTAGAACCAACAGAAATAAAAAGTTACCTGGTAACAGCGAAAGCCCTCGTGAAAACCAGCAAAGACAAAAGAGTTCCTGTAAGAATACTGAACCTATCAAATTGTGAAAAAGTTGTCCGAGCGAACTCTGAAATAGCCAAATGTACTACGCCAGAAGCAAAAATCAGTTGCGAAAAGAACTTGGAACCTTCCAGTGCGTCCGTTGAAGATTTAAAGATTCTGGCAGAATATGTGAAAAAATGGGTAAAAGAACTGGCTCCGCCTGATAGAAATAAAGCCAAACAATTAATCAGGAAATACGGCTCCGTCTTCGCCATGTGAAACCAAAGTCAAGGAAGAACGGCGATTGTAAAACATCGAATGAATACTGGTGAAGCGAGGCCAATAAAGCAGGCGCCCAGAAGTATTCCTCTAGCAAAACGAAATGAAGTAAAGGAGCTAGTCAACGAAATGGAGCTCGCCTATAGTTTTAGTTAAGAAAAAGGATGGCAGCACCCGATTCTGTGTTGATTATACCCGATTCTGTGTTGATTACAGAAAACTAACCACTCAGCAATGCTCCAGCAACATTCGAGCGGTTAATGGAAAATGTGATGAAAGGACTCCACTGGAAAACTTGCCTAGTGTACCTTGTTGACATAACTGTCATGGGAAAAACTTTCGATGAACACCTGAAGAACTTAGCAGAAGTTTTAAGGCGAATATCTGCGGCTGGACTCAAGCTTAGCGCAAAGAAATGTACACTGTTCCAGAGGGAAGTCAAGTATTTAGGGCACCGCGTAACTGCGGTAAAGATAAGATTCAGGCTGTAAAAGATTGGCCTCGCCCGAAAAATCCGCAAGAGTTGCGCAGCTTTCTAGGCCTCTGCACATACTACTTAGCCAGTGTGGCTAACTAAGAGCTGACTAAGAAGGCGCGACCATTTCATTGGGGAGAAGCCCAAGAACAAGCATTCCTAAAGCTCAAGGAGTTATTACGTACGGCACCGATTCTTGGATATCCTGCGGCCGGAGAAAAATTTGTGCTGGATAGCGATGCAAGCGGGCACGGAATAGGAGGTGTGCTTTCGCAAGTGATCAATGGAACCGAAAAAGTCATATGCTATTACAGTCGAGTACTTTCGAAGCCCAAAAGGAACTACTGCGTAACACGGCGGAACTCTTGGCGGCGGTAGAATGTGTAAAGCACTACCACAAGTATCTGTACGGTCAGCACTCTCAACTAAGAACCGACCATTCTGCACCCAGGTGGCTGCTGCAATTTAAACAACCACAAGGACAGCTAGCTCGTTGGATTGAACGACTTCAAAGCTATGATTTCAGCATCAAGCACAGGAAAGGCATAAAGCATTGCAATTCGGACGCCGCTTCTAGATGGCCCTGTTACTTGAGTGTAAACATTGTTCGAGGGCTGAAGGAAAAGAGTGCATCGTTGATATAAGACTAACGCATATTGAGTCAAGTGAAGCCTGGTCAGCAGCGTAACAGAATGATCCCATACTGTCAAAAATTAAGTCAGCCAAAGCAGAGGACATAAGGCCTACCCGTGAATAAATATCATTATTAATCACTGCTTATACCGTATATGGGAAAGTGCGGACGGCAAAACTGAGACAAAGCTATATGTGGTGCCGTCAAGCAAAATAGACGAAGTATTAAAAGAGTTCCATGACGGTCCCAGTGGTGGTTATCTCGGTGTCACGAAAACCCTAGAGAAGTTAAAACAACAATTCTATTGGGTCGGCTGCCAGTAAGCTGTAAGCGATTGGATAGCAAATGTGCAATGCATCGCAGCTAAAGGACTAGTAAGGAGAAGTCGTGGGCAACTTCAACAATACAACACAGGTGTCCCATTTGAGCGGATATCAATAGATGTAGCAGGCACTTCCCCTGTCAGTGATTCCGGAAACCGTTACGTTCTTGTGGTGATCGACTATTTCAGTAAATGGGCTGAGGTATACGCTATACCGAAACAGGAAGCCAGAACGATAATAATCGCATTTGTGAATAACTGGGTGTGCCGCTACGGTGTTCTATTAGAATTACACTCTGACCAGGGAAGGAATTTTAAATCTGCTATCTTCAAGGAAATGTGTGAGTTGTATGGAATAAGAAAAACAAGAACCACCCTGCTGCATCCACAATCTGATGGTATGGTCGAAAGATTCAATCGAACTTTAGAGGAATACTTAAAAAAAGTGGTCAGTGCATATCAGAAGGACTGGGACGAACACATCCCCAAATTTCTGCTGGCATACAGATCAGCTGTTCACGATTCCACCTCTCGGACGCTTTCAAAAGTTATTTTCGGAACGGAATTTAAATTGCCTGGCGATTTAGAATTTGGTGTTAAGCCCGCCGCTATAGATAAAGACAACGATAACGCTTCCCGGGAACAAGAACACCTTAACGAGCTTCATGAGTTTTTGCGCAATCGAATTAAAATAGTCAGCGATAAGATGAAGGCGAGGTACGATAGGCCAGCAAATTCTGAAGGATTTAATGAGGGTCAGCTGGTTCTGCTATTTAACCCGCAACGGAAAAAAGGACTATCTCCCAAAGTACAAACGCATTGGGACGGCCTTTATAGAGTAATTAAAAGGTTGAATGGTATACAGAATACAGAAAGATCAGAGCCCAAAATGAATCAGGTCCAAAATGAAGGTTGTTCATCTAGAACGACTAGCCAACTATGAAAAAGGAATAGCTATGCCTGTTCGGGACGAACATGCTTAAGTGGGCGGCAGTGTTACAAGAAATTTCTACAACTAGAAATTTCGTCACGCGAATTTTGACAGCTGGAAAAATCTAGTGTAATATACTGGAAATAACTAGAATAGCTGACCACTCATATAAATACGGGTACTTAGTGACGCAGTAGTTCAGTTGATAATAAAACTCTGTGTTAAGACCTAAAGTGTGGCTAACGTTTAGTCTATCTACACCGTGTAAATAAAGTGTGCTATTTAAGTGTTTTTCTGTAGTTTTTAGTGACTGTTATAAATAAATAGAGCTATAAATAATTTTAAACAGTGTTTATTATTTACAATATAGAAAGAACTCGATTTATTTAAAAGGTAAATAAATCAACGATTTTATAAATGGTAAAATCGTAACAATATATTCATATTTTAAATGTAGTGATTTGGATATAAACCTGATGCATTAAAATCAAATGAAATCATAAATTTCAATGAAAAGATAAAGTTCTGATGAACTTTTATAATTTTTTAATAAAATCATTTTTCCAAAATAATTGTGTAAAAATGTTTTAAAATTATCCAAAATAATTTTAAAATTGTGTACAAATTATTTTTAATTGCCCAAACAGATTTTACAATTGTCCAAAAATTTTTTCAAATTGTTCAAAAATATTTTAAAATTGTATCAAAATGTTTTATCCAAAAATTTGTCCAAAAATTGAACAATTTTGAAATGCTCATAGACAAATTTGAAACATTTTTCGAAAACTTTAATGATTTTTTGGACAAATTTAAAACATATTTGAATAATTTAAAGGCCGGTTGGATTACTTTAAAACATTTCAATTTTATAGTTATTTTGGAAAATTCTAAAATAAAACTGAAGTATTTTTTCGTTAAAATTAACCCAGTTTAATACTACAATGTTGTTTCTTAAGAAAATTTCCCATATTAATCATATTCCGATTTTAAATACAAAATATATTTATGTCCTTAAAAGTACATAATTACATAATGTAATTAAAGTCCCCAGAGGGTCAATTCTCGTTCTGTGAAACGGTGAAATGAAAAGTTTTTTCACGTTTTCATAGTACTTTTGATTCGCGTTCTGTGAAAAACTGTAAAGAAATATCAAAACGTTTTCAAATGAAAAAAAAAAAATTGGAACGAAACAAGATTTTTTCACGATTGCACTGGCGATTCTTGTTTTGTGTAACAGTGCAAACAACTGTCAAAATATTTTCATATGAAAAAATTGTTTACACATACTATTTATAAGTGAAAAAAAAGAGAAGATTGTAAGAGGAAAGCGTGCCAGCGAAAGCCAAAAGGAGTATTTAATTAATTATTAAGAAAAGCATGTGGACATTGCAAACGATAAGTAAGTAGCTTAATAACCATAATCACACTTTTATTAATCCCATATTTACAGATTTGTAACTGCAGATGGTGCCAAATTTAGAGACGAAAAGTGTAACGAATTAGCGGCGAGCCTTAACAGTTTTAATAAGACCCAAAAGGACAGTAAAAAATGGCAAAAATATGGCATATTTTTTTATAGTTTATTTATATTCTTTATGAAATTTTTTTTCTTTAAGTAATATTTGACTTCATACGCGCACGAAATATAGTTCATTTAAAGTAAGCCGATATGAATCAATGAAGTGCTTGTCGGTTGTCATCTCGAATGGATTGTGGTCAGCACGAAGTATGCGTCTTAGCACTCTCAAAAAATTCCTATAAATTATTAAATTATTTACTGCAATTAAATGCTTGTAACATCATTGCCTTACCTTTGTTCATCCGGAATTCTTTGAGTAATATCCATACAACTAATCCAGATATTTTTATAAAATTATTTAAAATAAATTTTACGAACTTAATTCACTTTTGTTTACGTTTTTCTCTGTTTTGACATTTGCTTTAAATTTTGGGTAACACAGTTACAAAATTTTCATGGGTACAGTGCGAATGAAACATTTTTTTCATAATACATACGAGAATCGCAATTTATGTATTTGTGAAAAGTTCGAGTGAAAAGTGCTTATGAAAACGAAAATGAAAAGTTTTTTTTCACTTCACATTATCACAGAACGAGAATTGACCCTCAGGTCTGGAAATAATGAGCACTATCTAATGTTTTGTAAATTAAAATATAAACTGAATTAAAAATGTAAACCTAATTTTGTAAACTGTGTTATTTTTGTAAAAAAAATCTAAAAATACCAAGAACAGTTTTTAGTAAATCATATAAAGGGGAAGAATCGGTATATAACTACAACGCATAAGTGTTTCTTAAGTCAATGCAAATTTTTTTTTCACTAATGCAGAAGTACTATTTATTTGTTCTAATATCAATGCACTAAGTTCGCTTCTTTAAACTAATTTTAATGCATTTTTATGAATTAAATTTTCATAAAAGCTTAAATACTACAAAGATATGAACATTTTCCATTGTATATGAACATTGTAAAATTTAATGTAAAATACAAACCTAAAGTCAAAATAAAGAAAATGTACAATTAATTTTTTTTACCGAAATTTATGTTGAAAGTTAATAAAATTGAATAATTTAAAATGATTTTGCTTTTTTGCTCTCAATTTCATATTATTAACATGTATGTGAACAATATTGAAGTATTATTTTATTGAGATTTGGTATAAAAAATCAATTATTTAAAAAACCATCGATTTTAGTGCGGCTCTCGATGAAATTTCAGTTTCGTCTTTTCATTCGATTTTTAATTTTTTTTTTTGTAAAATTTTTCCTAAATATTTCTTAAATTTTTATATTCGAAATATATTCTTTACAATATTAATCCTCTTTATTTGTGTACATGATAGTTTTTAATATTTTTATTAGTTTTTCTTCTGTTATTGTAATTTTTGTATTTGAAAATACAAAAATATTTATTTTTGGACTTTCTATATTTGCATATATTTAGTAAGAATATTGTTCTACCTTAAGTCCAAAAATCTAATATGATGTCATATTAGATTTTATTTATTTATTGCCTTTTTTTCTCTTATACTACATTCAGACTTTTCATAACACTGTGTGATTTTCCATTTATCATGTTAGTTTTGACTTGATTCTCCATACATTTTAAATGCTGCAAAATCAATTCAGTCTGACGTGATTAAATTTTAATCACAACTAAAGTGTTGTCGAATTTTATATAAATATTCCATATAAATGTAAGTAGATATAGACTTTTAAAGTAATTATAGATATAACTGCTTAAAAATTAAGAATGTATAAAAATGATGCCAAGTCTTGGAAATTAATCGCTTTTCTTTTTTAAATGTAAACAAAAATATTTGTCATAAAAATAATCGAAATTTTTGTATTTTTAATTTGATAAAAAATTAAAAACAACAAAAGCAAACAAATAAATTGTTAGTAAAGGTAGAGCAGGGCAAAAAATATAAAAATTTTGTATGTATTTTAATATCTTTTTAGATTAAACATGTCAAAATAAAGAAAAAAAGAATACGTAAAAAAAAATCCGAACTTGATCAAAATGTAAACGAAAAGGAATTTATAACGTCCTTACTTGAAGCTTACGAAAAGCAACCTATTATTTGGAAACCTAAAGAAAGAACAATTGATAAAAGTATAACAGAAAAAGCATTTGAAACAATAGCTAATGAAGTCAATGAAAAACTAAATACTAGAATTACGTGGAAATTTGCTAAAATTCGTATAAATGCATTACGTATGGAGTGTTCTTATGAATTGGAAAAACAACGTAAAGGAGAGGAACATCAATTACCTTGGTATTATGAACACATGAAATACTTGCACGGAAATATTGACTATATTATAAGACAGCGGGTAAGTGATTTAAATTCGCTTTTTGAATGCTTTAATATTTAAATGATGTTTACTTTCAGTATAGTAAATTCAAAAGTCGGGTGGTAAGTTATATAGCACATTTTTTAAATAGATTTGATATTTTAATGATTTTACTTAATTTTTTCTAGAAATATTTGGATCTTTCACTGTTGCCAGTTTTAGTAGATCTTTACAAAATCAATAACGATTTATGGCAGGTTAATAATATTAATTTTGGTATAACCATCAAAAGAGATGAAGCACTTAATAAAATAATTGAAGATTTAAAAGTTAATCATAATATTGATATGACTAAAGACAAATTACAAGATTATATCAAATATTTAAATCTTTTATATTCCAAAGATAAACAACAGCAATTGAAATGTGAATTGGAAAATGTAAAATTTACGCCATCGTCTCAATTCTATAAGGATCTGTTTTTTCTCAATGAGAGTCAAGGACCATTTAAGTGTGACACTTGTAATGAAATAATTAAAAAATATGAAAACTATCATATGCATGTTGCTAAACATTATAATACAAAACCATTCAAATGTCCACTCTGTGAAATGATGGAGTTTAAATCATTTGAAACATACTTAGCGCATGCAAGACGTCATTTAAACTTATCCAGCTTGGACTGTAATATTTGTGGTAAAGTTTTTTCATACAAATATGAATTAGATATGCATTTAATGATACATACAGGTGAGAAACCATTTTTATGTCAAATATGTGGCTCCGGTTTTAGACTTTATGGTGATTACGACAATCATATTAGACGTCACGAGAAACGTTTCCGTTATGAATGTCATATATGTAAACATGGCTTTAATCACTTGCATACATTAAAAGATCACGTTAAATCTCATCTTCAAATACGTGACATTTTTTGTGATATATGTGGTAAAAGTTTTACTGCTGCAAGATATTTAAACAATCATAAACTTATTCATGAAGATAAAAAACGTTATAAATGTAAAGTATGTGGTAAAGAGTTTTCCCAAGGCGCTAGTTATCGCACTCATCGTAAACAACATCAACCACATTTAAGTCCAGCAGAATTAAAAAGAAAAAAGGAATCAGAATTAGAATTAGAATTAGATTACTTAGAATGTTTTAATGTGTAGATCAAAATAAAAAAAATTTTATTAATTTAGAAATATATTTTTTTTTGTTTTTATTAAGGTAGCTTGTGAGGCACAAAGTCCTTACGTCGTTTTGTGCCCAACATTTATTATTTATTTATTTTTTTTGCTATTATTATTATTGTCTATTAAATTATGTTTGTTTGTTGTTGAAAATGTTTCGTCTAAGTTTATTGTCCATTAATGCCAATAACATTAGAGCCATCTGTTGTTAATCAGATGCATATCGATACCAACCCTGTGTTGTTAACTACAACTCTGAAGTGACACAGCTGTTGATATTGACAACAGATGTGTCTAACAGGCAATAAATGTAATGTGTATGTTTGTGTTTTGTGCTTGTCAGTGATCGTTCATTAGGTATAAATAAGAAACGAAAACAGAAAATCAAGGAGTCAGGTTGGTGGTCTTGCCAAAGTAGGTCGTAGTGGTTAGAGTGGTTGTATGCCGCTAAAATTTGTTAGGTTGGTTGTATGCCAAATTTAGAGAGTGGTCGTGTGCCCTAAAATTGTTAGAGTGGTTGTATGCCGCTAAAATTTGTTAGGTTGGTTGTATGCCAAATTTAGAGAGTGGTCGTGTGCCCTAAAATTGTTAGAGTGGTTGTATGCCGCTAAAATTTGTTGGGTTGGTTGTATGCCAAATTTAGAGAGTGGTTGTATGCCCTAAAATTGTTAGAGTGGTTGTATGCCGCTAAAATTTGTTAGGATGGTTGTATGCCATATTTCGTGATTCGTCGATGTGTAAATTATATTGTCAACGCCGTGTCGTATACTCGTGTAAAACAAAAAGGAAATTGTGTCATAATTAAATGATCTAATAAAGAATTGTAAATTTTATAACGTTTAAAAGAACAAAACCTCGTTTTTTTATCCATCCCGGACAAAAACAAATTTTCTGTTAACGAACCCTGGGCACGGTTGAGCATACCCCGGCCCAAGTGAAAACACGTCGTTACAGTGGCGCCCGAGCAGGGACATCGAAAAAAAAAACTACGGAATTAATGTTAAATTACTCAAAAAAAAAACATTGAAAAAAAAACATTGAAAAAAAAACATTGAAAAAAAAACATTGGAAAAAAAACATTGGAAAAAAAAACATTGAAAAAAAACCTGAAAAAAAACATTGGGAAAAAACAAACAAAAAAAATAGTATTATGTAAAATAACCCGGTGTAAAAATTATATAAAATCGCAAAATCGTTAGAAATTACGGGAGAATAGAAAACAGTAAACGCGAAAGAAAAAAATAAAAAAAAAAAAACGAAACATTAAAAATCCAAAAGACAGCTGTGAAAAAAAAATTTACATATTACAAGCAAAATAAAATAGTAATAAATTAGTGAAAATGTTGAGAGTATCCTGGGCATATTCCCTTCGAAAAGAAGACTTGGTGGCCTGTCTCAGTGAATTCCACGTTAAGCCCACAGGCGGTGTTGAAGAAATGAGGAAACAGATGGCCCAATTTCTAGATGGTGAACATACTCCAGAACGAACGAAACGCTTATTAGAGTTACAGGAAAAGTATGAATCAGCCTCCACACTATCAATAGCAAAGGTTTCCAAGCTAAAAACCCACACCGGGGATAAAAGTCCAGTGAAAACTGAGACCAACGAAAACAATCCAGCTTCAAATACAGGGCATAGTGCAGAAATAGTCGTGCCTGTACCAGCTAGACAAGATACCACACTTTTAAACGTAATTGACCTGGTACGGAAGTGGGGTATTCGGTATGATGGAGGAAAAGACCCACTACTTTTCATCGAACGTGTAGAAGAAATGTCAAAAATGTACAACGTAAATAAAGATTTGTTACCTAATACTATGCCAGAACTTTGTAATGATCGAGCTCTCATCTGGTTCCGAAATAATAACCAACAGTGGAACTCGTGGGAAGTGTTTAAAGAAGACTTCATAAAATTTTTCTTACCAGCACGATATTTTGAAAAATTGGAAGATGATATAAGAAGACGATGTCAACGACCACGAGAAACTTTCAAGGATTACGTACTAGCATTACAAAGTCTAATGAGGCACTCCGATATGACAGAAGCCCAGAAGTTAGAAAGGATCTATCGTAATGCACACCCCAACTACTTATGGTATATTCATAGAAGGGACTTTACAAATTTATCAGAACTGCTAGCTTTAGCTGATGATTTGGAAAGTATTCCAAACATGAACAACCCACCAAATATTCGTCATGAACAACATAGAATGATGGCAAACCGTTTTCCAGACTCTTTTAATAGATGCCGTGAAAGTCCGTCAAGGTCTCTGGATGCCATTTCAGAAAATACAATACCATCACTACCGCAGCATACGACATTGGAGGTAACAAATCTATGGAGTGATGATAACAGACTTGGGTCCAACGTAAACTTTGGTGAGGCAACCTTCACATCGACTATTGATACGGGTGCCACAAGCAATTACATTAGCGAAGAATTGGCAAAAACGGCATTTTCAGCTTACCCACGGTTTCCGAAGAATCTAGAAGTAGTACTTGCAGATGGGTCAACTACCATAATACGTAGCGCCTTGAAGTGTCGAGTTAAAATTGGTCATGAGGTAAAGTGGACCGATTTTCTAATAATGCCAGCAGCCATCGAGGACATTATCATCGGGCTAAATATGTTACGAGCGTTTAAAACTATTGTGTCTTTTGGAGGTTTATCACTACAATTAGATGCAATTCCACACATTAACAACCCCACGTGTCTGGTGATCCAGGAACGTGTACTTGGGACTGAGGACCTATCAACCACACCAACAGATGATGGAAAGGTAATCTCGACCCAACCTACCACAGGATGTACCCCGGATGACAACAACCCTGATACGCATTTCCCGGTAAGTCTATCAAATCCTATTTCCAATATATTGACTATACCTAATCAAGATCTTGAGGAAACTATGAGTGGGCAACACAAGGCCTCGTCATCATCGTCTTCATCAATTTCATCAACTTCATCATCGTCTTCATCATCGTCCTAATCAACTTCATCATCATCTTCGTCAGCAACTTCATCATCATCTTCATCATCGTCTTCATCAATTTCATCAAATTCATCATCATCAGCATCCTCGTCAAAGTCAATTGCACCTATACTGCCAGTAACTGCCATACCCATTGTCCCTTCAACGGAACCTGAATATGTTGTTCCTTCGGCAACATCTGTAATGGTTGCTCCTCCAACGGAAGCCGTATTAGTAAATGTGGTTGGTAACGAAGATAGAGCCCAAGATGAGGAAAGATGGGTGCTACAACAAAACCAACACCCTGCTACACCTATATCCAATGTCAGTAGAAATCGTCCTATATCCACACCAAATGTTCATCATCATCGTATGAATAATGACATTCGTCACCCTACTGCCGCAGCAAATGTTGATAATCACCACGCAATTGCAGATTATGCTGACACCTTCGATTGCGCAACGTTTAATAATCTTCACTATGAAATAAAAGCCAATGGAATCTTACGTACAGAAATGGCCCAATTATTACCGCTGATGCACGAGGCCATTACACTAAGATCAGACGAGAGACGTAACGAGGTTATCTTACTGCCTGGCGCTGGTGTGTTCCGACTCCAAATTCGTTTTCGAAGGAAGATAATATTAAAAGCCATCAGACGGGAAGAGAGGGCAGTGTGAGGCACAAAGTCCTTACGTCGTTTTGTGCCCAACAT
The DNA here is from genome assembly GCA_949748255.1 of Eustalomyia histrio. NCBI lineage: Eukaryota > Metazoa > Arthropoda > Insecta > Diptera > Anthomyiidae > Eustalomyia > Eustalomyia histrio. Next base: position 131,274,290 of record OX456525.1, read on the forward strand.
TTATTATTTATTTATTTTTTTTGCTATTATTATTATTGTCTATTAAATTATGTTTGTTTGTTGTTGAAAATGTTTCGTCTAAGTTTATTGTCCATTAATGCCAATAACATTAGAGCCATCTGTTGTTAATCAGATGCATATCGATACCAACCCTGTGTTGTTAACTACAACTCTGAAGTGACACAGCTGTTGATATTGACAACAGATGTGTCTAACAGGCAATACATGTAATGTGTATGTTTGTGTTTTGTGCTTGTCAGTGATCGTTCATTAGGTATAAATAAGAAACGAAAACAGAAAATCAAGGAGTCAGGTTGGTGGTCTTGCCAAAGTAGGTCGTAGTGGTTAGAGTGGTTGTATGCCGCTAAAATTTGTTAGGTTGGTTGTATGCCAAATTTAGAGAGTGGTCGTGTGCCCTAAAATTGTTAGAGTGGTTGTATGCCGCTAAAATTTGTTAGGTTGGTTGTATGCCAAATTTAGAGAGTGGTCGTGTGCCCTAAAATTGTTAGAGTGGTTGTATGCCGCTAAAATTTGTTAGGTTGGTTGTATGCCAAATTTAGAGAGTGGTTGTATGCCCTAAAATTGTTAGAGTGGTTGTATGCCGCTAAAATTTGTTAGGATGGTTGTATGCCATATTTCGTGATTCGTCGATGTGTAAATTATATTGTCAACGCCGTGTCGTATACTCGTGTAAAACAAAAAGGAAATTGTGTCATAATTAAATGATCTAATAAAGAATTGTAAATTTTATAACGTTTAAAAGAACAAAACCTCGTTTTTTTATCCATCCCGGACAAAAACAAATTTTCTGTTAACGAACCCTGGGCACGGTTGAGCATACCCCGGCCCAAGTGAAAAGACGTCGTTACAAGCTTTTGGGGTATTCAATTGATTAACATTTTTTCATTATTTTTTCTTTAAAATTCCTAATTTTCTTAAAATATGACAAAAAAAAAAAAAGCTAAGAAAACAATACGAACTAAAATGCAATCAAATTATATTAAAACCAAGTGAAAGCGATCCTTAAGGATTAGGTAACTTTTTTTTAAGCAACTGAAAGCAGTCCTATGTAGGCTTAAGGAAATACGAAAGACAATTTTCAATTTTTATTTAAATTTCTTTAAGTTATATTTTCATGTCCTTCCAGACAAAGTTCTATTCATTTTAAATCGATTTTAATTCTGTGAAAATTCAGCCTTTTCTAACATCTTGCAAGATTTTTTTTTCAAAATCGCTTCCCAAACACATTGTTTCTACATATTGTTCCAAAAGAACATATTGTTCCAATAGAATAATTTTAAACAAAAATTTAGATGAATAATATATAATTTACTTCAAAACTTGTCAGATTCTGAAGCTATTTCAACCTTATAATATAGGTATTTTGCCTTTTTAAATAAATGATCTGTAGACTTTTTATAAAAATACTTATTTAAAAATCACTTACTTTATAGGAAAGCTAAATAAATCTATTGACAAATTCGAAAAACTTATAAAGCCTCCATTTGTTTACAAACATAAAACAAATCATTATTTTTAGTAGGTTGATAAAAGATCTCATCAGAACTCATAGCTTTTTAAAAGTCTAGCCTCCTATTGAAACGTATATTTTGCTCCATTCTTGTGTTCTGAGCAAATACAAATTTTATTTTCTTGAAAATATTTTAATTAAAAATGTCAAAAAAATTGTTTAAAACTTCAAAAATAACATGGAATAAGTAAACAAATTGCCAATTCGAGCACAGTGCAATTAATGGTCAATTTAATAAAATTTGTTTAGTGAGCAATTTTCGTTTTTAATATCCTTAACAAATGATATTATCGAAAGCCAAATAAATTGTTTTTATTTTATTTATTTATTAGTAGTATTTTCAATACTTTTCGTTCAATATTTCAGATTGATTTTACATTTTTTACAGTTAAGCTTTCATTTAAATTACGATATCTAATAAATGTTACAATTTTTCTTCTAAACATGTAAGTATTTATTTCATTCTTTACATCATTTGGCATCATGTTATATATACCCAATCCTTTATAGAATAACGATCTTTGCATATCATTAGTATCCGCTCGTTGTAGCCTAAAGTCTAGAGCATTTCTTAGGCTATAAGATTGAAACTCGCCCACATACCGTAGTTGTTCGGTTATATGATCAGGTGCAGATCCCATTTGAATTTTTCGGATAAAAACAATTGTATTAAGCTGGAGTCTTTGGTGTATATTCATACAATTTAGTGTCAAGCATAGATTTTATTGACGTAAATCGATTGCACTTTAATATTGCGCGCGTAGTCTTATTTTGCAGTCTTGTTATTTGCTGTTCTGAACAGCAAGTATATATCACAGTTGGTCCATATTCAAAATGTTGTTTAATAATTGTATTATATATATTGCCGTTAAAATTGATATTTTGTTTCTTATGCTAAACGCATAAAAAATTAATAAAAATTAGATTTTTTTCCCAAGTTTTTTACATATATAATTATGTTCTTTAAACTTTAAGTTATAGTCTATTAAAAATCCAAGATATTTTTATTATCATCTTTTTCTATGATTACATTGTTATTTTAAATATTATGTTCGTGTTCATGTTTATTTCCATTATTTTGGTTTTATTTTCGTTTAATTTAAATTTATTAATTTTTAACCATTTATTTATATTACACATATCATTTGATCGATTTTTATAACATTAGTCTGATGTCGATGCTTCTGTTAAAATCAGAGTAAATCAGCATTAAGAGTACATCAGCATTTAAAACTTTTTCTATGTCATTTAAATATATAATAAACAAAAGATTCCCAAAATTGAGCCTTGTGGAACTCCAAAACTATTATCAATTGCGCTTGATTTAATATCATTACTTTTGTTATTTGTTTACGATAACTTAGGTAGGATTGGAACCATTTTAGTTCAGTGTCTTGAATGCCATATTTTGACAGTTTTTTTATTCGAATATCTCTATCGTCTCAAATGCTCTTTTAAAATCTAAAAAAAATTGTACTATTTTATTATTTTTCTTTATGTATTTCCATCAATTTATAACATAATTGACTGCTGTTTCACATGAATGATTTCTTCTAAAACCAGACTGATATTTGGATAGCAATTTGTCTTGTTCCATATAGTTTTCCAATTGATTTTTCACGATCTTTTAAATAATTTTTTCACAAGCTTTTAAAGTGTTTATTGAACGGTATTCCTCACATAACATTGGTAGGAAAAACTCCCGTTTCTAGCGATTTATTTATTTTTTTAAGCAATATATTGCCTATTATGTCCTAGTTATCTAAGATTATATTATTCGATATTCTATTGTAGTCAGGTTTCTTTTTCATATTCTAACATATGATTTTTAATTCTTGTAAAGATATAGCACTAAATTTAAATTTCTATCACATGTATTTGGTTTTTGCATTGCACATTATCAATGGACATTTTTATTTCTTTAAATAATAAAGTACACCAAATACGTACTCTGATTTGAACACAAAATTTTTTTTATAACAATTTTAATGAAGAGTATAATGAATATTAAATGAAATTTAACAACTTTTTTCCATTTTTACTATCATTTTACGGTTTTTGAAGCTTTTTATTAAAGCTTTGTTTGTAGAGATTTTTTTGGTTGGTGTATTCATAATTAATAAAAAAATATATATTAATTTATATCAAAATTTTGCAAACTTTCTTATCTTTCTATCCCTTTCATATTAAAATTTTATCCAAGTCAGAGTAAAACACACCACAGGCCTTCCTTGTAAATTTTATATTTTATTAGGTTAAGTCTGTATTAGGGAGACTGAGACGTATAGTTCCGTAATACCATTATTAATTTGGCCAACATTTTTTCAGGAGGGTAAGCTCAACTGGCTTCTAAGCCCCATCAATACAATGTTCAATTAGAAACTAACTGGGACTTTCATTAAAACTTTTGTTGTTTACCATATAAAATTTGAATTTAATTGTTGATTAAATTTTAACGGGACATTGTATTATAAGGACTAAAAGGTTCAGACGAAAAGTTGTTTAGTTTGCATTAAAATTCTTTTGACTGCTATTTATTTTTGTTTGTAAATTACTTTGTTTTTATTTAAAACTCCATTTAAAAAAAATCGGAATATGAAAAACAAGTCTTTAAAATAGATAGTGACTATTGAAGAACATAAAATAAACGATAAATTTTTAGTGAAAATAAAAACTTTTTTATAAAATATTTTAAGAAATCAAAGTTGTGTAAATTCACTTAGCTATGGCTGAAAGCTGCACTAAATGCAGATCATCAATTAGGGGTCAAACTGGTATAAGATGCCAAGAAGTATGCGGTAAAGTTTATCACTTTACAAAAAAACGTGCCGGTATAGATGAATACTCGGCAAAAGTTATTGATGAGGATAAGTTTATACGCTTTACCTGTGATGATTGTACACTCACCAAAAAAAGTCTGTAGTGGCAACTGAAAATTTTGCTGTTATTACGGGAAATTCTGCTAATTTGAGCCCAGCGGTATTTTTTGCTAATCTTAGCAACACATGTCTGCTGACGTGTAGTACAATAAAATTAGTAGAAAAATTAGTAGCCGCTACTAAATTTTAGTAGACATTTTTTAAAGTGGAATTTAAAATCTGTTTGCTAAAATCAGCAAAAAAAAATTACTAAATATTATTAATATTAGTAAAAAGCTTTGAATTTATTTTTCTTATCGAGCATCAAAAATTTTGATTTTGAGCAATTCCATATGAAAACGATCAAAATTGGCAAATTTTTGGACGACCCCTCTCCGATTTTAAAATAAATAGTCTCAATCGATTGCCCAGCAAAAAATAATGTACCTACATATTTTTTTTTATAGGTGTACACCACTGTCATGTGACAAAATTGAAGAATTCTTCATAAGGGACCTCATTGAAAGTTGTTTTACTAAAGCGATCGCAACGAGTGATAGCTCGTTGGAAAGGTATTGAATCAGGCTTTAATTGAAAAATAAAATTTTCCTAATTTTTCTCAGAAATTTACCTTTTTTCCCATGAAAATTAAATTTTCCCATGAAAATTAAATTTTCCGATTTTCCACAGAAGCTCCTAAATTTTCCGGCTAATTTTATTTTTTTTTGGATTCCTCATAATTTTTGCTTTAAGAATCAGCAATAAAAAAATGGGCACCGACTTATTGTTTGGACAGGAGAAGAGCATTTAAGAGACCACCTTGTTCTCATTGTTTTTATATTTTTTATAATTGAATTATTTTTAATTATTTAACATTATTTTATTTTATTATTAAAAATACATCTTAAAAATTATTTTACAGTTAAAAATACATTTATGAAGAAAAAATCTTTCTTATTTTGCTGCTTATACTTAATTACAATATTTATTAAAAATTTCAATTGTCTTGGCATCATTATAAAATTAAAGTAACTTTAAATTTAGCACGTCGGCAGACGAAGAGTACCGCTTTACATTAATTGACATATCAGAAATATTTGGTATGAAGCAATGAAACTTTTGCGTTCCAGTTATAGTTTTGACATTATTATATCTGTTTTGAAGTCGTCGCTCCATGGCATCGTGTTCTTTTTGAGTGCATAAAACTGTGTTAATGGTAATTTCCTTGCTTTGAATCCACGAAAACAAATGTTGTACATTTAAGATCTGGTCAGTATATGGCCTTTGCAAACTTGCCTTAGTCGCTATGCGTTTTAGGGTTCCCCCTAACGCATCGCATGGGCCCTTACCGTGGGACGTCGCAAAAAAGTGCCACTCGACCTTGCAGTTTTGTTCTTCTTCAATTATGCAGATTGTAAAAATTTTTTTTATTCTTGTACTGAGAAGCCGCGCCGTCTGAGAAAAACGTTACTTTGTCGATTGCATCGAATTTTGATCTTAAGAATTCAAACAGTTTCATTTGAAATAAATAAACGGACACATAATTATGAGCTAAACTCTCCGCGACAACAACAAGGCTTACGGTCTGTAGTTCGTGATCTTCGTTTTTGAAGTAAATGCAAAAAGGATGCACCGTGCACTGGTCGTTTGCCCAGTGATAAGCCTGAATTTCATCCTGAACGAGAAAAGTGTAATTCTCGGCAAAGTCGCTTATCACAATGAATTCATTTTGGGCTAATTTCTCCTTACTTTCCCTCAGAAATTTCGATTGCATCTCGGATATGAAATGGTGCGCCTTCAGTTCATTCAACTTGAATCCGAATTCCTCGATGAATTCCGGAATCTGCTTTACCACGGTCTCAAGGGAACATCTGCCGCTGCTAATTATCCACTGTTTGAAATGCACCTCCTGAATTAACAGCTATTCAAACTTTTCCGCCAAATATTGCTCTAGCTCGTCAATCTTCGGACAATTGTCGCATTTGGACAGATGACAATTTTCCGTGGGGTATGCGCACAACGACTTCGACAGGAGGTCCCTATATGTTTCAATTTCACCGTGAAATACTTTCAATTTCTTGCATGGAAAGAACATTAATTTGATGTTTTGATGAAACATGCAAACGCAGACTGAATGCGTTCCGTGCCTGTCTAATGCCAGCACGCATTCTTTTGGTCGTAGGATGGCAAACTTAGAAAATCCCACTTTTTCTGCTGGGTATTTCTCTTTAAACTGATGGTATGCTTCGGATAGATTACATAATAATAATCTGCGCTGCTTGTGTACTTTTTCTCCATCTTCACGTGTGATAACATAGTCACGTGTACCTGGGCAGGCGCGGCTGTTGTCATCATTGCAGTAAAAATCTTGAATCAATTTCACCGTTGCTTCGCTGAGGGTCCTTGAGCCAAATTTCTTGGTGGGAGTCGCCAATATGCCCTTCTGTCGAACTAATTCTTTGCTTCTTCTCGTGATGTAAAAAGATGTTTGAAACTGTTCAGAAATCTTGCGTATAGACCATGATTGAGGCAGCACAGATAAAATGAGATATTTCTCCGGAAAAGTGGTCGCTAAATTGAATTTTGTTTTCAACTGCTCAATCATTTGTTTGCCGTCATCAACGTCATCTGCTTGACTGCATTCGTTATCAGAGCCTTCATCAAATATTATCGCGATTGCACTCATAACCTTGCCTTTTTTATCTTTCCTGTATTTTTCACTTCGCAACTTTCTTTTTCTAATAGGCGTTTCACCTAAAGTGGTAATAGCCTCATTCAAAGGACTCAAAGACATATTGACCATCGGAATGTCTGCCTCACTATCAGATGAAACATTTTGTTCAATTGTCATTTCACTCTCGGATTGTGGTTGCATTTGTTTCAATGCATTTGCTTGTTGAGACAAATCGATTTTACACTTGGGACAAATGAATTGTGCTTCTTCACCGTATTGTATATTTAACTCATTCATGTATCGCTTCGAAACACCAGTTAATTTTAATACTTTTATCTTTTTCGAACGATGTCCACTCTTGTTAAACGGATTGCAGCAAAATTTATTCATTTTACTTTAAATTGTCTTTACAGCTTCACTCTTTACTTTACAAAAAAAAACACTTTCACGTTTAGTATTCAACTGAAATTTGACTCAGAGTGTGTGAAGTATTTATATTTATTTTTTGGTAAAAAATAGGTAAAAAAATAAGCGATATTTGCTTTTCTTTAATAGGAAAATTTGCGTGAACTACTGGTCATAAAATGTTTTTTAAAGAGGGACTTAATTGGTTACTGCCAATAAGCCGACCACAGGTCATAAAATGTTTTGTAAATTTTTTAAATTACCAGGTAATAAATATTTCGCCATATTTATAGAAAATCCGTGTTTTATGACTTGTTTCTGCACGTGTCATTTTAGGCGAAATATTTATTACCTGGTAATTTAAAAAATTTACAAAACATTTTATGACCTGTAGCCTCAGTCGGGTTTGGTGTGCCATTACATGCCACTGCTGCTATTATCCATGGATTTATGGCCGATCTTGTGAAGGCAGGTAGACCATATTCACTACACACTCAACTTGGGGCTCTTAAAAAAAATTGATTTTTTCTTCATAAATGTATTTTTAACTGTAAAATAATTTTTAAAATGTATTTTTAATAATAAAATAAAATAATGTTAAATAATTAAAAATAATTCAATTATAAAAAATATAAAAACAATGAGAACAAGGTGGTCTCTTAAATGCTCTTCTCCTGTCCAAACAAGGAGTCGGGGCCCATTTTTTTATTGCTGATTCTTAAAGCAAAAATTATGAGGAATCCAAAAAAAATAAAATTAGCCGGAAAATTTAGGAGCTTCTGTGGAAAATCGGAAAATTTAATTTTCATGGGAAAATTTAATTTTCATGGGAAAAAATGTACATTTCTGAGAAAAATTAGGAAAATTTTATTTTTCAATTAAAGCCTGATTCAATTCCTTTCCAACGAGCTATCGATCGCTTTAGTAGTTTTTTTTAAAACAACTTTCAATGAGGTCCCTTATGAAGAATTCTTCAATTTTGTCACATGACAGTGGTGTACACCACCACTAAACCAGTCACTATAAAAAAAAAAAAAAATATGTAGGTACATTATTTTTTGCTGGGCAATCGATTGAGACTATTTATTTTAAAATCGGAGAGGGGTCGTCCAAAAGGTGATCGCTTTCTTATGGAATTGCTCTTTTATTTTTTAAAAAACGAATTTATCATTTTGTTTTAATGTGGTAATTTCTTTGAAAAATATTTTGGTCAATTTTTTTTTTACTTTTAAGGTTAAATTTTAATTGTTTTTTGGGCGGATTTTTAGAACTAAAAAACCTTTTTAGTGCTTCCGATTCCTTTTTTAATATATGTAACATTTTAAAGAAATTGAAGTTTGTAGGTGTAAGTTTTAATTAGAAATAACATTTCCTTCAATATCCACTTTTTTAAAATTAGTAATATTCTTTGCTAATTTAAGCAAATCCGTTTTCAAAAATTTGTAAAATGATTTCTGAAATTAGCAACGAAAATTTGTAAATATCATGTAAAAATTCTGTAATTTGTAAAATGTAAATAGCAAAAAGATTTGCTAAATAATAATATTTTACTAAAAATCAGTACAAAAATAGTACAGTGCGATTGAAAACCGTTTACAAATTTTTCTACAAACTATTTTTTCTGAGTGTATCCAATACATCCAAAATGTAGACCTAGTCTTACGGGAAATTCAAGATGGAGTAGACGAAAATAAAAAAATTTATTGGAATACAAATATGAGTTTCAGCAAAATGAAGGTGAAATAGAAGCAATAGAGAAACGTTATGATGAAAGATTTAGAAAAACAGACAATATGCAAAAAATTTGCGAAAAAAATGTGCAAGACGTAAAAAACCTTTATGAAAATCTAAATGAAGTTGCAAACAAAAACAAAGATTTGTGAAAATGTGTAATGAAATAAAGAAAGTGATCAAAGAGACAACAGTAAAAACAAAAATGTCATATGCGCAGACAGCGGCGAATAACATAGTGATGTCAGATGTTTCCAAAAATTTCCCTTTAATTATAAAACCAAGTAAAAAAACACAGTGTTGAAAAAACAAAGGCGGAATTAAATAAAAAAGTAGACCCAATAAATTTTAAAATAACCAATGTTGAGAATAGAAAAAATGGCACATTAGTTATTCAGAGTGAAAATACAGAAGAAAGAGAAAAAATTAAAAAGGCAATATAAATGGTATGCAAATTATAGTATCTGAGGGTCAATTCTCGTTCTGTGATAATGTGAAGTGAAAAAAACTTTTCATTTTCGTTTTCATAAGCACTTTTCACTCGAACTTTTCACAAATACATAAATTGCGATTCTCGTATGTATTATGAAAAAAATGTTTCATTCGCACTGTACCAATGAAACTTTTGTAATTGTGTTATCCAAAATTTAAAGCAAATGTCAAAACAGAGAAAAACGTAAACAAAAGTGAATTAAGTTCGTAAAATTTATTTTAAATAATTATATAAAAATATCTGGATTAATTGTATTATTGGATTCCGGATTAATAAAGGTAAGACAATGATGTTACAAGCATTTCATTGCAGTAAATAATTTAATAATTTATAGGAATTTTTGAGAGTGCTGAGACGCATACTTCGTGCTGACCACAATCCATTCGAGATGACAACCGACAAGCACTTCATGTATTTATATCGGCTTACTTTAAGTGAACTATATTTGGTGCGCGTATGAAGTCTAATATTACTTAAAAAAAAAAATTTCATAAAGAATATAAATAAACTATAAATAAATATGCCATACTTTTGCCATTTTTCACTGTCCTTTTGGGTCGCACTAAAACTGTTAAGGCTCGCCGCTAATTCGTTACACTTTTCGTCTCTAAATTTGGCAACATCTGCAGTTACAAATCTGTAAATATGGGATTAATAAAAGTGTGATTATGGTTATTAAGCTACTTACTTATCGTTTGCAATGTCCACATGCTTTTCTCAATAATTAATTAAATACTCCTTTTGGCTTTCGCTGCCACGCTTTCCTCTTACAATCTTCTCCATGTTTTTTACTTATATATAGTCTGTGTAAACAATTTTTCCATATGAAAATATTTTGACAGTTGTTTGCACTGTTACACAAAACAAGAATCGCCAGTGCTGTGCAATCGTGAAAAATCTTGTTTCGTTCCACTTTTTTTTTCATATGAAAACGTTTTGATATTTCTTTACATTTTTTCACAGAACGCGAATCAAAAGTACTATGAAAACGTGAAAAAACTTTTTATTTCACCGTTTCACAGAACGAGAATTGACCCTCTGATATGAATTTTAAATTGCCTGAAAAAGAATTAATAGAAAAATTAAAAAAACAAAATGAAATATTAAAAAACATTGAATAGATATAATAGATCAATATTTAATGCTAAACTAAAAACTGATAATGAAACATACCCACAAGTTATAGCATGTCAAAAACTTAGTGTTGGATGGGACACAATATAAATACAGTGTTTTAAATCCCAAGGATACAACCATAAATCCTCAGAATGTTTAATGTATGTTACAAATGTCACGAAAATCACACGAGTAAAGATTGCAAAAATGAAATAATAACAAAATGTGTTAACTGTATAAAGGAAAATAGAAGACTTAATTTAGAACTTAATGAAAATCACGCCACAAACAACCGAGAATGTCCCGTATATCAAAATAAACTTAATTCAAAAAAGAGAAGGATAGGTTTAACTGCTTAACAATCAAAGCTAGTAAAAGGATTATATACGCGCATTTAAGGACTGATTAATAACTTTAGCCAATTGTAAATCATAGCTGAAACCACTAAACCAGATTTTATAATTCCTTCTAAAACAAAGGAAATAGAAGAAAGCGAGTTAAAAATTAAACAATATGACCACTACCCTACGTTATCAAATTCGTATAGAATAGGTGGAGTTATTATTTACTTCCAAAAATAATGGAATATTGAAAAAATTAAAGTTGATGATAAAGACTCAGAATATGGATTAGGGCATATGTGGTAAAAGGTGAAAAGAGGTTATCATTTATAATTGTAATATACAGATCACCAAGCAGTGGAAAGGCGGAATTTTGTGAAGCATTTCAAAACTTTATAGAAGGTATATGTGAGGAAAGTTGTGATATAATAATAGCTGGTGATTTCAATGTAGACTGGAAAAAAGATTTTCATAAAAATAAATTAGAGAGTATTCTTAACGATTATGGCCTGAAACAGATAATAAATGAATATACAAGAATAACACAAAATTCAAAAACTATAATAGATTATATTATAACAAATAACGAAATGATTTTGGCAAAATGTAATGCGAATAATAAAATATCTGATCATGAATCAATTGATATTTTTATAGACTGCGAAAGTAAAAATGAACCAAAGCAAAATAAGCAAATAGAAACTTTAAAATATAACAAAAATATTTTCAAAAACGAACTTACTAGAATACTAAATTATTACGAAATTACTGATGTTAATGATTATGTATGCAATTTTTATAAATATTTGGAAGATACAATAAAAAAATTTACTGTAAAGATAAATATAAATGAAAAATACAACATTAAATGGTTTAATAATGCACTTAGAGCATTGAAAAGAGAAAAAGTTTGTTAATATCAAAAAGCAATTACTGAAAATAATAGAACAACTTGGAATAGTTATAAACTAATAAGAAATTTGTATAAAGTTAAAATTGAAAATGAAAAAAATAAATATATAAATAATAAAATTAATAATGTTAATAACTAAAAAGAAATGTGGAGTAAAATAAAAACTAGTAATAAAAAAACAAAGAAATGTGATCAAAACTTTGTTATTTAGCCAAATAATATATAATGACAACTACCAGATAGCTGAACATTTTAATAATTATTTCGTTAATAGTATTAATTTTCTTGTATCAATCCATTTTTTATTTATATTCATTTCTTTTTACGCTCACATTTTATTTTCCCATCGTATATTCAGGTATGTGTTATCGACTTAAACGAAAAAAGTTGTGGGTGCGCACAAAATTATCGATTTCATTTCGGTTTTACTTGAAATTGAATCCGATTTAATTTTCCAATTTGTTTTATGAAAATATTTGTAAAAAGGAGTGTAATGGAAAACGAAATTTGATTTTCTTTTTCATTTTAAAATGTTTCGATTTTAAAACGTTTGCAGTTTTATTTGTTTGCAATAATTTTTGTTAAATTGTAACTGAAAATATTTAGAATATAGAAAAATATATTTATTTAGTACTTTTCAGGAGATAGAATCGACATCGAGAAACTTTGGCAAACCCTTGCAAACAATCTCAATAGTACTGTCTCATCAAGAAAGAAAACAGATGCTTGGTAAAAGGTATTTTTACGAGGGCGCATCAATAAGTCCGTGACTTTTCGAACTTCCCTCGTAGTTATATGAAATGCAACACTGATCCCATCAAGTACCACCTGTAAATAGACTACTGGAAATTTTTGAGCAAGTTCCGTCATTTACTTTGGATTTTACAGCAGGATTTTTCGAGGTCCATAAAATAGGCATTTGTTTGATCAATAATTTCATCGTTGGAGCTAAATCTCTTTCCACCGAGCCATTTATTTAGTTTTGGAAATAGGAAATAGTCACTGGGGGCTAAATCCGGAGAATAAGGCGAATGAGGGGGCAATTTGTAGTCTACTTCATGGATTTTTGCCATGGAAACTAAGCTGTCACACGATTCCGTTGGTGGTCGATTGTGAGCAAACGCGGCAGCCATCTTGTGGAAAGCTTTCTCATACCCAAATGATCGTTCAAAATTGAAACCACTGAGCCACGGAAATGCCTATGCCTTTCAAAATTTATCGCACATTCAATCTCTGATCGACCAACACCATATTGTGAATTTTTCCAATTGTTTTGGGTCTAAAGACCTCAATTGGGCGTCCAGAACGTTCGGCATCTTCCGTGCTTGTAAGGCCACAACGAAAGTCAGTAAGCCACTTTTTTTCCATTGAAATCGATGGTGCAGACCTTTTTCTTGGTTTGATTGACGGTTTTTTTTCTTTGCAAAAAAAATGTTTAATGAGCACGAGATTCACTTGTTTCTATTTTTAAAAAAAGCCACGAGGTTGTATGTTTTGAATAGGTGTTAAACGCAAAGTAAATGACAGAACTTTCTCAAAATTTGACAGTAGTCTATTAAAAAGTGGTACTTGATGGGATCAGTGTTGCATTTCATATAACTACGAGGGAAGTTCGAAAAGTCACTAGCTAGCTATAGACAAAAAAAATCTCGTGCCACTGGAGATGGACCTCACAATCAGCTATACATATCTACCAGAGATGAATCTATTGGGAAACTATGTGGCCTATATGATATTGTGAACGAGATCGAAAGGAGTGTTTCTTAAGGTTTCCAACGTGCAGAAGAAAATGAAGAAGAATCAAAAGATTCAACAGGTTCGGAAGAATAACAGGCAATACAAGAACAAACTACATCAAGCCGGCCGGGAAAAAGAAAAATTTAATCTCATTCTCTTCAAGACAACTTAAAAAAACTTATATCTGATTGGACTGAAATATCAAAAACTTTAATCAAATTGCTGAGAACCATAAGGAAAAACGCAGAAATTAAAAAAAAAGAGTCGAACACCAAACGTATGTACAGAGCGTTGAACAAAATGTCTGACCGTTTTAAGGAACAGACTAATGCCATCAACGAACAAACGGATTAATTTTTCAAACAAAGAATTGAAAACGAAAGAAACCATAAGGAGGTGGTAAAATTACACGGCATGACACAGAAAAAATTAATAGAGTTCTAACCATCAATTTTATATATTTCGGCCATGCTGATTGCAATGGTGTACTTTATTTTTTAATCTAAGGTACAGTTTTTCCGTAAAATGCCTGTAAAATTTGGCGGTTTTTCATTTAATTTTTAACATACAAAATTTTTAGAATCCAGAAAATATGAATTTTTATTAAAATGTAAGCTCAAGGCATGTGGCCATATTTATGTTACGAATTATCTGCATACAACCTGATAGTAAAACTACTATTTCGCGTTTAATGTGGGATTTTACGCTTTTCTACGATTTTGACGAATTTCATCGGTGAACATATAATCAAGCTTAATAAATGTTATGCCTTAGTAAAGAAGAAATTAGAAGGAAAATATTTCAATAAAAACGATGTATCTGCGTAAAGCATCTCATACGTTGAATTCACGATTTTTCGAAAATTTTATATGGCAGCATAGCTTCCCAGAGCCCAACTTTTAGTATTATATGCAGGTACCTCTAATAACACTTTTTGCAAAATTCAAACAAAAAAGTTTCCATTTGCGAAAGTTATCGTGAAAAAGTAATTAATTTTTTAATACTAACACTCTAATATAAAACTAAAATAATAATATTTTTAAAAACTAAACAAATTGTGTAGTATATTTTTGGGATTTAACAATAAAGTAAACATATCATAAAAATAAATTAGCCTTTTAAAAAAATATGAGCAAACATCATTATTTTTGTTTTTATACCCTTCACCACAGGTGGAAGGGTATATATAAGTTTGTCGTTCCGTTTGTAATTTCTACAATATTGATCTTAGACCCTATAAAGTATATATATTCTGGGTCCTTATGAAGAGCGAAGTTGATTTAACGATGTCCGTCTGTCCGTCTGTGTGTTGAAATGGGTTTTCCGAAGACCCCAGACTTGATTGTTATATATTTCTGTTAAATGTGATCCATTTCTGCTTGCTATTAAAAATCAGATAAATGGCTGAGATATTAGCAAAAAACCAGGACTACCTCTAATTTTTTCCGTAAAATTCCTTTGTTTTATATGTATGTTAAATATTACAAACATATCAATTTCTTTTCTTTCACCTCGTCACCTTTTATACACACAACAAACACATACAAAGATTTATCATTTAAATAAAAACCAAACAAATCCCTATTGAACGAAAACTGTTCATTTAACTCTATAAACGACGACTCCATATAGCCTTCATAGCCGAGTCGTCTAAACGCTATGTCACAAATGCTTTTTTTTCTATAAGAACGCGTGTTCGAATCTTGCGTCCGTATATAAATCTGTCCATTCCATATATGTCCATATATAAACATGAGTTTTTTCCCAACCATGGTGAAGGGTATATAAGATTCGGCATAGCCGAATTTAGCCGCTCTTACTTGTTTGCATCCTCTACAATTAACTACATATACTCTGCAAGCATGTTTTCATGGTTGTTGTTTTGGAAGCGTTCCTTAAAGGGCAAAAGTTGTTGGTGAAAGCGTTCACCATGTTCATCGACTTTACCAAAGTTTTCCGGAAAAAAATCCTTATGAGCATCGAAAGCGTGTATTTTTAGGGACATAAGCACGCCTATATTTTTAAAATTTTGAATCATTAATAAAACCAACTCTATAAGTTAATGATCTTTTATTTCCTAATAGTTCGCTGATAATATTTTTTATAGATGTCCATGCTTTTCTTTGGTTCTTTCGGTTAACATTTCAGCAAATGTTTCATCGACCACAAGCTTCCTAATATCAGGACCAACGAAAAAACCTAAAAGTATTTTTTTTTTTAATTTTTAGGAAATGCTGATATAACTAAAGAAACTTACTCTCTTTCAGTTTTGCAAAGCTTATCTTTGGAAAAACTTTTTTCAAATAATTCATTATTTCATTATTTTAATAAAATTTTTAACCAATCCCAACTTAAGATGTAGTGGAGGAAATATTATTTGCGTTTTATCTAGTAGTGGCTTGTGTTAAGTAAATAAGCAAATAGACAGTTGCGGCGGTAACATTCCCCCCCCCCCCCCCCCTTGTGAGGATTAATGGGCTTGCCATCCTTCGTATTACCGGCGTCTAGCACTGCTATTTTAGCTACAGGTCTCTAGTAGGTATAATTAAACGTCTTGACTTTAACGCGACGGACTTGGCCATCATTTGCAGGAACCACTTGCTAGGACGCGCCAAGTTTGGACCGTATTCACGTACTTTTGAGTTTGATGCCATCGCTGTCGAAGATCGTGATCGCACTCGCTCAAAGGTTTATCTCCGGCTGCAGAACCAGGTAATAAATGGTTTGGAGTTAAGGGATCATCTTCAGTTGAGTCTAGTGCCACGAATGTCAGTGGCCGAAAATTAATTATGAATTCAATTTCCCATAGTGCACATCTCAAAGTTTCGTCGTTAAATTTTAATGCTGGGCACATAGCATAGAGAATGGATTCACTGATCGTATCAACCGCTCCCAGCACCACCCATATGCGTAGATCGAGATTTTGTTTTTCTTTTTCTCTACTGCTTTAAAATTCGTTCCGTTATCGGTGTATATTTCTTTTGGAGAGCCACGACGACTGATAAAGTTTTGTATACACATGATGCACGAGCTGGTGTCGATAATGTAAGCCACTTCAATGTGAATTGCGCAAACTGTCAAGCAAGTAAACAGTACACCCCATCTTTTCTCTTTGCGTCTGCCAACGGTTGCATATAAGGGCCCAAAGAAGTTGATACCAACGTAAGTGAAGGGACGTTCAAAACTCGATAGCCTGGCCTTAGGTAAAGATGACATTTGTGGTGGTCGTATTACTGTTAAGTCATTCCTACAGCGTTGACATTTTCCTCGCACATTCTTTTATAAAACTCTCAATTTTGGTATATAAAAATTTGTTTTAATTTTGCATATGGTGGCTTCGTGCAGACAATGATGAAAATTCTTGTGATAATGTCGGACCAAAAGGAAAGTGATATAATGACAATGCGGTAACGTAACATTTTTGCTCTGCCAAAGAAAAATATTAAGTTTTTTAAGCTTGCTGGGTTTGCGAATCTGCTTATTCCTCTTGAGGCACCCAATCTCTTATGAAAACTCGCTGAGTTGGGCGTATTTAAATAGGATATTTTTAGCTTTCTGAACAAATTCAAACTTTTGTTCTTCTTGCATTTTTTTCCTAAGCACCACGGACCTTAACTCTTCCATATATAAAATAAATTGCGCCAGTGCCCTATAAAGTCGTCTCCAGCACGAGAAATATTCGATGTTTATAGTAAAATTTTGATCTTTGATTTTGCACCTCTTGATTTCGTACCTCTTCGGTATTTATGTTTCCCAAATCTAAAGTTTTCGGCCAAGCGCTCTCGTCTTCTCTTAAAAATTAGGGACCTCTGAACCACATTTCGTCATCGGCTGTACAGACCTTCGTTGCAAAATCAGCTGGATTCGATTTGGAAGGGACCCAGTTCCACTCATTCAGATTAGTTGATTCTAGGATTTCGCCCACTCTAATGAATGCTATTTAACGAATGCTTTAAAATTTTTGGGGTCCATGGAGCCATTTCAAAGCTGTCATTACAGTGAAGACGCGTTGCACTCCGAATTTTTGCGGCCAAACGAGTACCAATAAATGCGGCTTGGAGTTCCAGCATAGGTATGGAGATCGGCTTTAGAGGTGTGACATTGGACTTCAAGGCTACAATGCAGACATCGACGTCGTCTCCATATTGGATACGGAAATAGCTTACAGCAGCGTAAGCATTTTTGCTGGCATCGACGTAAGTATGCATTTGGACGTCATTTTCAATAATTTGGAGTAGCATCGTGGAATGGTGATAAATGAAATTTTCACCGAAAGCAAAAAGACCATTTGAGAGAGAGTTCACCATTGAAAGTGTCGTCCCACTTTATGCCCGAACGCCATATCTTTTGCATCAGAATTTTAAGGCCGATATTACGGTGAGATACGAACCCAAGGGGATCAAATATAAACATGAGAACTTGAAGAATCTCTCTCTTAGTGGGGACCACATTTCATCGGAACACATCTTTTCTGAGTCTCGAGAATCTAGAATTATACTGAAACACGTCATTATTAGATTCCCAATATCCAAAATTTTTTCGATAGCTCCAAATGAATTTTCTGTTGCTGGACCATCGTCACATTTGGAGTGTGTTGCCCAGTTTCTCATATGAAAACCACCAGCTGCGTGAATCGTCTTAACTTGCGGTGCCAATTCTAGCGCTTCTTCATCGGTATCGGCACTTTCAATGAAATCGTCCATATACTCCACTGCTTTAACGGCCCGAGGATATATGTTGCATTTTTATTACGGACAAAATGCTCGTTTTCAAACCATAGAAACCGTTGTATGTGCATATCTGCATCTTTGACGTTGATACGATGAAACATTTCAGCTATGTCACCAAAAATTCCAATTTGACCACCGCGAAAATCGATTAAAATATTTAACAGTGGTTAAAGCATATCAGGGCCACTCATTAAAAAATCGTTGAGCGATTTACCTTTAGTTTTAGCTGCTGCATCCCACACAAGACGAACTTTACCAGGTTTATTTAGGTTAAGAGCCAGAAAAAATTGGAAGATACCATGTACGACCAGGATAGGAATACATTTCTGAGTCCATGACTTTTCTAGTGTAGCCTTTTACATGTAGTTTATTGATTTCCATCTGCATAGTCTGCTGCAGTTGAGGATCCTTCTTTAACTTTTTCTAAACACACTAAAAGATGGCACGCGACGTCGTAACTTTCAGGCAACTGTGCGTTAACATCTCTCCAAAGCAAATTGACTTCAAATTGTTTATTTTTCTTAATAGCGTTGTTTTCAAGATTATTTATGGCTTTTTCGTTTTCTGATGATAAAATAGTTCTTTCCTGAGACACTTCGAGTGCAAAATACTCCTTAACTTCATCGTGTAGCATTTTATAACGATTCTCGCACTCGCATGTATGTATATTTAACGAAGCAGAGGTTCCCAAATCACTGCCACTGCCCTGTAGGGTCCATCCCAAACGTGTTTTCTTTGCAATCGGTTGATTGTGTCCGCCCTCTCGGGAACGAAACCCTCCAGTTTTTGAATTCAATTAGAATTATCGTCTTGGCGTTGTATCGTTAATCCTTTAAGGTGTAAGTTATTATTGACGATGTTATCAAAAAAGTCAGAGCCAGGAATTGGTAAAATTCTGAAACACGGCCTTTATTTCTATCATCGTGTGCATTTACACTGCCACTGCTTTCAGCGATCGTTATTTTTGGTTGATGGTTTGCTGAACTTTGACTAATAATTGTGGTATATTTATGTAATAAAGGGTGATGCTTTGCTGTACAGCCACTGATACCACATTGCTTATTAGAAAAACACTTTCGGCGATGTAAATTTTAGCACTGGCGGCATAGTTTGGTTTTCTTTACTACTTCCCATTTGGCGTCTTACTTTAATGATTGAAACTCCCCACAATTTTGGATTTTATGTGCCTCACTTTTGCACGAAAAATAAATCGTTTTGGTTATGTTACTTTGCTCATGAGTGTTTACCGATACGCTTTTCTTAAGTAATGCCGGGACCACGAATTGGCTGGCAGCAGCAGCTATGGCATATATCCAGTCACTAAACACTTTCATTATACGAACCTTTTCATCTTTTATATGCATAGCCCAGGTAAGCTTATGATTATTTAACAATTTACCAAAGTTTTTACCAGCATCGGGTTGTTTAAATGAGCCACCATATTACACGCCTCCATTGTCGAGCAAATATTTCGTATAGTGGGCGCATATTCGATAATGCTATCTAGTCTGTCCTTAAGAGGCGGAATTTTCGTTGCTTTCTTAATCATGTTATCGAGTATATGCTCTGGGCGGCCGAAACACATTTCCAGCGTTTGAATAATTTCGCCCACCATTGAAGGAATTAGTATATTAGTTTTTCCCAGCTCCTTTACACGGCCACGTAGACATGACTTTAAACGCATTAAATTTTTGGCGTCACTATACCCGGCTATCTCGGTGCTATTTCTATAAATGCTGATAAAAAGCGGCCAATCCTCTGGATTCCCATTAAAATTTGGTAACTCCTTTGGTATTACCTGTCTAGCAGTAATTTGTGAAGATGTTGGCTGGAAAGTCGTAGAACTATTTAAAAGCGTACCAGAAGGCTGGCTTACATCACCTTGCGAAAGAATTTTATATATCTTTTCCAAATACTTTTGTTGAAGCTCTTTTTCTTCTTCTAATAATTGTAGCTGTATGTGAAGGCAATTGTACGCAGACATGTTTGGACCACCATTATTCAGAAAATGGTCTTGTATACGAGTATACTGATCGTTATGTGCTCTAGTTGATATTGTTGGCGGTTTAACGATGGTTGGGTCGTCGTTGCAATTGGCGTCATACTCGAGGAGCCATGATTATTAGAAAATGGTTGTGCTTTTGGATATGCACCTTTTTCATGACCATCATTCATTTGATGTGGTGTTTTTTCTTTATTAAAATTTGCAGGAGGAGCTTCTTCGGTGAGCGAGAATGCCCCTTGGTATTTACAGACGTCGTATGGTGTGCACTTCCAGCACACTCAAAATGGAACCACTTGTCACAAGAATCACATTGCACCATACGTTCGGTGTCTCTTAAATCACATTTGTCGCAGTTGAATTCGTTTTCCGACATTATTTTGTCTAAATTTTAAACACGACATAATTCAACATGCTTAATTAATTTTAAATACCACGAATAAACTTTTTTACAACGAACGATTTTTTTGTTCTTAATTAAAATTATTTTCCAAAGCCTTGTTGGATTTTAATAAATTGAAAAGAAATTGTTTTTAAAGAATGTTGAGTTCGAACCGAAACAAATTTTTCTTAGCTTTAATATTCTTTATTTTATAATACAATTTAATTTAGAATACACCGCTTATTCGGTTATGCTTTAAAAACAATTTGTTTTGCACTTTAAATCGAACCGTCTTAATATTAATTTTATTTTTCCTTTTAAAGCTATATGTATACCTACAAAACTAGACACTACAGTTATTATAGGCAATGTACATATATATATATTTAATGAAAATAAGAAAAGTAAATAAGTAAGTAAACAGTGGCGGCGGTAATAGCTAGTTTTGAACATTGTATTCACCTATTTTAAAATCACTTCTACCTCTGGAGTTCCATAGCCAGTAGATGCAGGGATATTGGTAAAGCCTCCCTGCAATCCACCTAATATGGTAATTATCTTAAAATCTGATATTATTTTCCACTTATGGGATTCATGTTTAAGACATTTTAACAATAACTTTAATCTGGATATTAACAACTCTAAATCTCTGCACAAATCATTTATCATATTTTTCAGGTCCAAGGTCATTCTGCGGATCATAACAAGACATTGATTCATCTAAATCATCATGATGCCCAATGTGGGTTCGGTTGCAGGAGGAGGTGGTGGTGGATCATGCACGGTATGTGGAAGAGGCATTGAAACAGATGGTGTGGCTTTTTGTATTTGTAAATGATGATTACGTCCAAAATATTTTTCAGTTGTATCATTCCGGCAGAAATAGCATTCATTGGTTGTTAAAGAGCATTCTAAAAATTTTGTATGTTAAAAATTAAATGGAAAACAGCCAAATTTTACAGACATTTTACGGAAAATCTGTACCTTAGATTAAAAAATTGAAGTACACCATTGTAATCAACATGGCCGAAATATATAAAATTGATGGTCAGAACTCTATTAATTTTTAAAAGTTAACATTTTGAGCAGTAGTGTTATTAGAATTACAATAAGAACAATTAGATGTGTACCAATTTTAAAATTTATTTATATAAGTGAACATACATACATATATATTTATAAAACATATTAATATTAAATTTTTTTAAGCTAAAGATCTTTTTTTACAAAATTTTGTTTTCCTGAAGATGCTAACAAATTGTTAGCGAAATATCGAAAATTTTGTTTTCCTGAAGATGCTAACAAATTGTTAGCGAAATATCGAAAATAAAATAAGAAATTTTATAAAAAAAGATCTTTAGCTTAAAAAAATTGAATATTAATATTAAAATAAGATCAAATAAAGTTATATTATAAAACATATTAGTAGAAATATGTACATGAATACATAAAAATAATTAAAAAAAAATCAAGAATTAGTTTCAATGATATTTTTCATTTTGGGGGTCAATTTTGCCTTGCTCTCTGTAAATTTGTTAATGAGTTAATTTATAAATAAACTTTGTGCTATGGTATCTCGATTTATGCTATCTTCGTTGTTCAGTATCAGGATCTTCTTTTCGGACATTATTCAATATTAAAAGTGGCTCAATTTTGTAAAAATTACACATGCTGTAACGAGCACAACAAATGTTTATAATTTTTACCACAATAATTATAGTTTTTATACCATAACGCTCGTGACAGGCACCTAAATCTGCTTTTAAGAATTCCTTTCGTTCGCTCAATTATATTTTTTCCTGACGGGTGTGCTTTGTTACAATGCACTTGGATTCCTGTATAGCGTCAACACAAATGGCTCATCCTGCATATCCTGAATCAGCCAGGAGCCATGAACTACGTTCTCCATTTTATATTTGGAACGATAAAAATCTTTTGGAACGCTCAAGTTCAAAATAAAAGAATCATGCCTTGACCTTGGGAACTCAAAAATGTGTACAAATTTGTAAAAGTTTTTACTGGAAGGTGTTTTTTTACACATATACTCAGTAAGGAGAAAGCGAAAATAGAGTGTAAAGTGACAGTTTGATGCAAGAGAACTTAGTAGTTTTTACTGGTTAAATTTTTGCCAGTAAGAATTTGTGAGAAGAATAAAAACAGCTGATTGAAAAAATATAATTTAAAAACAAAGAATTTGTCCAAACATTAAATGTTTTTTTTTATAAAAGTAAAAAAAATGTAAATATATGCTTTTTTTCGATGAAAGAAGTAAGATGGAAGTCTGGAATGTTTCAGAAGAACACCACATCTAATTTCCGTTTTTTATTCTTATTTACCATATTGATCGGTTGAATTTTTTTGTTTGGTTTTTACAATCAGCTGTTTTAACTATATTATTAATTCTTACAAATTTTTCGTTTGCGTACTTTTTTAGATATTTTCTTTTTGGTTGTCAATTTTGCCTTAAATTTGTTACTGAGTATTTTATACTAAATTTTACTGTAAAAGTACATAAACGGAAATTATTTCCAAAATACAATGTTTTTACTATGTTTAGTATACATATATACAAAATAGCTTGTACGAAAACCGAACAAAAACCGGTCAGAACAACAGATAACCGGCCTCCAAACGGTTTAAAATTCTACAAGGAATAATTTCCGCCAAAAATAAGAGAACCGAATAAAAAACCGGTTCGGAACCGGATAATATCCGAAACCCGGTTTTGCTCACCAGCCCGAAAATCGCCAAAATACCAGAGGATTCCCAAAAACAATCCGTCATCTTCGCTAAATCGACCAATGCGGCAACACTACAGCAAAACGCCCCGGTAGGCTAGTTGGTCGTGGGTTCGATTCCCACCAGAGGCTCTGGTCTGTTTTCGCTACAACGAGCCAAAAGCTTTTGTTGCTAGTGCTCGGTTAGGGTATTAAGATATAATTTATAATTGAATTTTTTTATTAAAAATTCCCGAGTGTACACACACTCAAAAAAAAGTTAGTAGAAAAATGTGTAAACGGCTTTTAATCCCACTTTACTATTTTTGTACTGATTTTTAGTAAAAAAATGATTACTTAGTAAATTTTTTTTCTATTTACATTTTACAAATTACAGAATATTTACAAATTTTTGTTGCTAACTTCAGAAAACATTTTACATATTTTGAAAACCGATTTCCTATAATTAGCAAAAAAAATTGCTAATTTTAAAAAAGTAGATATTATAGGAAATGGTATTTCTAATAATTAGAACTTATACATGGGTCATTCCATGTCAAACCGCACAGAAAACTGTCATTTTTGATTTGTCATCTCCGATTTTAATGAAATTCGCCACAAAAATTGTAAAAGGGTAGTGTTTATTATTTCGGTCTGTAGCGGTTTGTATGGTTTCCTTATCGTCAGACTGTTAATTACACTGCTTTCTACAAACAGCTGACCGTAACGGTTGTGAAAGATAGGATAAGAGAATGAAAATAAGAATAACCATATTCTAAGCAATAAATAAAGAGTAATAATAATAACAAACAGAACAAAAAGAAAATAATAATTAGATAATTAAATGAATGTTTTAGGTAATTAGTTTAAATAAGGAAATGTTATTAGGGACGGGTGTTTGGAGTGAGTCGACCCTAGAGAGCCGTTAAATCTCATGAGTAAATTGGTATAAAAAAAGGATATTTATTTATTTTATTTATTTATTTAGGTCTACGGACAAAAATCCTTACAGACCAATTATTGAAAATTTACATAATATACAAAATAACAATGATATAAATAGAAATTTAATTAAACTGATTAAGGTACAAAATAATATTACGTTTTATGACATTGACGTTAACAGAAAAATCAATAAGAAAATAAAAATCATTATAATGTTTACACAATTTACTAAGAGGATCAGAATTGGCATAATTAGTGTGAGAAACTTGTAAATAGATTGGAATGTAGAAGCGTGTTGATCGATGAGGAACATTAAAGTTTATGTTGCTAAGTAGGAAGTCTGAGAAAACTGCACCATTTATTATGTTGAATAAAAATGAAACACTAAGCATAGTTCTTCTGCTATCCAAGGTTGGTAATTTTATTAATGTAAGAAATCGTTTTTGGACTGATTCTATAATTTGCTTAAGATAATCCGCATCCGGATCCCAAATAACAGATCCATATTCCAAGATTGGTCTGACTAAAGATGTGTATAACCGTTTAGTGATGATTGGTTCAGTAAACTCCTTGGCCCATCGTTTTATAAAAGCCAACACGCCGCGAGCTTTGTTTACCATCATAAATATGTGTTTCTTGAAATTTAATTTAGGATCCAGAAGAATTCCAAGATCTAAAAATTCAGTAACCAATTCAAGTTGATTTCCGCCCAGTGAAAAATTATATAAAGCATTATTATTTCGTGAAAAACGCATATGCTTACATTTCTTTAAATTAAGTTTCATTAAATTAAGCACGCACCACTTGAATAATTCGTCCAAATCATCTTGCAGAAAATTATTTTTAGTGTTATTGTCATAGCAATGAAATATCTTCACATCATCGGCATACATTAAGACGTTACAATATTTAATTACGCAAGGCAAGTCATTTATGAATAAGGAAAATAAAATTGGACCAATGTGGCTACCTTGGGGCACACCAGAACTTACAATAATATTTTTGGATGTAGTATTATTAAAAATAACATTTTGTTTTCGATTTGTTAAATATGACTTAATCCAATTTAAACTCGCATGTGTAAAACCCATAGCGTGAAGCTTTATCAAAAGTAATTTATGATTGACTTTATCAAAAGCCTTACTAAAATCGGTGTAAATACAGTCCGTAAATTGCCTTTCAATAAATCCACGATTTACTATAGTAGTTAACTGCATGAGATTAGTTACTGATGAACGACCTTTTCTAAAACCATGTTGATAGGGGAATAGTAAGGATGAAATTTGGTGAAGGAAATTTTCGGTAACACATTTTTCAAAAAGCTTGGGGATTGCACTTAACTTTGCTATGCCTCTATAGTTTGTGATGCTTGACTTACTACCAGATTTAAATAGTGGAATAATGAAGGAGTCTTTCCACAACTGAGGAAAATAACCATATTTTAAGGATATGTTAAATATTATGCTTAATGGAGTAACTATTGCGTGTGCGCAATTCTTCAGAACACAGCTGGGAAACCATCAGGACCCATCTGGTATGAGGACTTAACTGATTTTAAAGACTGTAAAATCTGATTTGTGTGGATTGGAGAAAAGTGTATCATTTGATGACCCACAACTGGATGTGGGTATGATTTTAAATCATATTGGGAATCAGAATAAGTGGTGGAGAAGAAATCAGCAAATAAGTTGGTTATTATCAGATTGTCACTGGATTCTTTAGCACAGTACTTCATCGTTTTAGGGAAACCACTAGATTTCTTTTTGGTATAAACAAATTTATAAAATGATTTCGGGTCGCGATTGAAATTTAGTTTCATATTAGATATATAGTTTTTATACAGTTTTGTGTTTAATAAGTTATATTCAGCACGGGAAAACGCAAATCTGCTATAATCAGACAGCAAGCCACTTGTTTTATATTTTTTAAAGCGTTTATTTTTACTATTTTTAAGCCTGGATAATTCTTTTGTGCACCACGGAGGACCAGATTTTGTGTGCTTTACTAATTTAGGAACACATTCGTTGAAAAAGTTTGATAATGTTTCGTAAAATGTTGCAACCATGGAATCAATAGCTGTTGGAGTATAACGGGGAATAGATAGAAAATCATGCCAATTAGTATTATAGAAAAGATGTTTTAAATCATCGTAATTACATCTTTTGAAACAGAAAACCTTATCATGTTGATTTATTGTATCGGATTTACCATTGAATGGAACATTAAAGCTGATATCTAAAGTAGGTACTATAATTGGATCGGCACGCTGTAATGAACAATCGGCTGGTTCATTGACAAAAACCAGATCTAATAATTTACCAGACGAATTGTAAACTCCATTTATTTGAAAAAGACATAAGTCATATAAACTATTCAAAAATTCGAACACCCTGTCAGCGGCTTTTATAGGAGTAAATATATATGAGTCAGACACAAATTTCCAGGAAACATTAGGTAAATTAAAATCTCCAAAAGCAAAAATAGAATCACCTGGTTTAGATAGTGATACGACAAATCTAATCAATCCAGCATGTTCTGTGTAAATAAGTTGATTATTGTTTTGGCTTGGCGGGATATAGGCTACTATGATTGGAACAGTTACATCAGCAACTACGAATCGCCACTCAAACTTGCGATGAAGGTCTAGGTCTAATGTTATGCGTTTTTTACCTAAAACTTCAATCGGTGCACCATTGGCTGCATATAGTTGCGTAGTGGTTCGTTTCATGTCTTGCGTTTTTGCAGTTAGAGGGAGACACATCTGCACCTGTATCGACTAAATATTTTGTTTTAGTAAAGAAGTCTCTCACCTGTAAGCGGAAAATTTTGCGATTAGTGAACGAGTTTTCCCTAGCACTCGCCACTCGCATCTGGCTACATGAACGGTTTTTCTTATGTCGACAAGGGGATCTGCATTTCTTGGCATCACGTCCATACCGTTGATGGTACCAGCACTCTTCTGTTGACTTTCCGGTTGTCGATAAGTTTTGAGTGGGTCGGCCTCTATGTGTACGGCTCCGGGAACGTGATTTAGTTGTTAACTTGTCAAAGCGTTTTGTCAAACTTGCGACAGCAGCGCGAAGGTCATCGACTTCATTGTGTGACACGACAGTATGTACCTGATTTGTTGTAACGGCATCAAGAAAAGAATCTGCGATCTTGGTAAACTCGGAAGCAACAGCAATAACAGGCTGTACTACGTCAAGCAACCGTTTTATCCAGAGACCTTTTAAAGCAGCCTCACCAATCGTGGTACCAGCGACTCGTTTCATCTCGTAGTATAACTCTGATGGTTTTTTGTCCCCAAGTGGCAGTTCTGACAATAAGCGGTTGAGACGTCGTTGTTCGCTGTCAGTAAAATGCTCAGTAATTTCTAAACGTAAAAAACCATACCTCTCGGATTGGGGCATCGCTGATATCACGTCTGTTAACTATGCAATCACAATTGGGTCCAAAGCGCCTAAAACGGTTGCTGCTTTTTGCCTGTCGGATGTAATACCAGAGGCAGTGAACCAAAAGTCCATGGTGACGAACCATGACTGTATATTGGCGCTGGCCATCTGAGGCAACGGGAGTCTGGCGTACACCACTGCGACATTGCTTGGGGGTGAGTCAGAATTCAATTGTGGATTCTGCATTGCGCGCTGATTCAGAGCGTTGTCTGAGGGCAAACCACTGTCGCTGCTGTTCATACCACGTTATTTTACAAACAAGTAAGAGCGGCTAAATTCGGCTATGCCGAATCTTATATACCCTTCACCATGGTTGGGAAAAAACTGAAGTTTATATATGGACATATATGAAATGGACAGATTTATATACGGACGCCTTTAAGAGGAAATTAACCATTTAGTTTGGAGATAAAACTTGGACTCGGGAATATAGGTACTTTAAAAAAATGTATGTTTTGGGCATAACTTTTTTGTATCTGAACCGATATTTCCGAGTTTTTCAGCAAATATGTTATACTAAAGATTTTTGATCTTTTGCTATATAAGACGTATCCATAGGTCATAATACAGCTCTAGAATAGTGTTTGTTGTTTGTGTATAAAAGGTGAAGAGGTGAAAGAAAAGAATTTCAACAAATCGTTAAAAGAAATCACTACAACTGCATGTGTTTTATTTCTACAAAATAGTTTGATTTAGCTGGCAAATTTACATTTGGGATTTTATTTCGCTTTTTTATTAGAAATATTTGTAATTTCTTTAGCTTAATTTTAAAAATTTGAAGGAAAATAGTTTATAATTTTTTTTATAAATTATTATAAGTTATGACCTAAAATAGTTGCACTCAAAGGTAAATTATGTATAAAATGTTCTTAATATGTGAGAAATAAAATGGTTTAAAAATCTTTTTATAAATTCTTTTAAATCGGAGCAAAAAAAAGAAATAAAACCGTTTGTATTTTGTTTGTATCAGAGGGTTTTTATAAAAATTTTGATGTTTTTAGCCTATTTATGGATTATTTAATTATTAATATAAAATTTTATTTAAATTAATTATTAAATGTGAAAAAAAAACAAAAAAAAATCTTAAGAAAATAAAAAAAAAATGTACAAAAAAAAAGTGAATTGACCTGACCGAGATTCGAACCCGCGGCCTTAGAGAAAAAAAGTATTTGTGACATGGCGTCTAGACAACTGAGCTATTGAAGCTCACACAAAATCATCGTCAATAGATGTACATATATAAAAGTCTTCGTTCATTAGGGATTTGTTTAGTTTTTATTTAAATGACAAATCTTTGTATGTGTGTTGTTTGTGTATAAAAGGTGGAGATAAAAGAAAAGAATTTTAATTATTAATATAAAATTTTATATAAATTAGTTATTAAATGTTAAAAAAAAAACCAAAAATAAGCAAAAAAAAAAATATTAAGAAAATAAAAATAATAAAAAAAATGTACAAAAAAAAAGTGAATTGACCTGAGCGAGATTTGAACCTCGAACTCCACGGTTAGAGAAAAAAAGTAGTTGTGACATGGCGTCTAGACAACTGAGCTATTGAAGCTCACACAAAATCATCGTCAATAGATGTACATATATAAAAGTCTTCGTTAATTAGAGATTTGTTTGGTTTTTATTTAAATGACAAATCTTTGTATGTGTGTTGTTTGTGTATAAAAGGTGGAGATAAAAGAAAAGAATTTTAACACATGTTGTTATGCGTAAAATTCTACATACATATTAAACAAAGGGATTTTACTGGAAAAATTAGAGGTAGTCCTGGTTTTTTGCTAATATCTCAGCCATTTATTAACCGATCTGTCTGATTTTTAATAGCAAACAGAAATGGATCACATGTAACAGAAATAAAAAAGAATCAAGTCCTCATCACGTCTGGGTTCTTCGGAAAACCCATTTCAACACACAGACGGACAGACGGACAGACGGACATCGTTAAATCAACTTCGCTCTTCATAAGGACCCAGAATATATATACTTTATAGGGTCTAAGATCAATATTGTAGAAATTACAAACGGAATGACAAACTTATATATACCCTTCCACCTGTGGTGAAGGGTATAATAAAATTTTATATAAATTAGTTATTAAATGTTAAAAAAAAAACCAAAAATAAGCAAAAAAAAAAATATTAAGAAAATAATAAAAAAAAATGTACAAAAAAAATTTACAAAAAAAATTTACAAAAAAAAAAGTGAATTGACCTGAGCGAGATTTGAACCTCGAACTCCACGGTTAGAGAAAAAAAGTAGTTGTGACATGGCGTCTAGACAACTGAGCTATTGAAGCTCACACAAAATCATCGTCAATAGATGTACATATATAAAAGTCTTCGTTAATTAGAGATTTGTTTGGTTTTTATTTAAATGACAAATCTTTGTATGTGTGTTGTTTGTGTATAAAAGGTGGAGATAAATAAAAGAAAAGAATTTTAACACATGTTGTTATGCGTAAAATTCTACATACATATTAAACAAAGGGATTTTACTGGAAAAATTAGAGGTAGTCCTGGTTTTTTGCTAATATCTCAGCCATTTATTAACCGATCTGTCTGATTTTTAATAGCAAACAGAAATGGATCACATGTAACAGAAATAAAAAAGAATCAAGTCCTCATCACGTCTGGGTTCTTCGGAAAACCCATTTCAACACACAGACGGACAGACGGACAGACGGACAGACGGACAGACGGACAGACGGACAGACGGACAGACGGACAGACGGACATCGTTAAATCAACTTCGCTCTTCATAAGGACCCAGAATATATATACTTTATAGGGTCTAAGATCAATATTGTAGAAATTACAAACGGAATGACAAACTTATATATACCCTTCCACCTGTGGTGAAGGGTATAAAAAAAAAATGTTTCTAGAAACTCTAATGTAGGTTGCGACTCTTTATTTTTATACCCTTCACCATAGGTGGAAGGGTATATATAAGTTTGTCATTCCGTTTGTAATTTCTACAATATTGATCTTAGACCCTATAAAGTATATATATTCTGGGTCCTTATGAAGAGCGAAGTTGATTTAACGATGTCCGTCTGTCCGTCTGTGTGTTGAAATGGGTTTTCCGAAGAACCCAGACATGATGAGGACTTGATTCTTTTTTATTTCTGTTACATGTGATCCATTTCTGTTTGCTATTAAAAATCAGACAGATCGGTTAATAAATGGCTGAGATATTAGCAAAAAACCAGGACTACCTCTAATTTTTCCAGTAAAATCCCTTTGTTCACAATGTAACACAGTGAAGACACGGTGATTAGAGCGCCTTTTTTTTACGGCCTTTTAGAAAACTACGTGAAAACTACTATTTTAATAGGCTATAAAAGCAACTGCGCTATGAAAAACTGTAGGTGAAACAACTGTATGACAATTATTCTGTCTCTCTTCCTTGCGTCTGATTTTCCAATTCGTCAGCTTATTATTGGTTTGGCCCAATCACCATTTTTGTAATAATAGAGGCGATTGGATTATATATAATATCAATATCCTCTTTCTAATTCTGAAACCCGTTTTTCGATATCTGGCATCATAACTGAGATAACTAATATCAACTTTGATATAAAATTAAGAATGAAAACCATTTTCATTGTTTTTCTTTTAAATCTTTGGGCAAACTAATAATAAGCTGACGATTAATTAAATGTGCTTTGTGAGTGTGTTTATTTGCTTATACATTTCACAGATCATATAAATATGAAACTTTGTTGTATGTATTGTTCTTTTGAATACTGAGATAAAATAAAAAAAATACATTAATTATGTGCAAAAATGCTATAAAAACATAAAACAGTTTTTGTTATTACAATATGTAACCCAAGTATAAAATTTGTTGTGAGTTTGTACTAAGTTTATGAAACAACAATTTTAGTTAATACAGTCATGTTGCACTTCTATGGTATCTCTTTGATATTTTTGGCGATCATATGTTTTAAACCATGCTGTGTAGTTGTTCACTTTTACACATTATTTTTTTGTATACATTGTTTTTAAATCTCTTTCTCGCCTAGGACATGAAATACAACAACAACCCTCACCATACGGTTTTGGATCACTCGTTTGACAGCTGTCACTTTTGACATCACTGGTATACCCTGTGCCTTTGTTTAATATGTATGTAGAATTTTGAGCATAACAACACATCCATGTGTTAAAATTCTTTTCTTTCATCTCCACCTTTTATACACAAACAACACACATACAAAGATTTGTCATTTAAATAAAAACCAAACAAATCTCTAATGAACGAAGACTTTTATATATGTACCTCTATTGACGATGATTTTGTGTGAGCTTCAATAGCTCAGTTGTCTAGACGCTGTGTCACAAATACTTTTTTTTCTCTAAGGCCGTGGGGTTCGAGGTTCAAATCTCGGTGAGGTCAATTCACTTTTTTTTACATTTTTTTTTATTATTTTCTTAAGACTTTTTTTTTTTGCTTATTTTTGTTTTTTTTAACATTTAATAATTAATTTATATAAAATTTTATATTAATAATTAAATAATCCATAAATAGGCTAAAAACATCAACATTTTTATAAAAACCCTCTGATACAAACAAAATACAAACGTTTTTATACCTTTCACCACAGGTGGAAGGGTCGCGGGTTCGTTAAGATTTTTTTTTTGTTTATTTTTTGTTTTTTTTTTACATTTAATAATTAATTTAAATAAAATTTTATATTAATAATTAAATAATCCATAAATAGGCTAAAAACATCAAAATTTGTATAAAAACCCTCTGATACAAACAAAATACAAACGGTTTTATTTCTATTTTTTGCTCCGATTTAAAAGAATTTATAAAAAGATTTTTAAACCATTTTATTTCTCACATATTAAGAAAATTTTATACATAATTTACCTTTGAGTGCAACTATTTTAGGTCATAACTTATAATAATTTATAAAAAAAATTATAAACTATTTTCCTTCAAATTTTTAAAATTAAGCTAAAGAAATTACAAATATTTCTAATAAAAAAGCGAAATAAAATCCTAAATGCAAATTTGCCAGCTAAATCAAACTATTTTGTAGAAATAAAACACATGCAGTTCTAGTGATTTCTTTTAACGATTTGTTGAAATTCTTTTCTTTCACCTCTTAACCTTTTATACACAAACAACAAACACTATTCTAGAGCTGTATTATGACCTATGGATACGTCTTATATAGCAAAAGATCGAAAATCTTTAGTATAACATATTTGCTGAAAAACTCGGAAATATCGGTTCAGATACAAAAAAGTTATGCCCAAAACATACATTTTTTTAAAATACATATTTTCTGGAACCATAAATCTTCCCGAGTCCAAGTTTTATCTCCAAACTAAATGGTTAATTTCCTCTTAAAGGCGTCCGTATATAAATCTGTCCATTTCATATATGTCCATATATAAACTTCAGTTTTTTCCCAACCATGGTGAAGGGTATATAAGATTCGGCATAGCCGAATTTAGCCGCTCTTACTTGTTTTTTTTTAAGGTTACGTAAATAACGCTATTCTGGAATGTTCCTTAAAACACGAGGCAAATTGTTGTAGGGAAAAAACAAATGCCGGTTCGATACCAGGTAATCACTTCAGGATCACGCCGGGGTCACCACTTTAATGAATTTCTTCTCATTAATAAAATGTTTATTTTATTTGTTAATATTTATTTTATTTATAAATTTAAAATATGTTGCACAATTATTATTTAAAACATTGTCATACCCGACCTGGTATGTGTGACATCCAAAATTAGAAAGAGAGTGAGTTACAGCATTGTACAAATAAAGTAACGAAAACTTCGAAGTAACGTTGTATGCAAGTTGAAATGCATTCGTAGGTGTCAAAGAAAGGGCGCCACATATATATAAAAAACAAGTAAGAGCGGCTAAATTCGGCTATGCCGAATCTTATATACCCTTCACCATGGTTGGGAAAAAACTGAAGTTTATATATGGACATATATGAAATGGACAGATTTATATACGGACGCCTTTAAGAGGAAATTAACCATTTAGTTTGGAGATAAAACTTGGACTCGGGAAGATTTATGGTTCCAGAAAATATGTATTTTAAAAAAATGTATGTTTTGGGCATAACTTTTTTGTATCTGAACCGATATTTCCGAGTTTTTCAGCAAATATGTTATACTAAAGATTTTCGATCTTTTGCTATATAAGACGTATCCATAGGTCATAATACAGCTCTAGAATAGTGTTTGTTGTTTGTGTATAAAAGGTTAAGAGGTGAAAGAAAAGAATTTCAACAAATCGTTAAAAGAAATCACTAGAACTGCATGTGTTTTATTTCTACAAAATAGTTTGATTTAGCTGGCAAATTTGCATTTGGGATTTTATTTCGCTTTTTTATTAGAAATATTTGTAATTTCTTTAGCTTAATTTTAAAAATTTGAAGGAAAATAGTTTATAATTTTTTTTATAAATTATTATAAGTTATGACCTAAAATAGTTGCACTCAAAGGTAAATTATGTATAAAATTTTCTTAATATGTGAGAAATAAAATGGTTTAAAAATCTTTTTATAAATTCTTTTAAATCGGTGCAAAAAATAGAAATAAAACCGTTTGTATTTTGTTTGTATCAGAGGGTTTTTATACAAATTTTGATGTTTTTAGCCTATTTATGGATTATTTAATTATTAATATAAAATTTTATTTAAATTAATTATTAAATGTAAAAAAAAACAAAAAATAAACAAAAAAAAAATCTTAACGAACCCGCGACCCTTCCACCTGTGGTGAAAGGTATAAAAACGTTTGTATTTTGTTTGTATCAGAGGGTTTTTATAAAAATGTTGATGTTTTTAGCCTATTTATGGATTATTTAATTATTAATATAAAATTTTATATAAATTAATTATTAAATGTTAAAAAAAACCAAAAATAAGCAAAAAAAAAAGTCTTAAGAAAATAATAAAAAAAAAAATGTAAAAAAAAAAGTGAATTGACCTCACCGAGATTTGAACCTCGAACCCCACGGCCTTAGAGAAAAAAAAAGTATTTGTGACACAGCGTCTAGACAACTGAGCTATTGAAGCTCACACAAAATCATCGTCAATAGAGGTACATATATAAAAGTCTTCGTTCATTAGAGATTTGTTTAGTTTTTATTTAAATGACAAATCTTTATATGTGTTTGTTGTTTGTGTATAAAAGGTGGAGATGAAAGAAAAGAATTTTAATTATTAATATAAAATTTTATATAAATTAATTATTAAATGTTAAAAAAAAATAAAAATAAGCAAAAAAAAAGTCTTAAGAAAATAATAAAAAAAAAATGTACAAAAAAAAGTGAATTGACCTCACCGAGATTTGAACTTCGAACCCCACGGCCTTAGAGAAAAAAAAAGTATTTGTGACACAGCGTCTAGACAACTGAGCTATTGAAGCTCACACAAAATCATCGTCAATAGAGAGAAAAGAATTTTAACACATGGATGTGTTGTTATGCTCAAAATTCTACATACATATTAAACAAAAGGGTGTGAAGATAAATACGTAGGTTAAATACGTTTCACAACTATTGTGAATGATATAAATAAAAAACAAATAGTAGTGTCGCCAACTTGTTTTTGCCTAGAAAATGCCAAATTTGACAAGAAAAGCTCTGA
This sequence comes from Eustalomyia histrio, assembly GCA_949748255.1. Lineage (NCBI taxonomy): Eukaryota > Metazoa > Arthropoda > Insecta > Diptera > Anthomyiidae > Eustalomyia > Eustalomyia histrio. Next base: position 131,309,958 of record OX456525.1, read on the forward strand.
AACATATGGAAAAATAAAAATTTGAGATTTTACATGACATATTATTTTGGACTAAAATTTTTGGACATTTAAGAAAAAATAAATGGGGATACCGCTTGTCTGTGGAGAGATATGAGGTAGTGGATTCCAACGATGTATTCATCTCCTCCAGAATCGCTCTAGGTTTCGAGTTTTGCATTTGACAAGAAAATTTATTTTTGAAATTTCTCATAACATTATTTAAAATTAAAATTTTTGGACATTTAAGAAAAAATAAATGGGGGTACCGCTTGTTTGTGGAGAGCTATGTGGGAGTAGATTCCAACGATGTATTCATCTCCTCCAGAATCACTCTAGGTTTCGAGTTTTGCATTTGACAAGAAAATTAATTTTTGAAATTTCTCATAACATTATTTAAAATTAAAATTTTTGGACATTTAAGAAAAAAATAAATGGGGGTACCGCTTGTTTGTGGAGAGCTATGAGGTAGTTGATTCCAACGATGTATTCATCTCCTTCAGAATCACTCTAGGTTTCGAGTTTTGCATTTTAAAGAAAATTTATTTTTGAAATTCCACATAACATTATTTAAAATTAAAATTTTTGGTCATTTAAGAAAAAAATAAATGGGAGTACCGCTTGTTTGTGGAGAGCTATGAGGAAGTAGATTCCAACGATGTATTCATCTCCTCCAGAATCACTCTAGGTTTCGAGTTTTGCATTTGACAAGAAAATTTATTTTTTTTGAAATTTCTCATAACATTATTTAAAATTAAAATTTTTGGACATTTAAGAAAAAAATAAATGGGGGTACCGCTTGTTTGTGGAGAGCTATGAGGTAGTAGATTCCGACGATGTATTCCAACGATGAATGAATCAACTACCTCATAGCTCTCCACAAACAAGCGGTAACCCCATTTATTTTTTTCTTAAATGTCCAACAATTTTAATTTTAAATAATATGAGAAATTTCAAAAATAAATTTTCTTTAAAATGCAAAACTCGAATCCTAGAGTGATTCTGGAGGAGATGAATACATCGTTGGAATCAACTACCTCATAGCTCTCCACAAACAAGCGGTACCCCCATTTATTTTTTTCTTAAATGTCCAAAAATTTTAATTTTAAATAATGTTATGTGGAATTTCAAAAATAAATTTTCTTTAAAATGCAAAACTCGAAACCTAGAGTGATTCTGGAGGAGATGAATACATCGTTGGAAGCTACTACCTCATAGCTCTCCACAAATAAGCGGTAACCCCATTTATTTTTTTCTTAAATGTCCAACAATTTTAATTTTAAATAATATGAGAAATTTCAAAAATAAATTTTCTTTAAAATGCAAAACTCGAATCCTAGAGTGATTCTGGAGGAGATGAATACATCGTTGGAATCAACTACCTCATAGCTCTCCACAAACAAGCGGTACCCCCATTTATTTTTTTCTTAAATGTCCAAAAATTTTAATTTTAAATAATGTTATGTGGAATTTCAAAAATAAATTTTCTTTAAAATGCAAAACTCGAAACCTAGAGTGATTCTGAAGGAGATGAATACATCGTTGGAATCTACTACCTCATAGCTCTCCACAAACAAGCGGTATCCCCATTTATTTTTTCTTAAATGTCCAAAAATTTTAATCCAAAATAATATGTCATGTAAAATCTCAAATTTATATTTTTCCATATGTTTCAGCGCTTTTCTTGTCAAATTTGGCATTTTCTAGGCAAAAAAAAGTTGGCGACACTACTATTTGTTTTTTATTTATATCATTCACAATAGTTGTGAAACGTATTTAACCTACGTATTTATCTTCACACTCTTATTAAACAAAGGGATTTTACTGGAAAAATTAGAGGTAGTCCTGGTTTTTTGCTAATATCTCAGCCATTTATTAACCGATCTGTCTGATTTTTAATAGCAAACAGAAATGGATCACATGTAACAGAAATAAAAAAGAATCAAGTCCTCATCATGTCTGGGTTCTTCGGAAAACCCATTTCAACACACAGACGGACAGACGGACATCGTTAAATCAACTTCGCTCTTCATATGGACCCAGAATATATATACTTTATAGGGTCTAAGATCAATATTGTAGAAATTACAAACGGAATGACAAACTTATATATACTCTTCCACCTATGGTGAAGGGTATAATAAGAAAAGTAAATAAGTAAGTAAACAGTGGCGGCGGTAATAGCTAGTTTTGAACATTGTATTCACCTATTTTAAAATCACTTCTACCTCTGGAATTCCATAGCCAGTAGATGCAGGGATATTGGTAAAGCCTCCCTGCAATCCACCTAATATGGTAATTATCTTAAAATCTGATATTATTTTCCACTTATGGGATTCATGTTTAAGAAATTTTAACAATAACTTTAAGGTGGTATAATTTTCCTTTAAAGATGTGCTATAAGCCACATGTATTGGTGTATAAATGTTACCTGTATTTAGAAGAACTGCTTTAAAACTCTATACGGATCCATCGATAAAAATTCTCCAATTTGATGGATTATACTCACTGTCGACCTCATTCATTAAATCATTTATTTAGGAGCAGTATGTCAAGGCACCATCAGTTTCAAAAATTGTTTTCCATTTATTTTGTGAACACTTGTTATTTAAACTTTATGATCCGTAACTTCTGCCCATTTTAATCTGGATATTAACAACTTCAAATCTCTGCACAAATCATTTATCATATTTTTCAGGTCCAAGGTCATTCTGCGGATCATAACAAGACATTGATTCATCTAAATCATCATGATGCCTAATGTGGGTTCGGTTGCAGGAGGAGGTGGTGGTGGATCATGCACGGTATGTGGAAGAGGCATTGAAACAGATGGTGTGGCTTTTTGTATTTGTAAATGATGATTACGTCCAAAATATTTTTCAGTTGTATCATTCCGGCAGAAATAGCATTCATTGGTTGTTAAAGAGCATTCTAAAAATGTTATATATAAAAATTAAATGGAAAACAGCCAAATTTTACAGACATTTTACGGAAAATCTGTACCTTAGATTAAAAAATTGAAGTACACCATTGTAATCAACATGGCCGAAATATATAAAATTGATGGTCAGAACTCTATTAATTTTTAAAAGTTAACATTTTGACCAGTAGTGTTATTAGTAGTGTATAAGAACAATTAGATGTGTACAAATTTTAAAATTTATTTATATAAGTGAACATACATACATATATATTTATAAAACATATTAGTAGAAATATGTACATGAATACATAAAAATAATTAAAAAAAAAATCAAGAATTATTTTCAATGATATTTTTCTTTTTTGGGGTCAATTTTGCCCTGCTCTCTGTAAATTTGTTAATGAGTTAATTTATAAATAAACTTTGTGCTATGGTATCTCGATTTATGCTATCTTCGTTGTTTGTAGTATTGTCAACAACATGTTCAGTATCAGGATCTTCTTTTCGGACATTATTCAGTATTAAAAGTGGCTCAATTTTGTAAAAATTGCACATGCTGTAACGAGCACAACAAATGTTTATAATTTTTACCACAATAATTATAGTTTTTATACCATAACGCTCGTGACAGGCACCTAAATCTGCTTTTAAGAATTCCTTTCGTTCGCTCAATTATATTTTTTCCTGACGGGTGTGCTTTGTTACAATGCACTTGGATTCCTGTATAGCGTCAACACAAATGGCTCATCCTGCATATCCTGAATCAGCCAAGAGCCATGAACTACGTTCTCCATTTTATATTTGGAACGATAAAAATCTTTTGGAACGCTCAAGTTCAAAATAAAAGAATCATGCCTTGACCTTGGGAACTCAATAATGTGTACAAATTTGTAAAAGTTTTTACTGGAAGGTGTTTTTTTACACATATACTCAGTAAGGAGAAAGCGCATATAGAGTGTAAAGTGACAGTTTGATGCAAGAGAACTTAGTAGTTTTTACTGGTTAAATTTTTGCAAGTAAGAATTTGTGAGAAGAATAAAAACAGCTGATTGAAAAAAATATAATTTAAAAACAAAGAATTTGTCCAAACATTAAATGTTTTTTTTATAAAAGTAAAAAAAAAATGTAAATATATGCTTTTTTTCGATGGAAGAAGTAAGATGGAAGTCTGGAATGTTTCAGAAGAACACCACATATAATTTCCGTTTTTTATTCTTATTTACCATATTGATCGGTTGAATTTTTTTGTTTGGTTTTTACAATCAGCTGTTTTAACTATATTATTAATTCTTACAAATTTTCCGTTTGCGTACTTTTTTAGATATTTTCTTTTTGGTTGTCAATTTTGCCTTACTCTCTGTAAATTTGTTACTGAGTAATTTATACTAAACTTTACTGTAAAAGTACATAAACGGAAATTATTTCCAAAATACAATGTTTTTACTATGTTTAGTATACATATATACAAAATAGCTTGTACGAAAACCGAACAAAAACCGGTCAGAACAACAGATAACCGGCCTCCAAACGGTTAAAAATTCTACAAGGAATAATTCTACAAGGAATAATTTCCGCCAAAAATCAGAGAACCGAATATAAAACCGGTTCGGAACCGGATAATATCCGAAACCCGGGTTTGCTCACGAGCCCGAAAATCGCCAAAATACCAGAGGATTCCCAAAAACAATCCGTCAACTTCGCTAAATCGACCAATGCGGCAACACTACAGCAAAACGCCCCGGTAGGCTAGTTGGTCGTGGGTTCGATTCCCACCAGAGGCTCTGGTCTGTTTGCGCTACAACGAGCCAAAAGCTTTTGTTGCTAGTGCTCGGTTAGGGTATTAAGATATAATTTGTAATTGAATTTTTTTTATTAAAAATTCCCGAGTGTACACACACTCAAAAAAAAGTTAGTAGAAAAATGTGTAAACGGCTTTTAATCCCACTTTACTATTTTTGTACTGATTTTTAGTAAAAAAATGATTACTTAGTAAATTTTTTTTCTATTTACATTTTACAAATTACAGAATATTTACAAATTTTTGTTGCTAACTTCAGAAAACATTTTACATATTTTGAAAACCGATTTGCTATAATTGGCAAAAAAAATTGCTAATTTTAAAAAAAGTTGATATTATAGGAAATGGTATTTCTAATAATTAGAACTTATACATGGGTCATTCCATGTCAAACCGCACAGAAAACTGTCATTTTTGATTTGTCATCTCCGATTTTAATGAAATTCGCCACAAATATTGTAAATGGGTAGTGTTTATTATTTCGGTCTGTAGCGGTTTGTATGGTTTCTTTATCGTCAGACTGTTATTTACACTGCTTTCTACAAACAGCTGACCGTAACGGTTGTGAAAGATAGGATAAGAGAATGAAAATAAGAATAACCATATTCTAAGCAATAAATAAAGATTGACAATAATAACAAAAAGAAAATAATAATTAGATAATTAAATGAATGTTTTAGGTAATTAGTTTAAATAAGTAAATGTTATTAGGGACGGGTGTTTGGAGTGAGTCGACCCTAGAGAGCCGTTAAATCTCATGAGTAAATTGGTATAAAAAAAAGGATATTTATTTATTTTATTTATTTATTTAGGTCTACGGACAAAAATCCTTACAGACCAATTATTGAAAATTTACATAATATACAAAATAACAATGATATAAATAGAAATTTAATTAAACTGATTAAGGTACAAAATAATATTACGTTTTATGACATTGACGTTAACAGAAAAATCAATAAGAAAATAAAAATCATTATAATGTTTACACAATTTACTAAGAGGATCAGAATTGGCATAATTAGTGTGAGAAACTTGTAAATAGATTGGAATGTAGAAGCGTGTTGATCGATGAGGAACATTAAAGTTTATGTTGCTAAGTAGGAAGTCTGAGAAAACTGCACCATTTATTAGGTTGAATAAAAATGAAACACTAAGCATAGTTCTTCTGCTATCCAAGGTTGGTAATTTTATTAATGTAAGCCTTGTAGTATAAGGAGGAAGAATAACGTTAGGATTCCATGTTGAATTACCCAAACAAAAAAGAAGAAATCGTTTTTGGACTGATTCTATAATTTGCTTAAGATAATCCGCATCCGGATCCCAAATAACAGATCCATATTCCAAGATTGGTCTGACTAAAGATGTGTATAACCGTTTAGTGATGATTGGTTCAGTAAACTCCTTGGCCCATCGTTTTATAAAAGCCAACACGCCGCGAGCTTTGTTTACCATCATAAATATGTGTCTCTTGAAATTTAATTTAGGATCCAAAAGAATTCCAAGATCTAAAAATTCAGTAACCAATTCAAGTTGATTTCCGCCCAGTGAAAAATTATATAAAGCATTATTATTTCGTGAAAAACGCATATGCTTACATTTCTTTAAATTAAGTTTCATTAAATTAAGCACGCACCACTTGAATAATTCGTCCAAATCATCTTGCAGAAAATTATTTTTAGTGTTATTGTCATAGCAATGAAATATCTTCACATCATCGGCATACATTAAGACGTTACAATATTTAATTACGCAAGGCAAGTCATTTATGAATAAGGAAAATAAAATTGGACCAATGTGGCTACCTTGGGGCACACCAGAACTTACAATAATATTTTTGGATGTAGTATTATTAAAAATAACATTTTGTTTTCGATTTGTTAAATATGACTTAATCCAATTGATACTCGCATGTGTAAAACCCATAGCGTGAAGCTTTATCACAAGTAATTTATGATTGACTTTATCAAAAGCCTTACTAAAATCGGTGTAAATACAGTCCGTAAATTGCCTTTCAATAAATCCACGATTTACTATAGTAGTTAACTGCATGAGATTAGTTGTTACGATTTTATCTTTTGAAGGAAATCATTAAAAGTAGAGAAATGCTATTTTAACATAGAGTCCCATTCACAATCAATCCAAATTAATTGTGTAATGGAATCCCTACATTGAAGTAGATAATTATTTGTAACATGCGACTTTAAATATTTCCCACGCTCTGCGGTACATATTCTTTGATCTCTCAATCGTAAATCTCATTTTTGTTAATTTTTTTTTTGTAATTGCACATTGATTTAAATATCAATTAATACTTGATAAGTGTAAAAGAGATCACTTGTTTCTTTCTTTAATACCGCTTATTTTTGGTTTTTTTTTATACATATTAAAATATGTTATAATCAATATATTAAAACAAAATTTGCCATTTTATTAGGCATCACGCGATGTTCTTAAAACTTTGTCTGGTCATAAGTGATTTTAAAGTTGTCAAGTTAAGTCAAACATTGTAATTAAACTCTCGAATATAAAATTATAATTACCAATACCGCACTTTTCGGCATAAAATATTGTAAAAGCACCCAATACAATACAATATTTGGGAAGTAAAGGAACATTACGTCGAAAATAAAAGAGAAAACTCCAATTTTCCTGGATTGGTGACGCGATATTCTTGATTAGTGACAACGTGTTTTGCAATCCAAGTGATTTGTCTCGCAACGTACTTGGTCACTACACTACACAACGTGTTTTGTTACCCAATATTTCATTGATTCGCCATATACCATCAGAGGCGTAATTTACATCAGGCAATACATTCTACTGGTGAAAAAGTTATTTCCAGAATTAACGCAGGAAGCGTACAACTTACTGACGTGCCTAGTAACACCGATTACACTTTGTTCTGAACGTGTTCTTTTAATACCACGTGGCTCATTAACCTTCCAAAAGGTCGTGACGTAACCCGGACCCGACATACTGGATATTTGCCTAAGAATCAGACTTGTTTCCATTCAACACAATCTGGAATTTCCTAGGATTCAACAACAATTTTCGACATACCGGATTAAACACGGTTTTATAATCTGCAAATATTAAGTATAAACCAAGCTTTTTTTTTAATGTTATAAAACCTCAAATTTACTTTTAATTTTTCTTAACTAAAATTAATTAAAAACATTAGGCATTAATATAGTTTTTATTAATAATAAGAATAAATTATGCCCATTTGAGAATTATCATTAAATTCCAAAATAAGTTAAAATCTACTTTTTTTTTCTAATTAATTAATACCAAATAAGTTTTTTTTATAAACCAAATTTCATAACCAATTAATTTAATTACAAAATTAATTAGTTAATTATATTCATTATTATTTAATTAAATCATGGTTTAAAACTTAAATCTTAATTACAACAAATTTTTCATGTTTACAAAAACTACAAAAACTTTTTCATATTTCATATGAAAACAAACCTGAATAAACAAACATTTTACTATTAGTTAAAACTCAAAATCTTAAAATTTTTAAAATTCATCATTCATAATTTAAAATTCTAAATTACTATTTCATCCACCTTTTTTTTCATATTTCATATAAAAATGAACATAATAGTTTGAATCAAATTAAATGTTAAAAAACACAACATTTTTCTATGGGTTAAAATTCAAGTCTTAAAATGTTTATACAAAAATTATGAATTAAAATTTCCAAATCAATATTAAAATAACCTTTTAAAATTTCATGTGAAAAGTATTATAAACCAACTAATATTTTTCTATTTTCTTATAAGTTTAAACTTATGAAATGTTAATATTGATAATATTTTCTAAATTAAAATTCTAAATCAAATTCAGAACGATTTTTTTACATTTCTTATAAAAAAGCCATGGTAGTTAAACCAGTTTAAGCATCGCAACCTAACATTGAAATCTATTTTTATATAAAATTTAAACAACTAAACTAACTATATTAAAATTAAGCCGTATCTATAATTTTTCCCTTTAGTGTATTCATAAAACATGTAAAGTATCTTAAACGAGAGTTTACGGTTATCATTTAATGATATTTAAAGATTTCTAGTTTTTTTTCTAAATAGCACAACAAACATTCCATCAATTCCTTTGCTGGGCCCATCTATGGAACAACATAATATGGAACAACAGACTTTGTAATAAAATAAAATTGTAAGTAATGATCATTCATTAAAAGACTCTTTACTCTCAATATTAATACTAATTATATTATAAAGTCAGTCCGATTCAAAACATTCCAAGTTCCCAAATAAGCTAATTTTTGTTTTCTTTTACTTTTAAATTTAATTCCACATATTATTATTTTAATGATACTCTTGTTATTATCGGTTAATATTAATTTCTGTCTCATTAATTTTATTAGTTTCTTTTAGAATTTGTTCTACTCTTAAGACTATGAATTTTATAGTAATAAATTGTTTTTGCATTTAATATTAAAATCATGAAAAACTAAATCTTTTGTTTTTGGGAATGGCAATCCATTTGAAATGTAAGTTACAGATTTAACAACAGTCATGTCTATATATAAGGGACAGTTTTAATTAAGGGTACTTTAACTGTCTAGGCGTCTGACATACGGTCAGTTGGGTGGGAAAATTGTACCCCTACATGGCACACCATCTTGCCATCGATCAATTTTTATTTCATATTCTTTAAGCCATCTTTTTATAATTTTGCCTTCCCTGTGGTATTTACTGGCACGAAGGGTAGGTTATGTGTAGGGCGTTATGAAGTCAGGGTTAAGAACAAAAATCTGCCAGATGAATAGCTAGCTGGGAAAACTCGTATTTCGTGCCACTTGACCTTCATTTTCATGCTTGGGTTAATTTTATGTTTAGGGTAAATTTTGAACAATTTTTATTCTTTTAGAATGTATGCAGCGCCTTACATATATGGCGCCCAACGATAAAAAGCTCATACGAGCTAATTTAAATTTTTACATCTTGTTAAATTTGGTCATTTTAGTAAAAATTTGTCCAACACTATTATTTTTGAATATAAAAAGATTTGTTTTTAGATGCGGAACATTGATTGTTATCATCGTGGTTAAATATAAAAATGTTAGTTTTATACTTGCAATACACCATCAAATACTAAATTCTGAGGGTTGTCCTATTAATTCGGACATTTGTTTTAAATCTGAATGTATTTGTAACTCTTACTATTTTTGTATTCCATTTACTAAGACCACTAGGACAATAAGTCATTGTATCGGTTCTGTTAGTCCGAGTTCTAGAATATTAATTAGTTCATTTACTTTGTTGCTACGGATCCGGACATTGGCGTTGTTTTAAATATGCTAAACAAGCCCTTTGTAGATTTTTTATATAAATCTGAAACGTTGTAGTTTTCATATTTATTTCATATATTTTTTATTAAAGTTAATTTAAAATTAACTGCAGCGAGAAGGAGATCCGTTATTTAGTTAATTGTAAGACAGATTACGCTGCTCCTTTTCGTTTAGACAAAGACTGTTGTTTTGTGATTTCGTTTTGATGTGGTTTGTCATTCCCATAAATTTAAATGAAATTAAATTTTTTTTAATTATTCTATGTAAAATTAAATTCTCATAATTATTATATTTTATTTACTCAAATTTGCATTGCTTTTGATTTTTATCTGATTTTGGAAAAACGGGAAAAAAGACATGGAAAATAATACATTTTATATACGCGGAATAGATTTTGTTTTGTATTAATATCAAACTTGCTTTGATACCTATTTTTATTTGTTACATTGAAGTTATGAATACTAGGAGCTCTAATCGTAATACAGATTCTATAAATTCGGATAAGGGAAATAGTTTTACGGATTCATCAAATAATTCTAATTCAAAAAATTCTACTTCTGTTGGTGAATCAACTCGAGGTGCTATTTCAAAGAAATCTTCACATAACTCCCGGGATACGAATTCGGAAAATCCGAATACACCTAATTCTTCCAAATCTGCTCCGGGGGGAAAACCTTCACATTTTAGTAGAGGAGGTATTCTTAAGAAAAGCTCTGTTATTCGTGTTGATAGTGGCAATAATTCGTTCACTCGTGGTCGTGGTGGACGTTATTCAGCTTCTCAGAATAATATTTCTGTAGAATTACAAGATTCTATTAAAACTCCTGGCAAACCACCAGTAGCACATTCTCCTGTTATTAAAAGTACAGGAAAATCTCCTCAAAATCTAGGGACTCAGAGTATCGCAGGAAGACCGAGATTTTTACATTCTCCTGTTAGCAAGAACCCGATATCTGCACAGGACGTTCAGGCTCAGAGCTTAAATAACATTTCTATTGAATTAATTGATACTGATAAAATTTCAAATTTACCATTGGTTACACGTTCTCCTGTTCAAAGTAATACTGGATCAACTACGCAAATAATTCTGACTCAAAGCCAACCTAATATTTCTATTGAGTTGGAAAATACTAATATAAACTCCGAATCCGCGTCACAAAACATACAATCACTAGGCTTAGATAATATTTCCGTTGAAACAAACGATCCTGATAGATCTGCCAGCGGATCATTAGATAACTTGGGTACATCCCTACAAAATCTTCAAACTAAAAGTTTTTATAATATCTCGTTTGATGTGGAAGATACTGTTGTACACTGGTTGAATAGCGAGAATTCTGAAAAGCGGAGTAATCAGACCAAGGGTCTTGGAGATTTAACTACCAGTTCACCTGTTGAAATAATCGATAAAATGGCTCAGAATAATTCAAACACACTTAATCCTAATTTAGGTGAAAACAATAATCCAAATAATCAATATGAGTTTCCCCCTCCATTGAACAATGTTTTTCCACCGAGGAATAATACTTCCGTACCGCTAAATAATATTCCTCCAATATCCAATAACAGTACAATTTCGACTACATCATTTGATTCTTTGGTTGCCATGATGGAGCAGACTATGCGAAATACTAGGGAAGAGTTTAAGAAAGAGCTCTCATCACTAAGGGAAAGCATCTCCCAAATTGGAAATGGTACTTCGACCAATTCACAGAGGCCAAATGATGTTTTGCCAAATTTAAACCACGTACATTTTTCTGGTAATTCTTTTGACACTCAGGGTAGTTCAACACTCAGTAGTTCAACAGCGATTCAAATATTAATCTTGAGAAATGGAAAATTCCTTACGATGGATCGGGATCTGTATCCGACTTTATTTTTAAGGTAGAGACTCTTCGGGCACGGTCCAAATGTTCTGAAGATCATTTAATATCAAATTTTCATGTGCTTTTGGACGGAAAAGCTGAGAAATGGTATTGGCTTTTCTCGATGCAAAACCGTAATGTAAATTATTCTCAATTACGTACCGCTCTTACTAAAGAGTTTGGTCACTTGGAGACGGATCACGATATCCTTTTAAAAATGTCTTCGCGAAAGCAACAGTATAAGGAAACGTATGATGATTTTCATACTGCCATCGTATCTATGAATTTAAGGCTCAGAAGTCCTTTACCTGATGGTACATTAATAGATATAATTAAAAGGAATATACATTCAAATTTAAGTTTCTTATTGTTTAGTTCAGATCCTAAATCTCTTAATGATTTTAGGGACACTGCACGAAAAGCGGAGAAGGTTCTTCGTGACAATAAATTTCAGAGTCATAGTTTAGGTCATCCCCGTAACGTTAGTGAGCTTGAAGCTCCCATTGGAGAGTTCGATGATTCGGAATCTGTTGATCCACAGCTTGAGGCCCTTCAAGTCTCGAAGAGGAAGAATAGGTATGACTACTCTAACATCAAGTGCTGGAATTGCTTGTCATTAGGACATTCGTACATTTATTGTGCTAGGGAGATTAAAGAGCCATTTTGTTTTAAATGCGGACAAAAAGGTGTTATGACTCCTAGTTGTCCTAACAAACATGGTTACCAGGGAAACCACAAAATGGGCGAACTGGCTACCGGCGACACTCGTCCATCCCACCAAACCCCGAGTTTGAATTAAAATCCGATTTAAGTACAAGTGTAGGAGTTTTTTATAATAATAAACTTCCAACCAAACCATTATTTTTAAATAAAAATTCGCTTAGAGAAATGTCTACACAGACTGAAGAATCCTTTGGCCCTTCTCCAAAACGAAAACCTTATTCCCTTCAATTATCCAATCAACCATATGCACCTTATGGAAAAACTTCTCTGAAAATATTAAAATGTCGACTACGTTACAAGGAGCGAAAATCTATTCGAAAGATTTTGGAATCTACGATTCTGCATGGGTCCGATGATAGGCCTTTTACAAAAGTCCAAATTTTTGATGAATTTATAGTTGGCTTACTTGATTCGGGAGCAAATGTTTCCGTTTTAGGAAAAAACTGTATGTCTTTTGTTGAAAGAAACAACATTTCGTTTAGGTCGGTTAGGTCTTCAATAAGAGTCGCCAATGATTCTAAACAACGGGTAGTTGGGTTTTGTAATCTACCAGTATATTTTAAAAATGTGACAAAAATCATTCGTTTTTATTTAGTTCCAACCTTTTGTCAGGAAGCATACTTTGGCACTGATTTTTGGCGCGAGTTCGCATTGGCCCCAGAGATTATACCTGTCGTATCTGAAATTGATTGTATTGATGTTACAAAAGACACACATGATAAATCGAATTTTCGGAGCAAAAGTTGATTTTAGAAAAAACTATCTTAGAATTTCCCTCTTTTGAGAAACTTGGACTAGGGTGCACTGACTTGTTAGAACATGATATCGACACAGGAGACGCGGTTCCGATTAAATGCAAACATTACCCATTATCACCTCCTAGGCAAGAAGAGGCGTATGAGGAAATTGAACGTCTGCTAAGGATGGGCGTAATCGAGGAATCGAATTCCCCTTGGTGTTCTCCTGCGGTTTTAGTTAGGAAACCTGGTAAGGTCCGGCTATGTATAGACTCAAGAAAATTAAACGCGGTAACAAAAAAGGATTCATATCCGTTACCCCATATAAATGGACTTTTGAGTAGGCTCAAAGACACCTTTTTCATTAGCGGAATAGATCTTAAAGACGCATTCCTGCAAATTCGGTTAACGCAATCCTCGAAGGAAAAAACTGCATTCGTAGTGCCCGGCAAACCTTTATTTCACTACAAATACATGCCATTTGGTCTATGTAATGGTCCACAAACCATGAGTAGACTTATGGACCGTGTAATACCTTCACGGTTGCGTGAAAACGTTTTCATATATTTAGATGACTTGTTGGTCCGCAGTTCTGACTTTGAATCTCATATTAGGCTTTTAAGTGAAGTGGCTTCTTGTCTAAAAATGGCCAAATTAACTATAAACGTTGGAAAAAGTAAATTTTGTCAGAAGGAAATACGCTATCTAGGTTACATTGTGGGGAATGGTACCCTGAAAGTTGATCCCCAAAAGGTTGAATCGATTCAAAACTTTCCTCTTCCGAAAACACCAAAGCAGGTCTGAAGATTTATTGGCATGGCCAATTGGTATAGAGCTTTTATATAAAATTTTTCTGATCTTGCTGGCCCACTAACCGATTGCTTAAGAAAATCGTCAAAAACATTAGTTTTAACCGAGGAAGCAAAGATTTCGTTTCAAAAACTAAAGGACGCACTATCATCTGCTCCGGTATTAGCTTAGCCTAGTTTTGATCGTGAATTTATCATTCAGTGTGACGCTTCTAAAATTGGTGTTGGCGGAGTACTACTCCAGTGCGATGACCAAGGGAAGGAGCATCCTATAGCCTATGTCTCACAAAAATTAAATAAATCTCAACGGAACTATACGGTTACCGAATTAGAGTGCATGGCAGCTATAGTATGTGTCAACCGATTCAGACCGTATATTGAGGGCTTACCATTTCGGATCATAACGGACCATTCATCTCTGAAATGGCTTATGTCTCAAAAAGGCTTAAGCGGACGTTTGGCCCGTTGGAGCCTCCGGTTACAGCGTTATGATTTTGTAATAGAGCATAGGAAGGGTTCATTAAATGTGGTACCAGATTGTTTGTCCAGGATTGAGGTTAACGAATTAACCATGAAGGATATGCCTTTGGAGATAGATTTGTCTTCCCCTGATTTTGAAGGAGAGGAGTACCTTCAGCTGAGAAAGACCGCTTTGGATAACAAGGAATCCTTACCTGACCTTTGTGTTTCTGATAATTTGGTTTATAAACGCGTAAAATTTAGGCGAGGTCCAGAAGACGAGGAGGATAACTTGTGGCGTCTCTGGCTTCCTAGATCATTAACTGAAGGGGTTATAAGATCTGCCCATGATTCTGCTCTTGCATGCCACGGTGGGTATGCGAAAACCTTGGCAAGACTGCGGCAAAAATATTTTTGGCCTGCAATGGTATCTGACATAAAAGCGTACATTGGAAATTGCGATAAGTGTAAAATGATAAAATCCCCGAATCAGACTTCGAAACCCCCGATGGGTAATCAATTTGTTACTACTAGGCCATTTGAGCGGTTCTATTGTGACTTTTTGGGCCCATACCCGTTCACAAAAGTCAAAAATTCTGTTATTTTCATTTGTTTAGACCACTTGACAAAATTTATTTTTCTAAAGCCACTTAGGGCCGCAACGTGGGCAAACGTAATTTTATTTTTCCAAAATGAAGTTTTCCCCACATTTGGCGTGCCACGTTTTGTGCACAGTGATAATGCAAAACAGTTTGTTTCTCACGAGATGAAGCGATTTTTCGACTTATATGAAATTGTCCACTTTAAAACTGGCTTCTATGCCCCACAATCAAATGCGTCCGAACGCGCAAACCGTGAAATCATAACTAAGATTCGATGCTTTTTGGATGATCATAAGGATCACAGGGATTGGGACAGATTTATACCGCAGATTCTTTCAATATTAAGAAGCGATTACCACTCATCGATCAAATGTTCACCCTATTACGCAACATTTGGACAGAATATGGTTCAGCATGGTAGCGCTTATAAGATTTTGGATAGGCTTGGTTGTATGAATGGTGAGGATGTTACTATTTTGGATAATATTGATAGATTAAATAGAATTAGGGAGAAACTTCGGAGCAATTTAGGCGTGGCACACGAGAAGGCCAAAAAAACTTACAATCTGAGAACAAGACCGATAACATTTGAAAAAGGCCAAATAGTTTATAGAAAAAATCATGTATTGAGTAACACGTCCAAAGCCATAAATCGGAAATTTTTACCAAAATTTATTAAATGTAGAATTCGAGATAAAATTGGTAGCAACTTGTACGACATTGAGGATTTAAAAGGTAAATATTTTGGCAGATATCAGACGTCTGACATAAAATCATAATTTTGCCCGGCTTTTTGTGGGTCGTGCCACACGTTAGCGCTTTTGGATTGATAAAAATTGTTCCAGTTCAAAACTATATACTTACCATGTCCTTCATAAAGTCTTAGGACGTTTTTCTTTGTTTGTTGGCTAATTTGGCTAAAAGTCTGTGCATTGATTGTTTATTAACAACCCATTTTATAATCTGTTAACTTGTATCAAATAACTACACATGATGGCGGTAATATATATTTCAAAAAAGGAGAAAATCTTGCCTGTTCGTCTTTCGATGTAACACCTAAAGATCGAAGCAGGTTTGTTACGATTTTATCTTTTGAAGGAAATCATTAAAAGTAGAGAAATGCTATTTTAACACAATCAATCCAAATTAATTGTGTAATGGAATCCCTACATTGAAGTAGATAATTATTTGTAACATGCGACTTTAAATATTTCCCACGCTCTGCGGTACATATTCTTTGATCTCTCAATCGTAAATCTCATTTTTGTTAATTTTTTTTTTTTGTAATTGCACATTGATTTAAATATCAATTAATACTTGATAAGTGTAAAAGAGATCACTTGTTTCTTTCTTTAATACCGCTTATTTTTGGTTTTTTTTTTTTTTATACATATTAAAATATGTTATAATCAATATATTAAAACAAAATTTGCCATTTTATTAGGCATCACGCGAAGTTCTTTAAACTTTGTCTGGTCATAAGTGATTTTAAAGTTGTCAAGTTAAGTCAAACATTGTAATTAAACTCTCGAATATAAAATTATAATTACCAATACCGCACTTTTCGGCATAAAATATTGTAAAAGCACCCAATACAATACAATATTTGGGAAGTAAAGGAACATTACGTCGAAAATAAAAGAGAAAACTCCAATTTTCCTGGATTGGTGACGCGATATTCTTGATTAGTGACAACGTGTTTTGCAATCCACGTGATTTGTCTCGCAACGTACTTGGTCACTACACTTGCCACACAACGTGTTTTGTTACCCAATATTTCATTGAATTGCCATATACCATCAGAGGCGTAATTTACATCAGGCAATACATTCTACTGGTGAAAAAGTTTTTTCCAGAATTAACGCAGGAAGCGTACAACTTACTGACGTGCCTAGTAACACCGATCACACTTTGTTCTGAACGTGTTCTTTTAATACCACGTGGCTCATTAACCTTCCAAAAGGTCGTGACGTAACCCGGACCCGACATACTGGATATTTGCCTAAGAATCAGACTTGTTTCCATTCAACACAATCTGGAATTTCCTAGGATTCAACAACAATTTTCGACATACCGGATTAAACACGGTTTTATAATCTGCAAATATTAAGTATAAACCAAGCTTTTTTTTTAATGTTATAAAACCTCAAATTTACTTTTAATTTTTCTTAACTAAAATTAATTAAAAACATTAGGCATTAATATAGTTTTTATTAATAATAAGAATAAATTATGCCCATTTGAGAATTATCATTAAATTCCAAAATAAGTTAAAATCTACTTTTTTTTTCTAATTAATTAATACCAAATAAGTTTTTTTTATAAACCAAATTTCATAACCAATTAATTTAATTACAAAATTAATTAGTTAATTATATTCATTATTATTTAATTAAATCATGGTTTAAAACTTAAATCTTAATTACAACAAATTTTTCATGTTTACAAAAACTACAAAAACTTTTTCATATTTCATATGAAAACAAACCTGAATAAACAAACATTTTACTATTAGTTAAAACTCAAAATCTTAAAATTTTTAAAATTCATCATTCATAATTTAAAATTCTAAATTACTATTTCATCCACCTTTTTTTTCATATTTCATATAAAAATGAACATAATAGTTTGAATCAAATTAAATGTTAAAAAACACAACATTTTTCTATGGGTTAAAATTCAAGTCTTAAAATGTTTATACAAAAATTATGAATTAAAATTTCCAAATCAATATTAAAATAACCTTTTAATATTTCATGTGAAAATTATTATAAACCAACTAATATTTTTCTATTTTCGTATAAGTTTAAACTTATAAAATGTTAATATTGATAATATTTTCTAAATTAAAATTCTAAATCAAATTCAGAACGAACTTTTTACATTTCTTATAAAAAAGCCATGGTAGTTAAACCAGTTTAAGCATCGCAACCTAACATTGAAATCTATTTTTATATAAAATTTAAACAACTAAACTAACTATATCAAAATTAAGCCGTATCTATAATTTTTCCCTTTAGTGTATTCATAAAACATGTAAAGTATCTTAAACGAGAGTTTACGGTTATCATTTAATGATATTTAAAGATTTCTAGTTTTTTTTTCTAAATAGCACAACAAACATTCCATCAATTCCTTTGCTGGGCCCATCTATGGAACAACATAATATGGAACAACAGACTTTGTAATAAAATAAAATTGTAAGTAATGATCAATTCATTAAAAGACTCTTTACTCTCAATATTAATACTAATTATATTATAAAGTCAGTCCGATTCAAAACATTCCAAGTTCCCAAATAAGCTAATTTTCGACGATTTTTCGACTTATATGAAATTGTCCACTTTAAAACTGGCTTCTATGCCCCACAATCAAATGCGTCCGAACGCGCAAACCGTGAAATCATAACTAAGATTCGATGCTTTTTGGATGATCATAAGGATCACAGGGATTGGGACAGATTTATACCGCAGATTCTTTCAATATTAAGAAGCGATTACCACTCATCGATCAAATGTTCACCCTATTACGCAACATTTGGACAGAATATGGTTCAGCATGGTAGCGCTTATAAGATTTTGGATAGGCTTGGTTGTATGAATGGTGAGGATGTTACTATTTTGGATAATATTGATAGATTAAATAGAATTAGGGAGAAACTTCGGAGCAATTTAGGCGTGGCACACGAGAAGGCCAAAAAAACTTACAATCTGAGAACAAGACCGATAACATTTGAAAAAGGCCAAATAGTTTATAGAAAAAATCATGTATTGAGTAACACGTCCAAAGCCATAAATCGGAAATTTTTACCAAAATTTATTAAATGTAGAATTCGAGATAAAATTGGTAGCAACTTGTACGACATTGAGGATTTAAAGGGTAAATATTTGGGCAGATATCAGACGTCTGACATAAAATCATAATTTTGCCCGGCTTTTTGTGGGTCGTGCCACACGTTAGCGCTTTTGGATTGATAAAAATTGTTCCAGTTCAAAACTATATACTTACCATGTCCTTCATAAAGTCTTAGGACGTTTTTCTTTGTTTGTTGGCTAATTTGGCTAAAAGTCTGTGCATTGATTGTTTATTAACAACCCATTTTATAATCTGTTAACTTGTATCAAATAACTGCACATGATGGCGGTAATATATATTTCAAAAAAGGAGAAAATCTTGCCTGTTCGTCTTTCGATGTAACACCTAAAGATCGAAGCAGGTTTGTTACGATTTTATCTTTTGAAGGAAATCATTAAAAGTAGAGAAATGCTATTTTAACACAATCAATCCAAATTAATTGTGTAATGGAATCCCTACATTGAAGTAGATAATTATTTGTAACATGCGACTTTAAATATTTCCCACGCTCTGCGGTACATATTCTTTGATCTCTCAATCGTAAATCTCATTTTTGTTAATTTTTTTTTTGTAATTGCACATTGATTTAAATATCAATTAATACTTGATAAGTGTAAAAGAGATCACTTGTTTCTTTCTTTAATACCGCTTATTTTTGTTTTTTTTTTTTTTTTATACATATTAAAATATGTTATAATCAATATATTAAAACAAAATTTGCCATTTTATTAGGCATCACGCGAAGTTCTTTAAACTTTGTCTGGTCATAAGTGATTTTAAAGTTGTCAAGTTAAGTCAAACATTGTAATTAAACTCTCGAATATAAAATTATAATTACCAATACCGCACTTTTCGGCATAAAATATTGTAAAAGCACCCAATACAATACAATATTTGGGAAGTAAAGGAACATTACGTCGAAAATAAAAGAGAAAACTCCAATTTTCCTGGATTGGTGACGCGATATTCTTGATTAGTGACAACGTGTTTTGCAATCCACGTGATTTGTCTCGCAACGTACTTGGTCACTACACTTGCCACACAACGTGTTTTGTTACCCAATATTTCATTGAATTGCCATATACCATCAGAGGCGTAATTTACATCAGGCAATACATTCTACTGGTGAAAAAGTTTTTTCCAGAATTAACGCAGGAAGCGTACAACTTACTGACGTGCCTAGTAACACCGATCACACTTTGTTCTGAACGTGTTCTTTTAATACCACGTGGCTCATTAACCTTCCAAAAGGTCGTGACGTAACCCGGACCCGACATACTGGATATTTGCCTAAGAATCAGACTTGTTTCCATTCAACACAATCTGGAATTTCCTAGGATTCAACAACAATTTTCGACATACCGGATTAAACACGGTTTTATAATCTGCAAATATTAAGTATAAACCAAGCTTTTTTTTTTAATGTTATAAAACCTCAAATTTACTTTTAATTTTTCTTAACTAAAATTAATTAAAAACATTAGGCATTAATATAGTTTTTATTAATAATAAGAATAAATTATGCCCATTTGAGAATTATCATTAAATTCCAAAATAAGTTAAAATCTACTTTTTTTTCTAATTAATTAATACCAAATAAGTTTTTTTTATAAACCAAATTTCATAACCAATTAATTTAATTACAAAATTAATTAGTTAATTATATTCATTATTATTTAATTAAATCATGGTTTAAAACTTAAATCTTAATTACAACAAATTTTTCATGTTTACAAAAACTACAAAAACTTTTTCATATTTCATATGAAAACAAACCTGAATAAACAAACATTTTACTATTAGTTAAAACTCAAAATCTTAAAATTTTTAAAATTCATCATTCATAATTTAAAATTCTAAATTACTATTTCATCCACCTTTTTTTTCATATTTCATATAAAAATGAACATAATAGTTTGAATCAAATTAAATGTTAAAAAACACAACATTTTTCTATGGGTTAAAATTCAAGTCTTAAAATGTTTATACAAAAATTATGAATTAAAATTTCCAAATCAATATTAAAATAACCTTTTAATATTTCATGTGAAAATTATTATAAACCAACTAATATTTTTCTATTTTCGTATAAGTTTAAACTTATAAAATGTTAATATTGATAATATTTTCTAAATTAAAATTCTAAATCAAATTCAGAACGAACTTTTTACATTTCTTATAAAAAAGCCATGGTAGTTAAACCAGTTTAAGCATCGCAACCTAACATTGAAATCTATTTTTATATAAAATTTAAACAACTAAACTAACTATATCAAAATTAAGCCGTATCTATAATTTTTCCCTTTAGTGTATTCATAAAACATGTAAAGTATCTTAAACGAGAGTTTACGGTTATCATTTAATGATATTTAAAGATTTCTAGTTTTTTTTTCTAAATAGCACAACAAACATTCCATCAATTCCTTTGCTGGGCCCATCTATGGAACAACATAATATGGAACAACAGACTTTGTAATAAAATAAAATTGTAAGTAATGATCATTCATTAAAAGACTCTTTACTCTCAATATTAATACTAATTATATTATAAAGTCAGTCCGATTCAAAACATTCCAAGTTCCCAAATAAGCTAATTTTTGTTTTCTTTTACTTTTAAATTTAATTCCACATATTATTATTTTAATGATGCTCTTGTTATTATCGGTTAATATTAATTTCTGTCTCATTAATTTTATTAGTTTCTCTTAGAATTTGTTCTACTCTTAAGACTATGAATTTTATAGTAATAAATTGTTTTTGCATTTAATATTAAAATCATGAAAAACTAAATCTTTTGTTTTTGGGAATGGCAATCCATTTGAAATGTAAGTTACAGATTTAACAGTCATGTCTATATATAAGGGACAGTTTTAATTAAGGGTACTTTAACTGTCTAGGCGTCTGACATACGGTCAGTTGGGTGGGAAAATTGTACCCCTACATGGCACACCATCTTGCCATCGATCAATTTTTATTTCATATTCTTTAAGCCATCTTTTTATAATTTTGCCTACCCTGTGGTATTTACTGGCACGAAGGGTAGGTTATGTGTAGGGCGTTATGAAGTCAGGGTTAAGAACAAAAATCTGCCAGATGAATAGCTAGCTGGGAAAAATCGTATTTCGTGCCACTTGACCTTCATTTTCATCCTTGGGTTAATTTTATGTTTAGGGTAAATTTTGAACAATTTTTATTCTTTTAGAATGTATCCAGCGCCTTACATAGTTACTGATGAACGACCTTTTCTAAAACCATGTTGATAGGGGGATAGTAAGGATGAAATTTGGTGAAGGAAATTTTCGGTAACATATTTTTCAAAAAGCTTGGGGATTGCACTTAACTTTGCTATGCCTCTATAGTTTGTGATGCTTGACTTACTACCAGATTTAAATAGTGGAATAATGAAGGAGTCTTTCCACAACTGAGGAAAATAACCATATTTTAATGATATGTTAAATATTATGCTTAATGGAGTAACTATTGCGTGTGCGCAATTCTTCAGAACACAGCTGGGAAACCATCAGGACCCATCTGGTATGAGGACTTAACTGATTTTAAAGACTGTAAAATCTGATTTGTGTGGATTGGAGAAAAGTGTATCATTTGATGACCCACAATTGGATGTCGGTATGATTTTAAATCATATTGGGAATCAGAATAAGTGGTGGAGAAGAAATCAGCAAATAAGTTGGTTATTATCAGATTGTCACTGGATTCTTTAGCACAGTACTTCATCGTTTTAGGGAAACCACTAGATTTCTTTTTGGTATAAACAAATTTATAAAATAATTTCGGGTTGCGATTGAAATTTAGTTTCATATTAGATATATAGTTTTTATACAGTTTTGTGTTTAATAAGTTATATTCAGCACGGGAAAACGCAAATCTGCTATAATCAGACAGCAAGCCACTTGTTTTATATTTTTTAAAGCGTTTATTTTTACTATTTTTAAGCCTGGATAATTCTTTTGTGCACCACGGAGGACCAGATTTTTTGTGCTTTACTAATTTAGGAACACATTCGTTGAAAAAGTTTGATAATGTTTCGTAAAATGTTGCAACCATGGAATCAATAGCTGTTGGAGTATAACGGGGAATAGATAGAAAATCATGCCAATTAGTATTATAGAAAAGATGTTTTAAATCATCGTAGTTACATCTTTTGAAACAGAAAACCTTATCATGTTGATTTATTGTATCGGATTAACCATTGAATGTAACGTTAAAGCTGATATCTAAAGTAGGTACTATAATTGGATCGGCACGCTGTAATAAACAATCGGCTGGTTCATTGACAAAAACCAGATCTAATAATTTACCAGACGAATTGTAAACTCCATTTATTTGAAAAAGACATAATTCATATAAACTATTCAAAAATTCGAACACCCTGTCAGCGGCTTTTATAGGAGTAAATATATATGAGTCAGACACAAATTTCCAGAAAACATTAGGTAAATTAAAATCTCCAAAAGCAAAAATAGAATCACCTGGTTTAGATAGTGATACGACAAATCTAATCAATCCAGCATGTTCTGTGTAAATAAGTTGATTATTTTTTTGGCTTGGCGGGATATAGGAGCAGGTCATAAATATTTTTCTGTTATGAAGTTTTTTACAGATGCCAATAAATTCAATGCCTTTAGGAATATTGCAGTTTATTAATTCAGATGAAAACATGTTAGAAATAGCTATTAGTACTCCTCCTCCAATTGTAACTGTTTCTCTATCAAGTCTATAAATTTTATAATTACTGCATAAAATTTCGTTGTTGATGACATTTCTATTTAACCAAGTTTCAGTGAATATAATTACGTGGTGGTTAAATGAAAAACTATCGATGTAAAGTTTGGATAATTTTGTGTTTAACCCAAAAACGTTTTGATAAGTAATGAACAGTTGGTTATCATTTCTAATAATCAGTTTTTTTGATTAGATGATATAATTAAGGGGAGCCGGGCAACATTGTTTTTACTCCCTCGTACTTTCGGTATATATTCCCTTACCAATGTGTTTTCGGGCCAGAAACCAGGATCAATTATTTTATTGTATATATCTGATGAAACTGTTATCTTAAAAGACGTAATGCTTCTTGGTTGAGTATAAGAAAATTTATAAGTTAAAATTTCATCGTTTGACTTCAGCTTAGTTTTAATATAATAGTTTAAATCTTCAACAGTCGTTTCAGCAGCAAAACGGGATACAAATACATGTTTTTTTGGTGGTAAAACGCGAAGTTCACGGGGACCGTTTTCAGTAATGTTTATTATAGGATTGTACAGTTTAGTAACATCAGAAAATTATGGTTTCTCAACAGTTTTGTGTACTATCATATTGGAAGTAGAAGGGGTAACATCCATAAGGTTTTCGACAACATTACCAGAATTAACAGGGTTTATATCAACAGTATTAGTCTTACTTGCAATTCTAGCTGATTTGCGTCTAGGAGACAGTTGGGATGGAGAAAGTGGCGGAAATTCATAGGTTTTTAGTGATATAAATCGATCGAACAAGTTTCCATATTCAGATATTCGCTAAGAAAGATTGGACATTTCATTTTGAATACCAAGAAAAATCGATTTTCTTTCTTGGAAGTATTTGTAAAATTCAATGCCAACTTTTTTACAGTTGTTGCAACGCCAGTGCAAGCCATCGTGCTTTTGAGTAGCCTCAGCAGGAAGTGTTGGTATGCCGCTGCATTTGAAATGAATTAAACCATGGCACAACCAGCACGACAGCATTCTTTCATCAGGATTTGTGATTGAGCATTTTTTATTTAAGCAGTCCATTATATTTAATGCAGTAAAGGTTGGTCAACCAGGAGAAGAAAATTTAAATATGGCAATACTGATTAATGTTTATTATAGACAAATACCACGACTATCGAAGATAAGAACCAAATGATATCACAGATTTTTCCAATTCCAGTAAGCAGACAAAAACAAAATGAGACTGCTGATCCAGCAACAAAAAAACAAATAAAAGAACGACAATGATATGATATTTAATGAAAAGCACTTCACAGTTTATTTGGTTAAAACACGCAGGCACTCAATAAACAGTAACTTTTCCTTGTTCAGTACAAACGATATATAAGTTAACACAAAACACATTGAAAATAACAATTTTGCTGACAAACTTATTAACTCACAAAAAACATACAAATTAGTTCACAAGCTGACAATGCGTCTTTTAAAAATCCAACAACGTAGCTTATTTCATAATAATACCATTGCACACGCCAATGGTCGATACTCGACACCTATATGGCATGATCAACAAAACTCAAAATTATTGCAATGTAGTAAAATTCCCATGAACAGTATTTCACAACATTGCACGAGCCAACTGATGACACCAAATACCAAAATGGCGTGATCAACAAACCTGTAGTAATAAAATAGGGTAGTTTTAAGAATATTGTTGCTTTTTAATTTAAATTGCCAATAAAGAAGGTTGTTGTGTCGCTATCGGCGCACAACAATTAATTTTAAAAAAAAAATAAATTAAAACTAATTTAATTGGCGCCCGAGCAGGGACCCACGGATAAAGGTCCTCCGGTAGTTCCAAAAAGAAAAGTCAAGCCTTCTCAAGCGCCTTAGTAATCCTTGAAGGATAAACGGGAGTGAACGTAAATAAAGTCGCAGCTTGAAAGCCCGCAGATGCGGTAACGGTTAAGTAATATTAAGGAAAATCAAAATAGTGGTTAAGTGAACGAATCAAAAGAAAACAAAGAATATTTTTAAGAAAAACAAGGAAATTAAGAGGAAAACCTCAAGAACTAAAAAGTGAAGTTAAACAATATTAAGGAAAATTAAAATATTAGTTAAGTGAACGAATCAAAAGGAAAATTTTTAAGAAAATTAAGAGAAAGAAAAAAACTAAAGTGAAGTTAAAAAAAATATTAAAGAAACCTAAACAAAAAAAAAAAAAAAAAAAAAAAAAAAACAAACAAACCTAAATACAGAAGAAACTAGAGACTAAGTGAATAAACTGCCTAAAACCAAAATATGAAACAATTTTATCTAAGAAAAGTTAAAAGGAAACTCGAACTTAAGTGAACATATTGTCAACAAAGAGTAAAAAGTGAACAAATTTTTGGAAAATTTAAAAAATAAATAAATTCCTTTAAGAGGACAATATTTTTTTTTCCCGGAAGTTAAGATATTAATAAAAACTGGACAAATTACAAAAAAAAAGAAGCAAAAGTGAATAAATTTTCTTTTTGAAAAATAAAAAATATAATTTGGAAACCCAAGTTAACAAATTAATTCAAACATGAATATTTAAGAAATTAACAATTTAAATTGAACAATAAAAATAAAAGTGAATGCTGTAAATACTATTTAAATAATAATCCAAACTCTCCTCAATAAACAAAAGCGAGCATTGCATAGAAGAAATAAACCTCATCCTAATCAACAATTCATCAAGAGTTCCCGCATTCATCAAGTTACGAGATGCTGTTATTAATGCAAGAACATATTATATTATCTTATAAATATTGTTAAAAAATAGAGTCCAACCATTATAAAAAGAATTTTTTGAATCGTTACCACCTTTTTAAACACTTAGTACTAAATACATTGATCCAATTTTTTCGAAATGCCAGACGAAACGATAGATCAACTGACGGAAAGATTAGGTAGGACGTTGAACATGTCTTCAAGTGGAACAACAACCACTAACGGAACTGGATTCAGTGAAACTCAGAAGAGACAAATTATACAAATAATCAATGAGACTTTGAGGACGCCTTCTGATTGTCTTTCGGACGAGGGTATTGACCAACTCATAGGCTCCGTTACGACGGATTTGGGGGAATTGGACAAGGTCCCAGACATTGTACGATCGCTAAGGGAATTTTCTGGGAAGCCAGGTGAATTCAATTCCTGGCGGAAATCCGTTGACAGGGTATTGGATCTATATTCCACCCTTAAGGGGAAAGGACGATATTATGCGATCTTGCATACTATAAGGACGAAGATTGTCGGCGACGCAGATACTGCATTAGAATCATACAGAACACCCTTAGATTGGCCTAGGATGAAAACTTGTCTTATGATGCACTATTCCGATAAAAGAGATATCGGTACATTGGAGTATCAGATGACAGTTTTGTGCCAGGGTAATAGGTCTATAGCCGAATTCTACCAGGCTGTGTATCAACACCTTTCATTGATACTTGACAAGGTATCATGTCTGAATCTAGACGAGGGAAGCCTACGGTCAATGACAAACACCTATAGGGACAAAGCCCTGGATACGTTTGTGAGGGGCCTAAACGGTGACCTTCCACGGTTGCTAAGCGTACGCGAACCAACTTCTTTGCCTGAGGCATTACATATTTGTCTAAAACTAGACAACATGACGTTCCGTATGAATTACGCACACGGACAAATATCTAAGGGGGGAATGCAAAAGGATAAAATTGGAGCAGGTAATTCACTCTTAAGGAATGAACGAAAATTCTTCCCTGAACTTGCTTACACTGGGGGAATGGCCCATAGTGGACCGCCATTGCCACCTCGTAATGGTCCCATGCCGAATTATGGCCCGAATAACAATCGTAACTCAAATTTTTATTCAACTGGTTATCGACAGTTCGTACCAAGACCACAATTTAGTCAAGGGAACCAAAACGGGTTTCAGAACCAATATAATAGGCCCCAATATCCAACTCCGAATTACCAAAGACCACCACCCAGAGTAGAGCCTATGGAAGTGGATAGGTCAATTCAATCTAGGCAGGTTAACTATATGAACAGACCACCAGTTAACCCAATTCCTAAGAGACCTGCTGGGGGCTCATTCCAGGGACCACTCAACAAACTTCAGAGAAATTTCCATGTGGTAACTGACAATGAAGCAAATCAACAACAGTTGAATCAGGCTTCACAATATTGCGAAAACGATCAGGAGGGCGGCGCAGTTGGTGGAATTAGTGAAATCGATGAATACTATAGGGAATTTGCCAACAGTGGACTCGAGATGTCGGAACATTTTCCCGAAAATCCTGAAACCGAGAGGAGTGCCCCCATAGTAACAGATTACCCACAAGAAGATTTACTCAACGATCTTAATTTTTTTGGTTAAACAATTCCTCGCTACCCTACTTTCAGGTTAAAGCGAGGAACGGACGAACCCTTTAATTCCTTTTGGATACTGGTAGTAATAAGAATTATATAAAACCTAGTTTAGTTGTACATCATAGACCTAATCGGGAAAAATTTAGCGCAAAATCGATCGGGGGAAATGTGGAAATATCACATCATGCCCTTTTGAACATGTTTGGCATCAATGATGTCCCTATAAAATTCTTTATTTTACCTGGATTGAGAACCTTTGATGGAATACTGGGCAATGATAGTTCAAAGGAACTATCGGCCGTGATTCATACATCAAAGAACTATTTTACGGTAAGAGGGGGAGTAAAAATCCCGATATTTCAATACATCTCCCAGGTTGTCAATAACATAGAGATTAAAATGGAACACCTTTCGGGGAGGCAGAAAATTTCCCTCGGGAACATTGTGAGTCGCCATAGGAGCTTATTCGCGGACCCAGATGAAAGACTAACCTATACAACAAGGGTTGTTGGTAATATACGTACATCTACGGACATACCAACCTATACCAGAAATTACCCATACCCAATGGCTATGAAAGGAATAGTCGAGGGGGAAATTAATAAATTATTGAGAGATGGCATAATTAGACAATCACGATCGCCTTACAACTCACCTATATGGATTGTCCCGAAGAAGCAGGACTCGTCAGGTGAACAGAAATATAGATTAGTTATAGATTATAGGAAACTAAATTCAATTACAATACCAGAAAGGTACCCCATCCCAGAAATAAACGAAGTACTCTCACACTTGGGAGGTAATAGATACTTTAGTGTAATAGACCTGAAGAGTGGATTCCACCAAATACCTCTAAGGGAGGAGGATATAGAGAAAACGGCCTTTTCGGTCAATAATGGAAAATATGGGTTCACAAGACTACCATTTGGGTTGAAAAATGCCCCATCTATATTCCAGAGAACGCTGGATGATATTCTACGGGAATACATTGGCAAGACCTGTTACGTCTATATTGACGATGTCATAATTTTTAGTGAGAATGAAGAAGATCTTTTAAACACTTGAACGATATTTTCGGAACACTTAATGCTGCCAATATGAAGGTCCAGCTGGACAAGTGTGAATTTTTTAAGGAGGAAGTAGAATTCTTGGGATTCATTGTATCTTGCAATGGAGTTAAAGCTAATCCCAGAAAGGTTGAAGCTATAAGTGAATTTTTCTTATCCCACTACACTTAAGGAGCTTCGCTCTTTCCTCGGCCTTTCGGGGTATTATAAAAGATTTATTAGGGGTTACGCAGATTTGGCTAAACCTCTAACTAAGTTGTTGCGAGGAGATGCAGGTACAGTTTCCAAGTCCGAATCGAACCGTAGGAAGATCGAAATGGATCATGAGGCCAAAAGCGCCGTAGATTCACTGAAAAATGCATTAATTTCTAGGGACATAATACTCGCATATCCCGATTTTGGGAAAGAATTTCAGTTGACGACTGACGCTTCTAGTGTAACACTAGGGGCTGTCCTAAGTCAGGACGATCGGCCAATAGCATTCATATCTAGAAACTTGTCGGAAACTGAAGAGAGCTATGCAGCTAACGAAAAAGAAATGTTAGCCATAATATGGGCATTAGGAAACCTTCGGAATTACTTGTATGGGTCAGCTAAAGTTGTAATCTTTACGGATCATCAACCGCTGACTTATGCACTCAGTACCAAAAATAACAATAGCAAAATGAAGAGATGGAAGGCCATTCTAGAGGAATATAATTATGAAATGAAGTATAAACCTGGGAGGAGCAACGTAGTGGCAGACGCTCTTTCTAGGCCTCCAGCAACAGGTATAAATTCTCTATCAGGTACGGTACACAGCGGTGATAGCTCGCCGCAGGATCTCATTCCGAGCGTGGAAACTCCGGTGAACGTATTTAAAAATCAGATTTTTATTAGCATAGGAGAATCATCTACTTACCAATTTAAAGTTGTATTCCCGGGGTTTCATCGACATCTTATAAGCGAACCTAGCTACGACGAACAAAATCTGATAGAAATTCTGAAAAAATATCTAAATCCGTCCGTTATTAATGGCATAAAAACACCTGAACCGATAATGGGGAAGATCCAAACGTTTTATCCGAACCACTTCTCGAGTTATAAGTGTCGATTTACACAATTGGTAGTTGATGACATAACGTCAGAAAGCGATCAAGAAAATATATTTGTGGAAACGCATAATAGGGCCCATCGTAATGAGAAGGAAAATAGGTTGCAAATTATGGAAAAATATTACTTTCCAGGAATGGCGAATAAGATTAAAAGGGTGATAAGATTATGCTCCACTTGTAAAATGATTAAGTATGAGAGACACCCAAATACGCCTGAGCTAAAAGAGACACCTATACCAACTCATCCGGGTCATACGGTCCACCTTGACATTTTTTCCACGGACAGAAAATTGGTACTGACAGCGATCGATAAATTTTCGAAGTATGCCCAGACAAGACTGCTAAAGGGACGATCAATAGAAGATGTTAGGAGACCCCTTAGGGAGATTCTATTTTTTTACGGGGTACCAAAGAATATTGTAATGGACAACGAACCTTCTTTGAATTCAGCCTCAATTCTATTCATGATGAAAGACGATTTGAGGATAAATGTCTTTACCACTCCATCATATAGAAGCGAGGCAAACGGACAAATAGAACGTTTCCATTCCACTTTGGCGGAAATTATGAGATGCTTAAAGAGTGATGGGACATCTAGAAATTTTGAGGAGCTGTTGGAAAGATCAGTAAATGAGTATAATAATAGCATTCACTCGATGATAAAAAAGAAACCGGTAGATCTATATTTTGGAAATGACCAGACTAACCAACGTTGACCGACTAAAAGCAAACAGGAAAATGACTTGAAGCCAATCAGGGAATACGTACCTGGTCAATTAGTCTACGTTAAGACAAATAAAAGATTAGGGACAAAACTGACTAACAGATTTAAAGAGGAAATAGTGAGGGAAAACCGTAATACAACTATAGTTACGGAAAGTGGCCGTGTTATTCACAAGAGTCACATAAGAAGCTGAAATTTTTTTTCTCTCTTCCTTTTCCTCCTCTTTCACCTTATACCTCTTCCTTTTTGCAGATTACTAATTGGTAATGCCCTTGCGGACTTTAATATTCTCGACTACTCTAACGCGAGACTGATAACCATTCAGAATGGAATCGCAAGAAGACAAAACGGCACCTTTAAAGTTATACATTCTATTGACCTAGAACAATATGGAACTTTATCAAGGGATATTGAATTCATATTGAACATTAATATTACATATAGTCATCCGCTCCGTCCGTTTTTAAAACAGCAAGTCTCCGATATTAATGCACTTCTCAGACGATTGAGTCCACATAAAGGAAAACGATCCCTCGATTTTATCGGTAGCGCGTGGAAATGGGTTGCTGGTACTCCAGACAGACATGATCTTGAAATTTTGAATCAGAAAATTGACAATTTATTGGAAAACAACAATAGACAAATGATCATAAACGAACTGACAACTAGCAGAATACAAGATATTTCAAATATTACAAATGAAATATTAAAGGTAAAACGAGAAGATTGGAATAACGAACTGGCAAATACACTAGAACACAAATTAGTGTTAATTGAAAAGGAACTACAAAATATTGAACATGCAATTCAATGGGCCAAAGTAAACATTGTTAACTCATTCATTCTGTCCAAAACTGAAATTGAAAATTTAAATTATGTCTTAGAAAATTATAACATCCCCATTTTTAACGTAGACGAATTATTATCTTTCGGAAGTGTAAAAATTGTGACAAATAATAAAGAAATTTTATATATTTTAAGTATTCCCATTGCCCAAAATGATATTTGTAAAATATTTTTAGCAAAGCCAGTAAAAAATGAAAATGTAATTGATAAAATCGAATATGACAAAATTTTAGATTGTAATAATAATTTATTCGCTATTAAAGAAAATTGCAAAAGCTACAATGAACTAACTATATGTAATAGAGATAAGCTGGTACAATTAAATGATAACTTTTGTATAACTAGTTTATTTAGAAACAGAGTAGGGAGCTGTACACAGGTTAACAACGAGCACGTACCCGCCATAGAAGAAATCGGAAGTGACTTGCTACTGCTGAATCAATACATCGGGAATATTACAGTAAATAAAGAAGAAATCGCATTGAACGGAACCTATTTGGTGAAATACAACAGTCAACATCGACGGTCGAGAATATTATTCAAAAGAGATAAGCGGCAATAAACCTCTTCCAGCCTCTTTACAACCAAAAGCATGGAATAGTAAAACTGACAAAGACTCCAAAAACTTAATGTGAAAAACATCCGAAGATTGGAAGTATTAGAGAACAAAAACAACTTTCTACTAACATCAAGCATAATTATCGTTATATCCGCCTGTGCCACTATCATTTGGATCTCTAGGAAGAAGAAAATAAATCAAGAACATGAAGTAATAGAAGTAAGAGAAATCCAACCGGAACATCCAACCGTTATAAAACCCACAGAGGAAAAAATCAGGAGAAAGATCACTACCATATACGACATTCACACATTTTAGGCAATCGGGACGATTGCATTTAAGAAGGGAGGAGTTAACACAAAACACATTGAAAATAACAATTTTGCTGACAAACTTATTAACTCACAAAAAACATACAAATTAGTTCACAAGCTGACAATGCGTCTTTTAAAAATCCAACAACGTAGCTTATTTCATAATAATACCATTGCACACGCCAATGGTCGATACTCGACACCTATATGGCATGATCAACAAAACTCAAAATTATTGCAATGTAGTAAAATTCCCATGAACAGTATTTCACAACATTGCACGAGCCAACTGATGACACCAAATACCTAAAATCACAGTTCGTATTTATTAATTGTCAATTATAAGACAAAATCCACTTTATTAACAGAGACACTCGCAAAAACACGTCCGGCTGAGCAAGGTTGGTAATCGCAATCGGATATAGCGGACAAATTTGAGTGGCAATGATAACGGCCAGTGGAAGTAGTGGGCGGAGTTTTCTTTGAGAAAATTGGCTTGGCGGTTTTAAGATGGTGTCTTGTGATATTATTCCTGATATAGATGTGTAAATAGTCGGTTGTGTTGCTTAAAAACTATTTAAACTATAAAAAAATATATATGTATATATAATCCGAAAGACAAAAAGGAGGCCATTAAAAACCATAAACATTTAAAGCCGCTAAGCCAAGGAAACGGCCGAAGCACAGAATCGGAGAACGAACTTCAGCCCTTGAATTTTGAAACTAATAAAGTGCTACATCCGAGGAAGACTCCATTTTGCCGTAGTCCCTTTTAATAGTGAAGTTATCAACCCCGGAGATTTGTATTGGAAGTAGCTGGTTCCTGGACAGTTAAAGGTGAGGTGCGTTTTTTTTTTGTTTGTTTTGTCGTTCGAAGATCAGTTAGGGCAGGGAAATATAATTGTTAGATATGTTATGAATCCTTTCTCTGTGTTGTTGCCGCCCGGCTAAAATAGTGGTCGTAAGTTCTCAACGCGATACCCAAGGACTCAACAGAAAAAAATAACTAGTAAGAGCGGCTAAATTCGGCTATGCCGAATCTTATATACCCTTCACCATGGTTGGGAAAAAAACTGAAGTTTATATATGGACATATATGGAATGGACAGATTTATATACGGACGCCTTTAAGAGGAAATTAACCATTTAGTTTTGTGATAAAACTTGGACTCGGGAATATTTATGGTTCCAGAAAAAGGTATTTAAAAAAAATTTATGTTTTGGGCATAACTTTTTTGTATCTGAACCGATATTTCCGAGTTTTTTAGCAAATATGTTATACTAAAGATTTTCGATCTTTTGCTATATAGCACGTATCCATAGGTCATATTACAGCTCTAGAATAGTGTTTGTTGTTTGTGTATAAAAGTTGAAGAGGTGAAAGAAAAGAATTAAAACAAATCGTTAAAAGAAATCACTAGAACTGAATGTGTTTTATTTCTACAAAAACGTTTGATTTAGCTGGCAAATTTGCATTTGGGATTTTTTTTCGCTTTTTTGTTAAAAATATTTTTAATTTCTTTAGCTTAATTTTAAAAATTTGAAGGAAAATAGTTTATAATTTTTTTTTTATAAATTATTAAAAGTTATGGCCTAAAATAGTTGCACTAAAAGGGAAATTATGTATACAATTTTCTTAATATATGAGAAAAAAAATGGTTTAAAAATCTGTTTATAAATTCTTTTAAATCGGAGCAAAAGATAGAAATAAAACCGTTTGTATTTTGTTTGTATCAGAGGGTTTTTATAAAAATTTTGATGTTTTTAACCTATTTATGGATTATTTAATTATTAATTTAAAATTTAATTTAAATTAATTATTTAATGTTAAAAAAAAAAAAAAAAAAAGTCTTAAGAAAATATAAAAAATTGTACAAAAAAAAGTTGAATAGACGGGGAATCGAACCCGAGAACCCGCGCCTAAGAGAAAAAAAGTATTTGTGAAATAGCGTTTAGACAACCGAGCTATTGAGGTCATGCGAAATCATCGTTAATATAATTAAATAAACAGTTTTCGTTCATTAGAGATTTGTTTGGTTTTTATTTAAATGACAAATCTTTGTATGTGTTTGTTGTTTGTGTATAAAAGGCGAAAGAAAAGAATTTCAACAAATCATTAAAAGAAATCACTAGAACTGCATGTGCTTTATTTCTACAAAAACGTTTGATTTAGCTGGCAAATTTGCAATTGGGATTTTATTTCGCTTTTTTATTAAAAAATATTTTAAATTTCTTTAGCTTAATTTTAAAAATTTGTTTTTATAAATTATTATAAGTTATGACCTAAAATAGTTGCTTTTAAAGGGGAATTTGTATAAAATTTTCTTAATATATGAGAAATAAAATGGTTTAAAAATCTTTTTATAAATTCTTTTAAATCGGAGCAAAAAATAGAAATAAATCCGTTTGTGTTTTGTTTGTATCAGAGGGTTTTTATAAAAATTTTTATGTTTTTAACCTTTTTATGGATTATTTAATTATTAATTTAAAATTTTATTTAAATTAATTATTTAATGTTAAAAAACAAAAAAGTCTTAAGAAAATATAAAAAAATTGCAATAAAAAAAAAAGTTGAATTGACGGTGAATCGAACCCGCGAACCCGCGCCTAAGAGAAAAAAAGTATTTGTGACATAGCGTTTAGACAACCGAGCTAATGAGGTCATGCAAAATCATCGTTAATATAATTAAATAAACAGTTTTCGTTCATTAGAGATTTGTTTGGTTTTTATTTAAATGACACATCTTTATATGCGTTTGTTGTTTGTGTATGAAAGGTGAAAGAAAAGAATTTCAACAAATCGTTAAATAACTAGAACTGCATGTGTTTTTTTTTCTACAAAAACGTTTAATTTAGCTGGCAAATTTGCAATTGGGATTTTATTTCGCTTTTTTATTAAAAAATATTTTTAATTTTTTTAGCTTAATTTTAAAAATTTTAAGGAAAATAGTTTATAAATTTTTGTTTTTATAAATTATTATAAAATAAAATAGTTGCTTTCAAAGGGGAATTATGTATAAAATTTTCTTAATATATGAGAAATAAAATGGTTTAAAAATCTTTTTATAAATTCTTTTGAATCGGAGTAAAAAGTAGATATAAAACCGTTTGTATTTTGTTTGTATCAGAGGGTTTTTATAAAAATTTTGATGTTTTAGCCTATTTATGGATTATTTAATTATTAATATAAAATTTTATTTAAACTAATTATTAAATGTTAAAAAAAAAACAAAAAATAAAAAAACGTCTAAAGAGTATAAAAAAAAATTGTACAAAAAAAAAGTGAATTGACCGGGTGTAGGATTCGAACCCGCGGCCTTAGAGAAAAAAAAAAGCATTTCTGACATAGCGTTTAGACAACTGAGCTATTATGGTCATGTGGAATCATCGTTAATAGAATTAAATAAACAGTTTTCGTTCAATAGGGATTTGTTTGGTTTTTATTTAAATGACACATCTTTGTATTGGTTTGTTGTTTGTGTATAAAAGGTGAAGAGGTGAAAAAAAAGAATTTCAACAAATGGATGTTTTGTTATGCGTACTGGTGTCTTCGGAAAACTCATTTCAACACACAGACGGACAGACGGACATCGTTAAATCAACTCCGCTCTTCATTAGGACCCAGAATATATATACTTTATAGGGTCTAAGATCAGTATTGTAGAAATTCCAAACGAAATGACAAACTTATATATACCCTTCCACCTGTGGTGAAGGGTATAACTATTGCAACGATGGACTAAACTCACAAGACGACCAACAAACAACACGAAAGACATACGGAGAATTCGGTGGTATTTCTCCTTCTTCACCCACCCATCTTGGTTACCGGTAGATAAAATTTATGTAACCCCTAGAACGCACACCAACTTACCATCCCTAACACCAAATCTTACTGACCCATTGTCCCTTTATTTTTCCCACCAAACACAAGAAAATAGCACGACATAATATTTCAATCTTTAACTATATAAATAAAATGAACATTTATTAAATAAAAAAAATCTTATGCTCTAGAACTTTCGTTATTGTATTTTTTTTTTCTATTACAGGATTTGTGGTTTTAAAGATTTTTCCTAATAAAAAAAACCTAATAAAATTTGAAATTAAAACATACGATAATCTAATACATTAAAGAAAAAGAAATTTAAATTAATAATAAAAAAAAATTAATAAAAAATCACCAAAAATAACGTTTTAATTACTCTAGAATGTTAAAAAAAAATCTAAATTCATAATAAAAAAAAATATCTTAAAAACTAAAAATTTTATGAGACTAACCAAAGGCTAACGCAAGTTCTATACTAATTTTTCAATTTTTTACTCATACGGACGATTATTTTCCCCTCTGGAGGTATAATTTTGCCTTAACGCTTTACTTGGCCTATTTTAACCGACACTAAGAGCTTTAGTGAATCCCTAACATTTAAAAAATAAAACAAGCACTAACTTTCTATTTAAATTAAATAAACCTAAAATCTATCTTAATGTATATTTATATATATATATATATATATATATATATACATATATATAAACTTTACATTAATCTACTATATACACTGAAGACATTTTACTGGATACAGCGAATATTATGGGGACTTTTTTGACTGTATATACAGATGTCTTCAAAGTATGCACAATTAATATATATATATATATATATATATATATATATATATATATATATATATATATATATATATATATATATATATATTCATTGTGCATACTTTGAAGACATCTGTATATACAGCCAAAAAAGTCCCTATAAAATGCGCTGTATCCAGTAAAATGTCTTCAGTGTAAACAGTAGAATAACGAAAAGTTTAAGGACAGTCCCCAAAGTAGCAAAATGTCTTCATAGTAACTTGTGGAACGAAAAACCGTCCCCGCAACATGCACCGTGCACATATATATATATATATATATATATATATATATATATATATATATATATATTCATTGCCCATACTTTGAAGACATCTGTATATACAGCCAAAAAAGTCCCTATAATATGCGCTGTATCCAGTAAAATGTCTTCAGAGTAAACAGTAGAATAACGAAAAGTTTAAGGACAGTCCCCAAAGTAACAAAATGTCTTCATAGTAACTTGTGGAACGAAAACCCGTCCCCGCAACATGTGCTGTGCATATATATATATATATATATATATCATAGCGACGTCGCTATGAACGCTTGGCCGCTACAAGCCAGTTATCCCTGTGGTAACTTTTCTGACACCTCTTGTTAAAAACTCCTTAAACCAAAAGGATCGATAGGCCGAGCTTTTGCTGTCCCTGTCTGTACTGAACACCGGGATCAAGTCAGCATTTGCCCTTTTGCTCTATGTGTGGTTTCTGTCCGCACTGAGCTGGCCTTGGGACACCTCCGTTATTATTTGAGAGATGTACCGCCCCAGTCAAACTCCCTACCTGACTATGTCCTTGAATTGGATCATACCTGAGTATTAGGAGTTATACCAAATTTTAAATTATTGACAATAGCACCGAAGCACCATTTATCTCATCAAAATTTGTTTACAATTATATAACAAACTCTTTAGTACTTTGATCAAGAAGCTTGCATCATAACCCAATACCATAAGATATATAAATATATCCGTATAATGGCTAAGAAATGATACACGTTCCACTTAATCAAGTAAGTAAGGAAACAATAAGAGTAGTGGTATTTCATTGATGATAAAGGCCCCCGAAAGAACCAATATCTCCCACTTATTCTACACCTCTTATGTCTCCTTACACTGCCAGATTAGAGTCAAGCTCAACAGGGTCTTCTTTCCCCGCTAATTATTCCAAGCCCGTTCCCTTGGCTGTGGTTTCGCTAGATAGTAGATAGGGACAGATATGAAAGGATTCCCGTGAATACCTGCCAACAAGGCCTTACTCCACGGTGCCCTCAGCACTGGGTGAGTACAAAGCGCCGACCAGCGCCCCCATATGCAGTAACTACACATGAGTACCAATTTGAGACCATGCATTTGGGCATGGCCCCCCCCTTGGTTTGGAGCGGAGCCCATCTAAAACTCCTACCGATCTATGGGTCACGGCACCCGGTTGCAATGCAACTCCACACCGAGCATACGCTCTCCCCGCGATTTGGGTCCAAACCACAGCCACCACGAAGCTCCCCGAAGGGCCGCACCAGAGTCAGGCTGGAACCGAAGTCCCAGGGGCACCTGACACCCGTGGCACCAGATTAAAGTCTCCGGTCAGACTTCGTAGCCGAAACTACTACCAGTTGGACCCCAAACGGTCCAGGACTGGTGGCCCACACTCGCCACACACATAACATACAACACACGAGACAACAAATGACAACAATAAACAGCCGCCCTCACGAGCGACACAAAGGCCACATATAGTGGCACCGGCAAAGACGCCACGAACAAACAAAAAAGAAACAACAATTAACACGGTTACCCTCACGAGTAACCAAAGGTCACCAAAAATGACTCAGCAACAAAACCATAACCGCGAAAAACAAAATCATAATACAGGTCCAACAGCAACAAATCACCCAATGCCACACACAGAGGGAAACACCAGCCCACAACTTCACCAACATCGGAACGCACAACAAACAACGCGACGTATAGCGGACAAAAACCGCGACATTTGCGGACGCCGAGGTTCGCGAATGACCGAACAGAAGAGTACCCGGAACTATACCCGCCGCAACCTTCTCTTAAATGCCTCACGGGCAAAACCGCCCAGACACCTAAATGAAGTCTCGCTAGCTAGTGCTCTACTAACGTCCCAACCACCACCAGTGCGGACAACACCCATAGCGCCAAGGTCCCTTATATCAGAATATAAGGGGCACTCAAGGAGCACATGCCGCCAGTCCTCCAACGCGCCACCACATCGGCACCCAGATGTGTCAGCAAGGCCCCTCTGATGCAAAAATGCATTGAGCGAGCCATGCCCTGTGAGTAAGAAGCCCAGGCTAAGGCCGAAGCCGAAGTCTGGGCGACCCATCACAAACGCCGCATCACGTATGAATTCATACGTGGCACGACCCTTCGCACTAGCCGTCCACCTATTCCGCCAGAACGCCACTAGACGCTCCTCCAGCAGAGCCCTAATTCTCCTCACGTCTCCTAAGGCCGACTCCTCAGCAGAAAGCCAATCACTAACGGGAAGCGGTAACCCCTTCTTGACCCTGAAAATGATGGCTCGACGCATCACTTCCAGATCAAGGGGGGCAACACCCAGCAAGACCTGAAGAGCATCTGTCGAGACAGTCCGACAAACTGGCATGCAGGCGAGCATAGCAACCCTCTGACACGATAATACTTTGGCTTTGCCCGCAGCAGTAGTAACCACGTCGCACCAAACAGGCGCAGCATAAGCTGCACATGCAACAAATAACCCGCCATATATGGTACGCGTGGCACGCCTGCTCAGACCCCAGTCACTCCTAAGGATGCGTCTGACTTTACCTACGACGGCACTCAGCTTGTCCCTAATGTAAGAAAGATGAACTAAAAAGTTCATCCTCTCAGCCATCATTACTCCCAGATATTTGACCTCAGTCACATACCTGAGACTAAAGTCACCAGACCGAATGAGTGGCGGACGACCATGCGACAATTTGCCCTTCAGCAACATTGTAACGGTTTTGTCCCTAGCAACATCAACACCCACATGATTGCCCCACTCACTTACATCACGCATGACCTCCTCACCCTTCCTCTCCAGATCAGCACGAGACTGTCCTTCGATTAGGATGAGCAAATCATCCGCATATGCGCACAACTTATAGGAGCGTCCGAGCCGCCTCAACAGGGGATCCATCATGAGGTTCCATATAAATGGACCACAGATAGAACCCTGCGGACAACCACGAACGACATCCCGCCAAACTGTGTCGCTGGCGCCAACCACGCAAGCTTTCCTGTCGTTAAAGTAACTCCTCCACAAAGCCAGCTCCCGACAGCCCACATCACGTAACCTGTCCAAAACCGTGCTCCATGAGAGGTAGTCAAACGCACCCTTAAAATCAACGAACAAGCCTAAGATATACCTGCCAGAAGAGCCACTAACACTCCGTCTAACATGTAGCCACGCATCCTCGACACACCTCCCCTCCCTAAAACCGAACTGGTACTCGGAAAGACCCTCACTGACGACCTCCTTCAATCGCGTCACCATTATCCTCTCCAGTACTTTTCCAAGTACTGGTAGGAGACTGATGCCCCGGTAGGATCGAGGATTGCTCCTGTCTCTACCGGGAGATTTTAGGAGGACGACAACTCGGGCGATTTTCCAAGCCCTAGGGAAATAGCCCTCACTCAGACACTTCGTATAGATTGCTTCCAGGTATTCCGGTATGGCCTTCCAGATGCTTTTACACATCTCTCCAGTCATACCGTCAATACCCGGCGACTTTCTACTCCTCACCTGACATACGCTGCTATCCAGCTCCGAAGCATCCAGACTTGGAGGGCCGACCACCTCCCTAATGAGAGGAGGATAGCCGGTAGTCTCCGCACCTGGAAAGAACGCTCCCAGAAGCTCAACAGCACACTCACTCCAAGTTGACAACATAGTATCGCCAACCCGGAGGCTGTCGATGTCAAGGCGCCGAGACCCCCTGCAGACACGATAAACGCGTCCCCAAGGGTCATCCCTGTTCCTCTGAACAAAGGCCCTCCACTCCTCCTCCTTGACGTGAACAATCATGGCCTTGTACGCGGCCAGGCCAGACAGATATACAGCTTTACGCTGAGATAGATCGTCAGCATTGGAACGCCTAGCTCCCTGGAAACGCCTCCTGAGACGCCTGACGTTCCGCCGCATCGTATCCAGCTCACGGGTCCACCACCTGACCTTGCTCGGCCGCGCCAAAAGACCACGGCCGAGCAGTGCATCATTCACTGAGCACATCCACTGATCCAATCTGCTGACCTGGTCGTCAACCGACATACCACCAAACTGCTCAATTGGCTGCGCTAATGCAGCCGCCCTAACACAGTCTGAGTAGTTCACCCAGTCTACATCACACCGGCGCCACCTCCGAGAAGGCACCACCACACCAGCGCGCATGCGGTGACTGACACGAATCACAACAAGATTGTGATCGCTCACGCCCGCGTCATCATAAACTCTCCAACTAAAATCAAAGGAAGACAATGCCACATTGTTCGCAACCGTCAGGTCAATATCACTGGCACCCATTGGACCGTCAAAGGTGTATACGTCACTGGCCTCGTTCAGCACAACCAAGCACTTTGTGACGAGCCATTCGCCAAGCATGACTCCTCGTATGAAGTTCTGATGTCCAGGCGCATGCCTGGGCATCTTACTGAACCACATACGAGAGCATGCGTTTGCGTCTAAGCCAAGGATAATAGGTGAATTACTCGCAAGTAGTAATACCGTATCCATGTACCCCAAGTACGGATCCAGTGGAGCACCAAATCTGCAGTAAACGCTGCACAGCAGCACCCTGCCAAGACCGCCCTCTACAGAAACGCAGACACCTAAACTGCCGCAATCAACGACAGTACAGTCAAGGTCGTCACAATCGACCACAACTGCCGAGTCACCAAGCGAATTCGCGAAGACACGCATACCCCCCGGCAATCCCCTGACACGGCCATTCGAAAAGCAAGGCTCCTGCAACAAGGCAAGATGAGCACCCCGACGCCGCATCGCCCGACCGAACGCACACGTTGCCGCATACGACCTTTGAAGGTTCTGCTGCAGTACCGTAGTGACCTCCATATTAGTGACGAGCACCCATCCGCGCAATCCTAGCCGCATAAACAGGACAGGCGTCGGACATCATAAAGTGCCCCGATGGCAGTCCCTTGAACGCACAATTCCGGCAGTTCATGTCATTCACACACCTCGCAGCAGTGTGCCCAGACGCCCCACAGCGACGACAGACGTCCTCAGCCAGCCGACAGTCGCGCACCATATGGTCAAAGCCAAGGCACCTATAGCAACAGGGCACAGCGTCCTGCACCCTCACCAGGAACCTGAACCAGCGGATGTACACGCCCGTTCTGCGCAAATGTTCCGCAACCGCCTGTGTGCACTCCAAGAGCACATTCACCTCCCCTTCACCACCACCCCAGGGTGGACTCGAGAGTCTCACCGCCTTCCTAAATGCCTCCATCGACATCTCCCCCTTTAGATTCAACTCATAGAGTCCCTCCATAAACTCATCCGGGGTAATCTGCCTGTGAACCCTCTGGACCACAATTTTCGGGCCCAGCTTGTCGCTCACAGAGACCTCGAGTCCACATTCCGCAAACTTGGCATTCTCCGCAATTCGCCTCCTTTCAGCCACCGATGGTGTACGGATCACCACGCCACCATCCTTCACAGGGCGCACCTCATGAACGCGCACCCCCAAAGTGGGTCCCACCTCCTCCAAGACCTTCTCCTTAACCTCCTTAGAGGTCACACCCTTCCTCCCCTTCACCACAACCGACCAGGTCTCCACAGGCCTTGACACCACCCTGGGCAAGGTCCCAGTTACAGGAACCGACACCGACTCCACAGGGACC
Organism: Eustalomyia histrio; assembly: GCA_949748255.1. Lineage (NCBI taxonomy): Eukaryota > Metazoa > Arthropoda > Insecta > Diptera > Anthomyiidae > Eustalomyia > Eustalomyia histrio. The sequence goes on from OX456525.1 coordinate 131,353,291, forward strand.
CGCACGGCCGCCCTGGCACCAGCCCGCTCAGTTGGGGCAACATGGCCCTCCAATCTGCCCCTCAGACGCTCGTTCTCCAACATTACACCCATCAACAGCACCTCATAATCAGCCGCATGTTCCAAAACCTTCCTCAGAGTATCACCCACAACACTACCCCTAATCAGGGTATCAGTCATGGCAACCGTAATCGCCTTCATTTTACTTACAGCGCCCTTATCGACACCAGGAGCACCTTCACCAACACCAACAAGACCAGCAGTCGCACCACCAGCCACCCTACCACGCTTCCTCATCCTCTCCCTAACCACCAGACCACTCTCCGTCTCAGTTGTCACCGTGTCGGCGATCTCAAGCGCAGCAGCGGCAGCAGCCCTTGCAGCCTCAACCTCCGCCCTTTCAGCAGCAGCCTTTGTTGCCACGGCCCTAACAGCAGCAGCAGCAGCCCTCTTGGCCAACGGCGAGCCAGGTTTATACCTCTTGTCAGCAACTTCCTCCTCACTATCGCTGTCAGTGTGCCTCAACTTCTTCGCACCAGCGGGCGGCAACATCATGCTCTCCGATGCACTGCCAGACGGGGTGTCCCTGTCGCCCCTCAACCCTCTTTTCGGCTTTCCAGCCGGCGGCATGACGAACAAATTCAAACAAATTCACAATAGTAACTCCAAAAATCGATATCCAAAAGAATGCAAGTCGTCAACAGGAAAAGAGCAAAAATACGTAAAAAAGCTGACCGGTCTACGGCAGAGAAACAGGCGTAACGGGCACGAAAAACAGGCCAAAGCACCGCAAGCGACGGTAAATACGGCGAAAAACCACCGAAAACGGCAAAAACCGGCAAAAAACCGGCAAAAAACCGACAAAAACCGGCAAAAAATCGACAAAAGTTTACAAAAACCGGTCGAAAACCGGCGAAAAACCGGCAAAAAAATACCAAAAACCGGTCTTAAAACGGCCCAAAAATTGCAGAAAAGCAATTTCCGCCAAAATCGGAGCACCGAATAAAAAAAAACCGGTTCGGAACCGGTTCGGAACCGGATAATTTCCGAGAACCGGTTTTGCTCACGAGCCCGAAAAACTCGCCAAAAATCGCCAAAATCCCAGAGATTCCCAAAAGAAATCCCCCGACTTCTCCAAAACGACCAATACGGCAGCACCACAAGCAAAAATTCCAAAAATTCCTGAGTGTACACACTCAACCACACACTAATAATGGTATAGCCAAAACACAGTACGATTATACAAACCAGTATGTATATACACACAACCGCACTGTATGTACTTATATATATTTATTTATACTTATTAAATTGTCCGTAGCGACACACAACCGCACTATATATAAATAGTAGGCCGATCAAAAAAACGTCTATAACTTTGTTATGCGTTATCCGATTTCAAAATGCAATATATCAAAATGTTCGCGAGAAAATTTGCCACCAAAGAGTCCAATTTCACAATTTTATCGCTTATATTTCCACCCGAAAATTACGTGTAAACCGGCACTGAAAAAACACTACGTCTGTTCGCTTGTAAGGCACAACTGAGAGTGAGTAGATAGGGACAGATGTGAAAGGATTCCCGTGAATACCTGCCAACAAGGCCTTACTCCACGGTGCCCTCAGCACTGGGTGAGTACAAAGCGCCGACCAGCGCCCCCATATGCAGTAACTACACATGAGTACCAATTTGAGACCATGCATTTGGGCATGGCCCCCCCCTTGGTTTGGAGCGGAGCCCATCTAAAACTCCTACCGATCTATGGGTCACGGCACCCGGTTGCAATGCAACTCCACACCGAGCATACGCTCTCCCCGCGATTTGGGTCCAAACCACAGCCACCACGAAGCTCCCCGAAGGGCCGCACCAGAGTCAGGCTGGAACCGAAGTCCCAGGGGCACCTGACACCCGTGGCACCAGATTAAAGTCTCCGGTCAGACTTCGTAGCCGAAACTACTACCAGTTGGACCCCAAACGGTCCAGGACTGGTGGCCCACACTCGCCACACACATAACATACAACACACGAGACAACAAATGACAACAATAAACAGCCGCCCTCACGAGCGACACAAAGGCCACATATAGTGGCACCGGCAAAGACGCCACGAACAAACAAAAAAGAAACAACAATTAACACGGTTACCCTCACGAGTAACCAAAGGTCACCAAAAATGACTCAGCAACAAAACCATAACCGCGAAAAACAAAATCATAATACAGGTCCAACAGCAACAAATCACCCAATGCCACACACAGAGGGAAACACCAGCCCACAACTTCACCAACATCGGAACGCACAACAAACAACGCGACGTATAGCGGACAAAAACCGCGACATTTGCGGACGCCGAGGTTCGCGAATGACCGAACAGAAGAGTACCCGGAACTATACCCGCCGCAACCTTCTCTTAAATGCCTCACGGGCAAAACCGCCCAGACACCTAAATGAAGTCTCGCTAGCTAGTGCTCTACTAACGTCCCAACCACCACCAGTGCGGACAACACCCATAGCGCCAAGGTCCCTTATATCAGAATATAAGGGGCACTCAAGGAGCACATGCCGCCAGTCCTCCAACGCGCCACCACATCGGCACCCAGATGTGTCAGCAAGGCCCCTCTGATGCAAAAATGCATTGAGCGAGCCATGCCCTGTGAGTAAGAAGCCCAGGCTAAGGCCGAAGCCGAAGTCTGGGCGACCCATCACAAACGCCGCATCACGTATGAATTCATACGTGGCACGACCCTTCGCACTAGCCGTCCACCTATTCCGCCAGAACGCCACTAGACGCTCCTCCAGCAGAGCCCTAATTCTCCTCACGTCTCCTAAGGCCGACTCCTCAGCAGAAAGCCAATCACTAACGGGAAGCGGTAACCCCTTCTTGACCCTGAAAATGATGGCTCGACGCATCACTTCCAGATCAAGGGGGGCAACACCCAGCAAGACCTGAAGAGCATCTGTCGAGACAGTCCGACAAACTGGCATGCAGGCGAGCATAGCAACCCTCTGACACGATAATACTTTGGCTTTGCCCGCAGCAGTAGTAACCACGTCGCACCAAACAGGCGCAGCATAAGCTGCACATGCAACAAATAACCCGCCATATATGGTACGCGTGGCACGCCTGCTCAGACCCCAGTCACTCCTAAGGATGCGTCTGACTTTACCTACGACGGCACTCAGCTTGTCCCTAATGTAAGAAAGATGAACTAAAAAGTTCATCCTCTCAGCCATCATTACTCCCAGATATTTGACCTCAGTCACATACCTGAGACTAAAGTCACCAGACCGAATGAGTGGCGGACGACCATGCGACAATTTGCCCTTCAGCAACATTGTAACGGTTTTGTCCCTAGCAACATCAACACCCACATGATTGCCCCACTCACTTACATCACGCATGACCTCCTCACCCTTCCTCTCCAGATCAGCACGAGACTGTCCTTCGATTAGGATGAGCAAATCATCCGCATATGCGCACAACTTATAGGAGCGTCCGAGCCGCCTCAACAGGGGATCCATCATGAGGTTCCATATAAATGGACCACAGATAGAACCCTGCGGACAACCACGAACGACATCCCGCCAAACTGTGTCGCTGGCGCCAACCACGCAAGCTTTCCTGTCGTTAAAGTAACTCCTCCACAAAGCCAGCTCCCGACAGCCCACATCACGTAACCTGTCCAAAACCGTGCTCCATGAGAGGTAGTCAAACGCACCCTTAAAATCAACGAACAAGCCTAAGATATACCTGCCAGAAGAGCCACTAACACTCCGTCTAACATGTAGCCACGCATCCTCGACACACCTCCCCTCCCTAAAACCGAACTGGTACTCGGAAAGACCCTCACTGACGACCTCCTTCAATCGCGTCACCATTATCCTCTCCAGTACTTTTCCAAGTACTGGTAGGAGACTGATGCCCCGGTAGGATCGAGGATTGCTCCTGTCTCTACCGGGAGATTTTAGGAGGACGACAACTCGGGCGATTTTCCAAGCCCTAGGGAAATAGCCCTCACTCAGACACTTCGTATAGATTGCTTCCAGGTATTCCGGTATGGCCTTCCAGATGCTTTTACACATCTCTCCAGTCATACCGTCAATACCCGGCGACTTTCTACTCCTCACCTGACATACGCTGCTATCCAGCTCCGAAGCATCCAGACTTGGAGGGCCGACCACCTCCCTAATGAGAGGAGGATAGCCGGTAGTCTCCGCACCTGGAAAGAACGCTCCCAGAAGCTCAACAGCACACTCACTCCAAGTTGACAACATAGTATCGCCAACCCGGAGGCTGTCGATGTCAAGGCGCCGAGACCCCCTGCAGACACGATAAACGCGTCCCCAAGGGTCATCCCTGTTCCTCTGAACAAAGGCCCTCCACTCCTCCTCCTTGACGTGAACAATCATGGCCTTGTACGCGGCCAGGCCAGACAGATATACAGCTTTACGCTGAGATAGATCGTCAGCATTGGAACGCCTAGCTCCCTGGAAACGCCTCCTGAGACGCCTGACGTTCCGCCGCATCGTATCCAGCTCACGGGTCCACCACCTGACCTTGCTCGGCCGCGCCAAAAGACCACGGCCGAGCAGTGCATCATTCACTGAGCACATCCACTGATCCAATCTGCTGACCTGGTCGTCAACCGACATACCACCAAACTGCTCAATTGGCTGCGCTAATGCAGCCGCCCTAACACAGTCTGAGTAGTTCACCCAGTCTACATCACACCGGCGCCACCTCCGAGAAGGCACCACCACACCAGCGCGCATGCGGTGACTGACACGAATCACAACAAGATTGTGATCGCTCACGCCCGCGTCATCATAAACTCTCCAACTAAAATCAAAGGAAGACAATGCCACATTGTTCGCAACCGTCAGGTCAATATCACTGGCACCCATTGGACCGTCAAAGGTGTATACGTCACTGGCCTCGTTCAGCACAACCAAGCACTTTGTGACGAGCCATTCGCCAAGCATGACTCCTCGTATGAAGTTCTGATGTCCAGGCGCATGCCTGGGCATCTTACTGAACCACATACGAGAGCATGCGTTTGCGTCTAAGCCAAGGATAATAGGTGAATTACTCGCAAGTAGTAATACCGTATCCATGTACCCCAAGTACGGATCCAGTGGAGCACCAAATCTGCAGTAAACGCTGCACAGCAGCACCCTGCCAAGACCGCCCTCTACAGAAACGCAGACACCTAAACTGCCGCAATCAACGACAGTACAGTCAAGGTCGTCACAATCGACCACAACTGCCGAGTCACCAAGCGAATTCGCGAAGACACGCATACCCCCCGGCAATCCCCTGACACGGCCATTCGAAAAGCAAGGCTCCTGCAACAAGGCAAGATGAGCACCCCGACGCCGCATCGCCCGACCGAACGCACACGTTGCCGCATACGACCTTTGAAGGTTCTGCTGCAGTACCGTAGTGACCTCCATATTAGTGACGAGCACCCATCCGCGCAATCCTAGCCGCATAAACAGGACAGGCGTCGGACATCATAAAGTGCCCCGATGGCAGTCCCTTGAACGCACAATTCCGGCAGTTCATGTCATTCACACACCTCGCAGCAGTGTGCCCAGACGCCCCACAGCGACGACAGACGTCCTCAGCCAGCCGACAGTCGCGCACCATATGGTCAAAGCCAAGGCACCTATAGCAACAGGGCACAGCGTCCTGCACCCTCACCAGGAACCTGAACCAGCGGATGTACACGCCCGTTCTGCGCAAATGTTCCGCAACCGCCTGTGTGCACTCCAAGAGCACATTCACCTCCCCTTCACCACCACCCCAGGGTGGACTCGAGAGTCTCACCGCCTTCCTAAATGCCTCCATCGACATCTCCCCCTTTAGATTCAACTCATAGAGTCCCTCCATAAACTCATCCGGGGTAATCTGCCTGTGAACCCTCTGGACCACAATTTTCGGGCCCAGCTTGTCGCTCACAGAGACCTCGAGTCCACATTCCGCAAACTTGGCATTCTCCGCAATTCGCCTCCTTTCAGCCACCGATGGTGTACGGATCACCACGCCACCATCCTTCACAGGGCGCACCTCATGAACGCGCACCCCCAAAGTGGGTCCCACCTCCTCCAAGACCTTCTCCTTAACCTCCTTAGAGGTCACACCCTTCCTCCCCTTCACCACAACCGACCAGGTCTCCACAGGCCTTGACACCACCCTGGGCAAGGTCCCAGTTACAGGAACCGACACCGACTCCACAGGGACCCGCACGGCCGCCCTGGCACCAGCCCGCTCAGTTGGGGCAACATGGCCCTCCAATCTGCCCCTCAGACGCTCGTTCTCCAACATTACACCCATCAACAGCACCTCATAATCAGCCGCATGTTCCAAAACCTTCCTCAGAGTATCACCCACAACACTACCCCTAATCAGGGTATCAGTCATGGCAACCGTAATCGCCTTCATTTTACTTACAGCGCCCTTATCGACACCAGGAGCACCTTCACCAACACCAACAAGACCAGCAGTCGCACCACCAGCCACCCTACCACGCTTCCTCATCCTCTCCCTAACCACCAGACCACTCTCCGTCTCAGTTGTCACCGTGTCGGCGATCTCAAGCGCAGCAGCGGCAGCAGCCCTTGCAGCCTCAACCTCCGCCCTTTCAGCAGCAGCCTTTGTTGCCACGGCCCTTACAGCAGCAGCAGCAGCCCTCTTGGCCAACGGCGAGCCAGGTTTATACCTCTTGTCAGCAACTTCCTCCTCACTATCGCTGTCAGTGTGCCTCAACTTCTTCGCACCAGCGGGCGGCAACATCATGCTCTCCGATGCACTGCCAGACGGGGTGTCCCTGTCGCCCCTCAACCCTCTTTTCGGCTTTCCAGCCGGCGGCATGACGAACAAATTCAAACAAATTCACAATAGTAACTCCAAAAATCGATATCCAAAAGAATGCAAGTCGTCAACAGGAAAAGAGCAAAAATACGTAAAAAAGCTGACCGGTCTACGGCAGAGAAACAGGCGTAACGGGCACGAAAAACAGGCCAAAGCACCGCAAGCGACGGTAAATACGGCGAAAAACCACCGAAAACGGCAAAAACCGGCAAAAAACCGGCAAAAAACCGACAAAAACCGGCAAAAAATCGACAAAAGTTTACAAAAACCGGTCGAAAACCGGCGAAAAACCGGCAAAAAAATACCAAAAACCGGTCTTAAAACGGCCCAAAAATTGCAGAAAAGCAATTTCCGCCAAAATCGGAGCACCGAATAAAAAAAAACCGGTTCGGAACCGGTTCGGAACCGGATAATTTCTGAGAACCGGTTTTGCTCACGAGCCCGAAAAACTCGCCAAAAATCGCCAAAATCCCAGAGATTCCCAAAAGAAATCCCCCGACTTCTCCAAAACGACCAATACGGCAGCACCACAAGCAAAAATTCCAAAAATTCCTGAGTGTACACACTCAACCACACACTAATAATGGTATAGCCAAAACACAGTACGATTATACAAACCAGTATGTATATACACACAACCGCACTGTATGTACTTATATATATTTATTTATACTTATTAAATTGTCCGTAGCGACACACAACCGCACTATATATAAATAGTAGGCCGATCAAAAAAACGTCTATAACTTTGTTATGCGTTATCCGATTTCAAAATGCAATATATCAAAATGTTCGCGAGAAAATTTGCCACCAAAGAGTCCAATTTCACAATTTTATCGCTTATATTTCCACCCGAAAATTACGTGTAAACCGGCACTGAAAAAACACTACGTCTGTTCGCTTGTAAGGCACAACTGAGAGTGAGTAGATAGGGACAGAGGTCACTAGTTATTTAACGTCAGTACCTGTCGCATTGACTTAACCTGACGGTGCTCTACACACACGGATTAATACAATGCGTCAATCAGCGCCCCATCCCAGAATACTATGTATTCTGTTCCGGTACCAATTCGGATTCATGTTATTTGGACATGAGATCACCTCCTTGGTGGAGAGTCGAAGCCTACCTAAAGCCTCTGCTGTTCTCTGGGTCACAGCACCCGGTTGTTATACGCAACTCCACGCCGAGACCTATGCTCTACCCGCCTATGGGTATAACCACAGCCACCACGATACTCCCCAAATGGGGCCAACACCAGTAGTCAGTCCGGAATTATAAATAATTCCGGGGGCTACTGACACCCGTGGCACCAGATTATAGTCTCCGGTCAGACTTCGTAGCCGAAACTACTACCAGTTGAACCCCAAACAGTTCCGGACTGGTCGCCAATAAGCGCCACCATAGTAGCGCATAACGCATACACACCACGCGCATACCACACCAATCACACGCACTCATTCATACCACACCGAGGAAACTCACACACGTCCTCTTCTCCTACGAAACACCTCACGAGCAAACTCGCTCAAACTTCTAATGGTCTGGTCAGAATCTAATACCCGACTGACATCCCACCCTCCGTCACCCGCCAGCACAACCCCCATTGACGTCAAATCCCTAAAGTCCTCGTAAAGCGGACACTCCGTCAGTACGTGCCGCCAGTCCTCGCATGCTGCGCCACAGTCGCAAGCAGCCGTTTCGTGTAGGCGTCTCCTATGCAAAAATGCATTCAGAGAACCATGCCCCGTCAGTATAAAGCCCAAACTAAGGCCGAAACCAAAGCTGGGCCGTCGCCGTACAAATGTAACGTCCCGTATAAAAGCGTACGTAGCACGTCCTTCGTGAGCAGCAGACCAACGCTCCTGCCACCTGGCAACAAGGCACGAATCTAAAAGTGCCTTGCGCTCTCCGAGGCTCGCATCTGTAAGGTCAGAGGCACTCACCCAGTCATCATCAGAAAGCGGTAGTCCCTTCTTGAAACGGTAAGTGATACGACGACGTAACACCACCAAGTCAAGGGGTGCTACCCCTAGCAACACCTGCATGGCGACCGTGGAAACGGTACGACAGACGCACATACACGCCAACATCATTACCCTCTGACAGGATAGTATCTTTTGATACCCCACAGCACTCCTGACAATATGGCCCCATACAGGTGCACCGTATGCCGCGCAAGCGACAAAAAGTCCACCATATATGGTCCGCACAGCAGGCCTACTGAGGCCCCATTCAGAACGCAAGATGTTCCTCACCTTACCTACAACTCCTGTCAACCTCTCCCTAGTACGATCCAAATGAACGGCGAAATTCATCCGCTCCGCCATGGTCACACCCAGGTATTTGACCTCAGTCGCATACCGGAGACTAACCTCGCCTAGCTTGACAGTTGGAGGCCGACCTTCAGACAACCTGCCCTTGAGCAGCATTGTCACAGTCTTTTCCAACGCCACGCTAACACCTACACGGCCACCCCAAGCATGTACGGTAGCCATGGCCTCCGCACCCCTTCTCTCAAGTACAGTACGAGACTGCCCCTCGATAAGGATGAGAAGGTCATCGGCAAACGCACACACTCGGTATGTACGTCCGAGTTCCCGCAACAGGGTATCCATCATGAGGTTCCACATAAATGGGCCACAGATGGAGCCCTGCGGACAACCACGGACCACATCGACCCACACCGTACTAACTGCGCCAAAAACACCTGCCTGCCTGTCAGAGAAGTAACTCTTCCAGAGAGCCATCTCAGCACATCCAACTTCGGATAGACGGCTTAACACCGCATCCCAAGATAGATAGTCGAAGGCCCCCTTGAAGTCAACAAATATGCCCAAGACATATTTGCTGGTACTTCCAGACACACATTCCCTCACATGCATCCAGGCATCCTCAACGCCCAAATCCTCACGGAAACCGTATTGCCATTGGCACGTGCCTTCGGTGTAGGCATCCCGCAGTCGTGACACCATTATTCTCTCGAATACTTTTCCAAGTACCGAGAGTAAACTGATGCCCCGGTAGGATCGCGGATTGCTCCGGACTCTATCGGGTGACTTGAGGAGGACAACAACGCTGGCACGTTTCCACTCGCGTGGAAAATACCCCTCACACAAACACTTCCTATAGACTGCCTCCAGGTATTGCGGGATGGCCTTCCAGATGCTTTTACACATCTCTCCAGTCAGCCCATCAATACCGGGAGCCTTCCTGCCTCTGACGCGACAGAAGCTCAGCTCGATCTCGCTTCGATCCAAGCTCGAAGGTCCAACCACCGACGCCACCACCGCATCCCCCTCACCCGGAGGTGGGGTGGGAGTAGGAGAGGGTGTAGGATGGCCAGAAACCTCAGCTCTCGGAAAGAATTCCCCCAACAGCACTTCAGTGCACTGACTCCATGTTGTCAGTGTAACACCGCCAACACAAAGGCCAGACACATCCGCCTGTCGGCCACGGCCGTTGCAAAGCCTGTAAACTCTGCCCCAGGGATCATCACGATTGTCTGTCACAAACTGTCGAAAGCGTTCGTCCTGCACCCTAACAATTCTGTTCTTATACGTCGATAAGGCACGCCGATATTCGGTTAAACGCTGGGTTGTGTCCTCAGCATTGGACCGCCTGGCTCTCTGGAATCGCTTCCGAAGCTGCCCGACGGTACGCCGCATTGCACACAGCTCAGCGGTCCACCATTTGACACCCCTGGGATTAGTCTTGCGACTTCTACCAAAAAGGGTATCATTCACCGTGGACATCCATCGAGATATGGCGCCCAATTGGTCATCTACGGTCATTGCCCTAAAGTCCGATACAGATACCGTTAACGCCTCTGCCCTAATCATGTCCACATACAGGTCTTCATCGATGCGTCGTGAACGCCAACGATTTACGCTCACCGTTTCTGCCCGTCTCCACTCCCGAACAGTGGCCACAATTTCAATGAAATTATGGTCGCTGATCTTCCTAACGTCACTGACACTCCACCTAAATGTATACCCTGCCATAGCTGCCCCGTTCACAGCAGTCACGTCTATGTCGCTGGCGCCCCTAAAGTTGTCATACGTGTACACATCACTCGGCTCATTCACCACGCTCATACCATGAGCGACCAACCACTCACTCAGCATCTCACCCCTCATGTAGTTCTGATGGCCCGACGAATGTCGAGTCATCTTACTGAACCACATGGGGGATGATGCGTTTGCGTCTAAGCCGAGGATTAACGGATTGCTACTAGCTAGTAGTAGCAACGAATCCATATACAGTATGTACGGCTCTAGGGGTGAGCCAAACTTACAATAGATACTAGCCAGGAGTATCTTGCCGGACCCCGCCCTCTCAATCAGAACACACACCCCCCACTGGCTACTACTGACCAACGTACAGTCCACGTCAGCGTCGTCAACTATGACAGCAGATTTGCCTATGGTATCATGGAATACACGCATTTCTGCAGGTAATCCCCCCCCCCCAGCACTGGCTGAGTAGGGTTCTTGTACCAAGGCGTATCTGATGCCCCAATCGCGCATCGTAACACCCAACTCACTCATAACTGCAAACGAACGCTGACAATTCAGCTGCCCGATGCGCATGTCAGCCATACTAATGACGGGCATTCGCACGCGCAACCATTGCAGCATACGTTGGGCAAGCCTCCGACATCATACGATGCCCAGACGGTTTACCCTTAAATGCGCAATCGCGACAATTCACCGGATTGGTGCAATTCGGTGATACATGGCCACTTTGACCACACCGGCGACAAACGTCCTCACGTGACCGACAATCTTTGACGCGGTGATCGAAGCCAAGGCAACGGAAGCAGCCTGGCACCACCTCAGCGCGCCGCACGCGGAAACTGAACCACTTGACGTAGCACCGTTCAGCGTCCAGAAGGGCTTCCATGGCAGTGCCACTGCCCTCCAGAACGACATCAACTGCTCCACCAGCATTCACGTTCCACGGTCGACTCACCATTTTGATGCCCTTCTTAAAGGCATCCGGAGTCATGGTATGCCGCAGATTCATCTCATACAGATCACCCATGAACTCGTCCACAGTGATCTCAGAGTGAACCCGAGCAACAACGACCCTGGGACCCAGCTTCGCGTTAACCGATGCCTCCAACCCCACCTCCTCAAACCGCTTACTTGAAGCGACACGATCCCGCTCAGCGACAGAAGGGGTACGAATGATCGCCCCACCACTTCGGGTAGCCTTCACCTCATGCACCCGAATACCGGACAGGGCAGGCCCAACCTCCTTTACCACCTTGGCGGCGACCTCCCCCGGAGCCACGGCCTGCTTGCTCCTCACCACAACGGACCACGTCTCCTTCGGCCTGGGAGCTGGTACAGGTGGGGGTACACAAGCATTCGCGGTGTTGTTAGGCAGGAGAGACCCCCCCGCCGGCAACGCCACACTCGACTTGGGCATCCCCAACGTGCTGAACACGTCAATTTTCCCCCTTAGACGCTCGTTTTCGGCAATGAGCGACATCACGATGGCCTCGTACCTGCCAGCATGCTCCACAACACGCTGGACGAGGCCGAGGTCCGACTTAGCCTCCCATAGGACACCCAACAGGCTGTTGGTTACAGCCTTCAAGCCACCAATGGACGTCGAAACACCCGCACCAGCCCCAGCACAAGCTACTGCTGGGACTGTTGCCGCAGCGCTTTTACGCCCACCGCCAACCGACACACTGCCAACCAACGACCCCCTGGGTGGCAGCATAGCACTACCACCACCAGCACCAGTAAGGTAACCACCACCACCATCAGTGCTGTCCCCCATTGCCGAAGACGCCTGCTTCCGACGACCCTCAAGTAACGTGCGATCAGCACGCTCCGTCAGGTCGTCCCGACTTGAACGCGCGCCTGGGGACCCGACCCTGGGGATCTTGTCACCAGACATGACCACCACCTCATCCTCCTCCATACTGACCTCCTCATCTGTGCTGGAGCTAGACCCGTCGGCCAGCTCAGCATCACTACGCCCCAATAGACAGCCACCAGCAGGCGGGACCGCGTCCTCCAACGATGGCCCATCCGAAGGCCCTACAGCGCCACCACTACTGGCCACGACTTTGCGCTTCGACATCCGAGCACCGCCGCGAGCAACAACCACCTTCACCTCCTTACCGCTGCTGCCGCTGCGCGACAACGACAGCTTACCGCTGCCACCACGGCCTGGCGCCATGTTGCCAACTAACTTACTTTACTAATGCGATAAAACAAAACTAATTCCCAAAAACGAGTAGGGCAAAAAATATATATACCCCGGGGTATTTAATCTACTGAATAAATTTTCGACCGACGCGGTAACACCCACACCAGTCAAATGAATTGCCCAAAAACACACTACTCACCCAATCAAACTTAACCTCACTTCCGAGGTGGCCAACAATCGTTCTCCTGAGACTTCTCTGGCAGTCCAGGGGAGTCTCAAAAATGATAACAATCAACCTTCGCAGCTTGCCAAGGAACTCTTCTTCCTTTCAAACACTTTCCAAAAACACTTTTCCAAACACTTTCCAAACACTTTCCAAACACTTTTCAAACACTAGGAAAATCACTCGAAAAATGCACGTCTTTCTAACGCCACAGTCAAAAAGCAAGAGACCTGAGTGTTGGATTCTAAGAAATTTTAACCCTTTTTTTGGAGAGAAAATATATACAAAATAACGGTAAAAGTATTCTTACTCTCCAAAAAGGAGAGTAAAAGAGAGGAGAGAAAATGGAATATTTCAGGACTTAGAATATTTTTGTAATTTTTTTGTTATTTTCGACTTAGAATAATTTTGCATTTTTTTCTTATTTCGGACTTAGAATTATTTTGTAATTATTTTTATCGACTTAGAAAATATTTGAATATTTATCGACTTAGAATATTTTTGGTTCGGACTTAGAATATTTCTATTATTATATTCATCAACTTAGAAAATTTTAAAATTTTCTATTTGCTTTTATTTAAAGCTATTTCAAAATATTTTTTTTAGTTATATGCAATTAATAAAAAAACACGTTTACTTATTTAATGAATAACATAAGTAAACGTGCGTACTTTATTAAAGAAAAAAACTCCATTCTTTAAGAACATAAAGAACAGAGTTTCATTTATACAGCAAGGAAATAAACTAAGTGGATATCAGTATGGCAGCTGATTTTCCACTTAGAAATCTTTGCCCTTTTAAGTAATGTTTTCGTAAAGTAACTTTAGCGTAGCGTACAAAGTGATAATATCCTCCTGCACTAACTAGTGTTACAAAAAACATTGTTACAAGTTAATACAAAGAAGTTTGTATTGTTTTTTTTTTTTTGTATCAAGCAAGAAGATAGGGACAGAGGTCACTAGTTAATCCATTCATGCGCGTCACTAATTAGATGACGAGGCATTTGGCTACCTTAAGAGAGTCATAGTTACTCCCGCCGTTAACCCGCGCTTACTTGAATTTCTTCACTTTGACATTCAGAGCACTGGGCAGAAATCACATTGTGTCAACACCCGTTAGGGCCATCACAATGCTTTGTTTTAATTAGACAGTCGGATTCCCCAAGTCCGTGCCAGTTCTGAATTGATTGTTAATTGATAGTCGTTATAATTTAAAAGGAATATACCTTGCGATAATTCCCAAAAAATTTTAGCAAGAAAGTTCCACAATTGGCTACGTAACTACTATCCGAGGAACAAGATCCGAAAATCTCTATTTACCCAGAACGAGCACATAAACCATGTTATTGCTTCCCAATCAAGCCCGACTATCTCAATCTTCAGAGCCAATCCTTATCCCGAAGTTACGGATCTAATTTGCCGACTTCCCTTACCTACATTATTCTATCGACTAGAGACTCTTCACCTTGGAGACCAGCTGCGGATATTGGTACGGCCTGTTGAGAAGTTTGCGTGACCCCACCATAAATTTTCAAGGTCCGAGGAGAAAATATCGACACAACAGTAAATGTCATGCTCTTCTAGTCCATCTACCATATCTCTCTTCGAAAGACTTCCATGGTAGTACGACTATAAAACAGAAAAGAAAACTCTTCCGATATCTCTCGACGGCTTCTTTATGGTCGTTCCTGTTGCCAGGATGAGCACAAGGCCCATATTTAATAACAAACGGATACTCAACAGGTTACGGAATTGGAACCGTATTCCCTTTCGTTCAAAATTATTCAAGTGTTTAAATAAAAAATACTAAAGTGCGCGGCAAACAACACTCTTTCTTCTCTCATTATAACTTGAAAATTTTCGGCTTTCGCCTTGAACTTAGGACCGACTAACTCGTGATCAACCACTGTTCACACGAAACCCTTCTCCACTTCAGTCCTCCAAGGTCTCATTCGATTATTTGCTACTACCACCAAGATCTGTGCCAATGGCGGCTCCATGCAGGCTTACGCCAAACACTTCCATGCACACCATTGTACCCTCCTACTCACTAAAGCTTCAAAGTTTATAAATCCAACCGAAATTGAATATAAACCATCTGCTTTAGCGGTAATGTATAGGTATACAACTTAAGCGCCATCCATTTTAAGGGCTAGTTGCTTCGGCAGGTGAGTTGTTACACACTCCTTAGCGGATTACGACTTCCATGTCCACCGTCCTGCTGTTTTAAGCAACCAACGCCTTTCATGGTATCTGCATGAGTTGTTAATTTGGGCACCGTAACATTACGTTTGGTTCATCCCACAGCGCCAGTTCTGCTTACCAAAAGTGGCCCACTGGGCACATTATATCACAACCACTACCTTCATACCAAGAAAGGTGAGGTTCTTACCCATTTAAAGTTTGAGAATAGGTTAAGGTCGTTTCGACCCTAAGGCCTCTAATCATTCGCTTTACCAGATAAGATTATTTTACATAATCTTTAAATGCACCAGCTATCCTGAGGGAAACTTCGGAGGGAACCAGCTACTAGATGGTTCGATTGGTCTTTCGCCCCTATACTCAATTCTGACAATCGATTTGCACGTCAGAACTGTTTCGGTCTTCCATCAGGGTTTCCCCTGACTTCAACCTGATCAAGTATAGTTCACCATCTTTCGGGTCACAGCATATATGCTCAAGGTACGCTCTAGTTAGAGGTATAAATAATATAAATATTATTATACATAACTGTATAGAACGCCCCGGGATTGAATTAATAGACTATAATAAAATAGTACTAAAAACTAATCCCATTATATATATAAGTT
This sequence comes from Eustalomyia histrio, assembly GCA_949748255.1. Classification (NCBI taxonomy): domain Eukaryota; kingdom Metazoa; phylum Arthropoda; class Insecta; order Diptera; family Anthomyiidae; genus Eustalomyia; species Eustalomyia histrio. Next base: position 131,369,366 of record OX456525.1, read on the forward strand.
ATGTTAATTTCGCTATTAGGTTTTTAATTCCCAATAACTTGCAAATATGTTAGACTCCTTGGTCCGTGTTTCAAGACGGGTCCCGAAGGTATCCTGAATCTTTCGCATTGTTAATCATATAAGTGCATATAAATTAAAAACATAAAGATCAATGATCAATATGCCATTATAGAATATAAATAAATATATTCAAGCACTATATATAATAAATCTATCAACACTTTATCAAATCAAAAGCATTTATTCTATGTTAAAATGCAAGCAAAATAATTTGAATAAACTTAACGCTTATGATCTTATGATAAATATTATTTAAATATTAATAGATTACAATGTCCATTATATGGAAAAAATGCACACCATTATTATAATATTATTAATATTAAAATCATAATGATGAATTTTCCATAAAGGATATTCAGGTTCATCGGGCTTAACCTCTAAGCAGTTTCACGTACTATTTAACTCTCTATTCAGAGTTCTTTTCAACTTTCCCTCACGGTACTTGTTTACTATCGGTCTCATGGTTATATTTAGTTTTAGATGGAGTTTACCACCCACTTAGTGCTGCACTATCAAGCAACACGACTCTTTGGAAATGTCATCTAGTAATCATTAACGTTATACGGGCCTGGCACCCTCTTTGGGTAAATGGCCTCATTTAAGAAGGACTTAAATCGTTAATTTCTCATACTAGAAATTTGACATTCCATACACTGCATCTCACATTTGCCATAAAGACAAAGTGACTTAGTGCTGAACTGATTTCTTTTCGCTCGCCGCTACTAAGAAAATCCTTGTTAGTTTCTTTTCCTCCCCTCATTAATATGCTTAAATTCAGGGGGTAATCCCATATGAGTTGAGGTTGTATAAATATATATATATATATATATATAAATAAAAAAAATACCATCATCATATTTATGTGTAAAAAATCGTTTCTTAAATATATAAAAAAAAAATTCTTTTAATAAAGAGACAATTCTAGTTCATAAAATTTTTATGCTAGACCTTCCTCAATAAAAAAAAGAATACTTTGATTTTTTTTTTCACAATGAGGTTATATTTTCTTATCTTTAGCTATTAATATTATGAATAAAAAATTAATTTTATCCAGTAATATAACATGTGCTGTAAGTAAAAAAAAAAAAATATAAGAAGAAATCAATCTTCTTTTTTTTTTATTTCTTAAGCAACTTATTTAGCATAGTCTTACAACCCTCAACCATATGTAGTCCAAGCAGCACTTCAAAATTAATTAAAGTACCTTACAGCATGGACTGCGATATGCGTTCAAAATGTCGATGTTCATGTGTCCTGCAGTTCACACGATGACGCACAGTTTGCTGCGTTCTTCATCGACCCATGAGCCGAGTGATCCACCGCTTAGAGTGATATATTTGATTTATTTGTTAAAAGGCAATGTCAGAAATAGTTTTATTGAAAGAAATCAAAAATACACCAAAATAAATTGGCATATATCAATTCCTTCAATAATTTTCTCTAAACATACAAAGTTTGTTGCGAATGTCTTAGCTCTTAATAAAAAAGAACAAATTTTTTAACTTATATAGAAAAGAGATTTCATTAGAATATTCCCTCTATACAAGTACAACTATAATTGTATATATATTTTTTTTATATTTAGAGAATATATTATGCAATGTATGGATTATTTTTATACAACTAAAAATTAAACCAGTACACTATTATATGTCTATACAGAGGCAATTCTACATAAATTTAAGTGTCTCATCCCATCCATCAAATCCATTTTGTATGATGTGACCACCAGTAGACCTTCCTCAGTATAAAATAATTTTGAATATTAAATTTTTTTAAATATTCAATTTTTTATATTCAATTTTTTTTTCTTTTTGACTTATATATTTTTTGCAATCTTTCACAAGAAGATTGAATTTATTTTGTGGTTGGTTAACCAGCAACGCACATTTTTTTTTGCTTTATTTTATATACAAGAAGTATAATAAAATATTTTTTTTAATATATATTAATATATATTATTTTTTTTTAGTCATTAGTAGAAGTAAAAACACATTCTTAAACTTATATTAAAATAAAATTTATAAAGAGGCAATTCTACATAAATTTTAGTGTCTCATCCATAATGTATATGATTGATGTGACTTTAACAGTAGACCTTCCTCAATATAAAATAATTTTGAATATTTTTTTTTTAAATATTCTTTTTTTTTTTGTTTGGCTGCTCTTTTTTTTTCCTTTTAGAATATTAATATAATATTCTTTGATTTTTATATAAATGAGGCAATTCTACATAATTTTAAGTGTCCCAATATAATATATATATATATATATGGAGAAACAGCAGTAGACCTTCCTCAGTATATAAATTTTTTTTTTGATATTTTTATTAAAAAATAATCAAAAACTTTTTGTTTTATAAAAATAAATATATAATATTTTTTTGTTTTTTGTTTAACGGATAGGAACACATTAATGATCCTTCCGCAGGTTCACCTACGGAAACCTTGTTACGACTTTTACTTCCTCTAAATAATCAAGTTCGGTCAACTTTTGCGAAACATCCGTAACACACAAGAGGCGTTACAGTGATCGCGTCCGGAGACCTCACTAAATAATTCAATCGGTAGTAGCGACGGGCGGTGTGTACAAAGGGCAGGGACGTAATCAATGCGAGTTAATGACTCACACTTACTGGGAATTCCAAGTTCATGTGAACAGTTTCAGTTCACAATCCCAAGCATGAAAGTGGTTCAGCGGTTTACCCGGACCTCTCGGTCTAGGAAATACACGTTGATACTTTCATTGTAGCGCGCGTGCAGCCCAGGACATCTAAGGGCATCACTGACCTGTTATTGCTCAATCTCATTATTGCTAGACGCAATTTGTCCATTTAAGAAGCTAGTGTCCTTATAATGGGACAAACCAACAGGTACGGCTCCACTTTTATAAACACATTCAAACACTTACACATTTTACTGCGCTCATGAATGAAGGCTATAAAAGCTTCAACACCATAATCCTGAAAGCATCTATTTAATATATTTGAGTCTCGTTCGTTATCGGAATTAACCAGACAAATCACTCCACGAACTAAGAACGGCCATGCACCACCACCCATAGATTCGAGAAAGAGCTATCAATCTGTCTTACACACTTATGTTCGGACCTGGTAAGTTTTCCCGTGTTGAGTCAAATTAAGCCGCAGGCTCCACTCCTGGTGGTGCCCTTCCGTCAATTCCTTTAAGTTTCAGCTTTGCAACCATACTTCCCCCGGAGCCCAAAAGCTTTGGTTTCCCGGGAAGCGACTGAGAGAGCCATGATAGTAGCTACACCCAATTGCTAGCTGGCATCGTTTATGGTTAGAACTAGGGCGGTATCTGATCGCCTTCGAACCTCTAACTTTCGTTCTTGATTAATGAAAACATCTTTGGCAAATGCTTTCGCTTAAGTTAGTCTTACGACGGTCCAAGAATTTCACCTCTCGCGTCGTAATACTAATGCCCCCAAACTGCTTCTATTAATCATTACCTCTTGATCTAAAAACCAATGAAAGTAGAACAGAGGTCTTATTTCATTATTCCATGCACAAAATATTCAGGCATTTGGAGCCTGCTTTAAGCACTCTAATTTGTTCAAAGTAATTGTACCGGCCCACAACAACACTCGATGAAGAGCACTGAAGCAGGTTTAAATAGGAGGAATATGCATTAAATACAAGTATCTAATACAATATAAGAACTCCACCGGTAATACGCTTACATACATAAGGTATAGTACAAACTACAATTATAGTTGTACTACCCGTATGAAGCACAAGTTCAACTACGAACGTTTTAACCGCAACAACTTTAATATACGCTATTGGAGCTGGAGTTACCGCGGCTGCTGGCACCAGACTTGCCCTCCAATAGGTCCTTGTTAAAGGATTTAAAGTGTACTCATTCCAATTACAGGGCCTCTAATATGAGTCCTGTATTGTTATTTTTCGTCACTACCTCCCCGAGCTGGGAGTGGGTAATTTACGCGCCTGCTGCCTTCCTTAGATGTGGTAGCCGTTTCTCAGGCTCCCTCTCCGGAATCGAACCCTGATTCCCCGTTACCCGTTGCAACCATGGTAGTCCTAGATACTACCATCAAAAGTTGATAGGGCAGACATTTGAAAGATCTGTCGTCGGTACAAGACCATACGATCTGCAAGTTATCTAGAGTTCAACCATAATAACGATCTTGCGATCGCTTGGTTTTAGCCTAATAAAAGCACACGTCCCAAAGGTCCGTGTTTATATTGCATGTATTAGCTCTAGAATTACCACAGTTATCCAAGTAACTGTTAACGATCTAAGGAACCATAACTGATATAATGAGCCTTTTGCGGTTTCACTTTTAATTCGTGTGTACTTAGACATGCATGGCTTAATCTTTGAGACAAGCATATAACTACTGGCAGGATCAACCAGAATAATGTTATTTTCATTTATATATTTTTTTCATATTTGAAAAAAATTGTTTATATATCATCCATATTTTAATAAGGATTGATATATTTTTTTTCATATTATAATAAAAATTTTTTTATTATAATATTTTATTTCATTTACCATTAATTCATTTGCAGCATATTTTATATTTTTCAATATATATGCATTATTATGATGTGAAATTAAAAATTTCACTTTTTCATATTTTTTACAAAAATTTTTTTTGTAAAATTTTCAAAAAATACCAATATTTTTGATTTTTATTATTATATTTGAAATGTTTGTGAAAACATTTCTTTTGATATACAACACAGGCAACTGCATTATATATCAATTTAGCTACATTGAATATGACCAAAATATGTTCATCATTGAATAAACGACGACAAACAACAATCGGTCGGATAATTTTAATAAAATTAAAATTGTTTATTATCTTATATATTTTTTTCTACTACTACTACTACTACTACTACTAAAATTCAATAGTAAAAAGTAAGTAAAGTAAAAGAAAAATATATTATTAAAAATAAATATAATTTATTTTTTTATACCACACACACAACACACAACAAAATATATTATCATATTTAATTTTTGCTTGTTTTTTTTATTTTGAATTTTTTATTTTTTATTTTTTCAAAAAAGATGCTATATCAGAACATACGAAACGTACATCAAAATTTTTATATTTGTCTGCTAGTACATCGATCGTTACTTGTCGGCCAACCCAAGATAAACGAATCGTGCACAAGCAATGAAATACACATTCATCGTTAAACCATCGATAGTGTTTTCATGTATTTTGTGTGTGTTTGCATACGTTTTGCTTTCGCTTTGCTATAGTCATCAACAAGCTACACTATCAATGAAATGTACAAACACTGATAGTTGATTGTCTTGTGTGTATGATTTTACATTGAATACAATGAGGTTAACTATAGTTGTTTATGTAAAAACTAGCTGCATCGAAGATTGTGGTATATTTAAAATACCATTAAAAATACAATTTCGACTTTTTTTGAAAAAACTGAATTTTATATTGTTATAAATAAATTTTAATAAATTCTAAAAATATTTTTTTTGAAAATTAATAAAAAAAAAAAAAAAAATTTTTTTCAAAAATATATAAAATATTTATTTTAACAATATGAAAAATCTTATTTTTATTATTTTTTACATATTCACAAATAATGAAAATGTATAAATTTAAATTGTACGCTGTGTGTTGTGCTCACAGAGAATCGCTATATTATTTTAATTTTCATATAACATATATAACTCTAATTCAAATTATACAATAAATGTATTTATATTTTATAAGTCATTAGAGACCTTTTTACTTTTTTTTTTTTGTGGTCCGTGTTCTTTTCTCCACTCACATACATATCATCTCATGATGATATTTCTTCTATTGATATAATATATCAAATATTCCAATTTCAATTTCATTGATTATATATAAACACATAACATATAATCTCATAAGCTTCATTTCAAAAATTTTATATCTTATTTGTAAGCTGTTAAAAAAAAGCAAAGTCTATAAAAAAAACTTTGCCTTTTATATATAATAACAACACAAAAAAACCATCATAATATATATTTTTGTAAACACATTTTTGGAATAACAAAAATTTTTCTTTTATCACATCACACCAAAAAATGTAAAACAATTTTGAATATGACCACAAAAAAAAATATGTCAACAATTTTTTGCTTTTATACTTTTACTATTTGTAAAATATATAAAATATATTTTTTTGTTTTTTTTTTTCAAAAAAGATGCTATATCAAGACATACGAAATGTACATCAAAATTTTTATATTTGTCTGCTAGTACATCGATAGTCACTTGTCGGCCAACTCAAGATAAACGAATCGTGCACAAGCAATGAAATACACATTTATCGTTAAACCATCGATAGTGTTTTCATGTATTTTGTATATGTTTTCATACGTTTTGCTTTCGCTTTGCTATAGTCATCAACAAGCTACACTATCAATAAAGTGTACAACCACTGATAGTTGATTGTCTTGTGTGTATGATTTTACATTGAATACAAGTAGTTAGCTACAGTTGTTTATGTAAAAATTTACTGCATCGAAGATTGTGGTATATTTAAAATACTATTAAAAATACAATTTCGACTTTTTTTGAAAAAACTGAATTTTATATTGTTATAAATAAATTTTAATAAATTCTAAAGATAAAATTTTTTTTGAAAATTTATAAAACAAAAAAGTGTAATAATATATATTTGAAATATATTTCAATAATATGAGAATATTCATTTTTTTTCTTGTTTTCTTTTCTTTTCATTTCTATGTTAGATATTATATATGCGATATATTTGTTATATTCATAACTAATGATGAAAATGCATAAATTTAAATATATAAATATATTTTTTTTTACTTAGTCTAATAGGTAGTGTTCTGCTGTTTTCAATATTATTTTCATTTTCATATATAACTCTAAAATAATGAAAAATACATTAATTTAAATATATTATAAATATATTATTTATTCACTAGATTATTTTTATGGTCCGTGTTCTTTTTATTATTTTGATATAAATATTTATTATATACGTATATATAATATTTCCATATATTTATTTTATTTGTATAATTTTTCTTTAAATTTATGAATTTCTCAAAATTCTTTAACTTTTTACATATACATATTATATCATTTTTTTCAGAAAATGAAATTTAATAAATATTTTAATAAAAATTATACATATAAATAAAATGTACGGAAATATTATATATATTATTATTATTAATATATGAAATGTGTTATGTGAATAAAAGTTTTTCTATAGATTTTTCTATAGTTTTTTTGTTTTTTTTTTATGGTCCGTGTTCTTTTTATTAATTTATATGACATACAATAATACATCATGATGATTCTATTGATAATATAAAAATATATAACATAGATCATTTTCATTAATATTTAAAATTTTTGTAGTTTGTATTTTATACAAACTTATTTTATATGATGTGCTAATATTATAACCAACCATTTATAATAATAACACTATTCTATACAAACTTATTTTATATGATGTGCTAATATTATAACCAACCATTTATAATAATAAAACTATTCAATCCATTATATTATTCAATGTTGGAATTGAAATACATTAAGTATTTATAATTATTATCGACTTTGAGAATATATATTTTTGTAATTTTTATATTATATGTCCGTGAACAATCTCAATAGAAGCATTTCAAAAAATTTTTTTCACTTGTAAGCTGTTTTAAAAAAAAAGCAAAGTCCATAAAAATGAAACTTTGCTTTTATAACACAAATATAATATATTAATATAAAAAAAAAATATATTATATATATATATATATTTTATTCTCAAATGTCAAAAACAATTGTATATATATATTTTCTTTTTTTTTTTTATAAAAAAATAAATATATTTATTAAAAGTAAAAACTTATATATATTTTTAATAAAAAAAAAAAAAAAATATACAAAAAAAAAAAAAAAAGTTGTATTTTTCTAATTTAATACTTTATAATATTTTAAAAAAAATATTAAAAAAATATAAATTTTTTATACACCAAAAGAGATATTAAAAAAATATGAATGAATAATATTATTTTTTAATATATCTGAGATTCTCACAATCTAAATTTATTATATATATATATATATATATATTTTAGTAATAAATAAATATGGATGATTATTGAAGGAGTTTTTTGTTGGTGATATAAAAATATTATTATTATTATTATAATAAAATTTTAAGAGAAAAAAAAGATTAATTTAAAAATTAACACACAACAGAACACCAACCCAAATCAAGGTGGTATTTTTATGTTGGTATAATAATTATATTATTTATATATATAATAAATATTATTATCTTTCTTTTTTTTCTTTAATATTTTTATTAATATCACACAACACAACTCACATCACATCACATTTTTATATTACTATTATTATTATTATTATTATAATAATAATAATTTATATATATTATATAAAATATGATCGATCGAATCGTCAAGCTAAGGATGAGCTTCAGTGGATCGCAGTATGGCAGCTGCTCTACCACTTACAACACCTTGCCCGTTACAAAAGTCGTTTACAATTGATTCTAGGCATTGTCATTGTATTAAATAATGTTTTTATAAGTAACTAGCGCGGCGTACAGGTGATAATATCCTCCTGCACTTGCTATGTTACAAATAACATTGGCATCACATCCATTGTCGTTTACCCATAAGGGCAAACTTTAAATGGTTTAATAGCCATACAATGCAATTGCCCCATTTTTATCATTGCAGTCCAGCTCGGATACGACCTTAGAGGCGTTCAGGCATAATCCAACGGACGTAGCGTCATACCACTGTTCGCTCGAACAAGTATTGTGCCATTGGTCCGTACCTGCGGTTCCTCTCGTACTACGCAGGAATGCTGTCGCAACAACATATAGTCATTAGTAGGGTAAAACTAACCTGTCTCACGACGGTCTAAACCCAGCTCACGTTCCCTTGCATGGGTGAACAATCCAACGCTTGGTGAATTTTGCTTCACAATGATAGGAAGAGCCGACATCAAAGGATAAAGCGACGTCGCTATGAACGCTTGGCCGCCACAAGCCAGTTATCCCTGTGGTAACTTTTCTGACACCTCTTGTTAAAAACTCCTTAAACCAAAAGGATCGATAGGCCGAGCTTTTGCTGTCCCTGTGTGTACTGAACACCGGGATCAAGTCAGCATTTGCCCTTTTGCTCTATGTGTGGTTTCTGTCCGCACTGAGCTGGCCTTGGGACACCTCCGTTATTATTTGAGAGATGTACCGCCCCAGTCAAACTCCCTACCTGACTATGTCCTTGAATTGGATCATACCTGAGTATTAGGAGTTATACCAAATTTTAAATTATTGACAATAGCACCGAAGCACCATTTATCTCATCAAAATTTGTTTACAATTATATAACAAACTCTTTAGTACTTTGATCAAGAAGCTTGCATCATAACCCAATACCATAAGATATATAAATATATCCGTATAATGGCTAAGAAATGATACACGTTCCACTTAATCAAGTAAGTAAGGAAACAATAAGAGTAGTGGTATTTCATTGATGATAAAGGCCCCCGAAAGAACCAATATCTCCCACTTATTCTACACCTCTTATGTCTCCTTACACTGCCAGATTAGAGTCAAGCTCAACAGGGTCTTCTTTCCCCGCTAATTATTCCAAGCCCGTTCCCTTGGCTGTGGTTTCGCTAGATAGTAGATAGGGACAGTAGGAATCTCGTTAATCCATTCATGCGCGTCACTAATTAGATGACGAGGCCCCCGAAAGAACCAATATCTCCCACTTATTCTACACCTCTTATGTCTCCTTACACTGCCAGATTAGAGTCAAGCTCAACAGGGTCTTCTTTCCCCGCTAATTATTCCAAGCCCGTTCCCTTGGCTGTGGTTTCGCTAGATAGTAGATAGGGACAGTAGGAATCTCGTTAATCCATTCATGCGCGTCACTAATTAGATGACGAGGCATTTGGCTATTTTTTTTTTTTTTACTTCCTTGTGGGCGATAAAGTGATGAAAGCAACTATTAGGAGTAAGATGGTAATGGCTTTCTTAGCTCCTAATAGAAGCGCGGCCCATTTTAATATATAATTTATATTTTTTTTCTTTATAAGTGAAGCCAGCAATATAAAAGTAATTTTATACCACTGACACACTTATACGTCACTAATTAAATGACGGTCGTTTGACAACCTTAACGTCACTAGAATGACGAACATTTGGCGACCTTTTAAGCGTCACTAAAATGACGAGCATTTGGCAACCTTTTCTACGTCACTAAAATGACGAACATTTTGCAACCTTAACGTCACTAATCAGATGACGAGCCATTTGACAACCACAAGGACTTTTTATGCCTGAATTCACGCAGGCAGCACGTAACAAAACTTGCACGAAGTGCAAGTGTTCAAGCACCAACATCTTTCGCACCCTATCCTACACCGGTCCGCTCACGCGGGCCTTGGAACCTATGATAGCATCCTAAACTCCCTATCAAAACCCGAGTGCTGATAACAGCCAAATCTTTTTTACGCAGTAGCCCTAATCTAATCAACGAATCCGCAGATTCCCTACACCAAATACCTCTCCAGTTCAGAGTCATTGCATGGATGTGCAATTTGTCCGTACTAGTCCCGTATTTGTCCTGTAATGCCCTAACAACGCCCGGTTGCCTGTACTTGTCAGTTTTTTCCTTGTGCATGTCAGAGAGATCACGACCATCAGTAACGACCTGTGCATCAAGCACGTAGACCTTATCCCCTTTTAAAGCCACAATATCAGGTTTCCTGATACCATCGATTGTTTGCAAACAGTCCTCTAACACTACACTAAAACCCCTGCCCCTTAACTCCCTATCAACAAAATTAACTAAACTATTATGTCTAATGGTCCTGTCGGCCCTAGTCCTATAACATCTCTGAACTATATGATTCAAGGTTTCTTGGGATTCACAACCAGCACGGCAACGCCGATCCATATCAAACCTCCCACGGGATGATCTGGACCGAGTAGGGAGAGCGTTAATACGCAACTTTATGCAATTCATAAAGTCCCGCCCAGACAAAAATCTGGTGGGCTCCCATATCCAACGGTGGGCTTGTTTGTGGTCGCCACTGCGTGACAAACCACACCCATCGACGGAGCTATGCAGGCGATCTGCCCAATACTTCCTTAAATCACCCCCACTCAGGATCCTACCGCTACTCGTAACTAAGCGTCTTTCTACATTGGCGACCTCCGAAGCGATAAACGTATCAACGGTAGCGATACCACTAGGCCCTAGTGGTAATTGCAAATTCCGAAGACGGTTCAAACGCAACAGAGGCGCCTGCCACCTGAGTGCGACTATTCCCAAACCACCATCATTCACGTGAGCGTGAAAATAGGCGATTGGGACATCGTCTGGCAGGCTAAGCCACCTACGTACGTATCTTCTAATCGTACGGTCGACCCTATTCAGACATCCAAGCATGACTTTCCCGAGGGTCAGAACATGATAGAGCTGAGGAATCAACGTAGTCCGTAGTGCAAACAATCGCTGTTGTGGCTTTAGGGGTGCTCGAGTGAGCCGATCTAGCTTCTGAATGAGTTCATTCAAGAGATCCACCTTGGTTCTGCCATCTGCATTATGCCACACCTAGGTACCGCCAAGTGTCAGTCCTCTTAAGAGCTGGAATAGTTCGACCTGCGACAGTGAACACCTCCTGAACAATCACAGTACGCTTCTGTTTTGGCTGTCCCTTTATGGACACAGAAAGGCACTTTGAGCTATTCAGATGGAGTCCAACCGTATTCAGGAAACTGGATACTATATCCAACAATTTTTGAAGACCTTGCTTGGTTGATGCCCAGATCACCAAGTCGTCGGCAAAAGCTGCATTATTTGTCATAATATTCCCAATTCTACATCCAATCTCGGATGGCAATCTTCGGATAAGTCGGTCCATAATCATGTTGAATAGGACCGGGGAGAGCGGATCTCCCTGTTTAACACCCCTAGCGGGCTTAACCACCTCTTCCGATTGCCATGTATCGCCCGAGAAACGAATGGTTGAATCAGCGTAAACTCTAGATATATAGCTGATCAGCCCTTGCGGGAGACCATATGACTCCAGTGTCTTTTCGATTGCTCGATGGGACACAGAGTCAAAAGCTTTGCTGACGTCAAGGACTGCAATATAGCAAGAACCATATTTCTGATGATGGTCTCTCAGAAGCAGGTCTATGATGGTTGTGTTGTCAGCACAACCATCAGTAGGCATAAAACCTCTCTGCGTGCGTTCGAACATTATGCACTTCGAAATCCTCTTAGCCAAGATAGAGTGAAGCCATCTGACGAGTACTGAGGGCATCGTTATCGGACGAAAATCTTCAGGAAGCGAGGCTTCTTGCTTCTTTGGAATGAAGATAGTCGTTGCCAATCTCAGACGTCTCGGTAACTTCCCACACCACAGCATCAGATTCATAATTCGAACCAGAATTTCTTCTGGAACAGCACGAATCTGCCTCGCTGTGATCCCGTCTGCACCGGGCGAGGTGGAAAGCGAGGGCCTGGTGAACCTGATCTCGTCAATAGTGATAGGCACCCAGACATCTCCCCTCAAATACTCTTTGAGATCGTCTGTAGATGGTTCCGAAAACTCAGCGTACTCGAAAACGTTACGCCAGTATGGTTCCATTATCTCTCTTGGTGGTTGAGAGGAAATCTCAGCACCGTCTAGGATCGACTTGATGCATCGACCCATATGCTTATCCCAGTTCCTCTGCGTACTGGAGTACTCACGTCTTCTCTCCATACGTCTATTTGTAAGCGCAGGAGTTGCTCGGGGTTCAGCCTGCTGTCGGATTCTAGGGTTGGGTGGAAATATCCTATCAAAGTAATCCGACAGTCTTAGAAGAACGTGGTCCTTGTCGCGTCCAAAGACACTGCGTACAATGGAATTCAAACAAGATGCATTATGGGTACTACAGGAAGTGTCACCTAGACTTAGCAGAAAGGTTTGCAGTGTATCCTCATCTACAAGAGATGAGGGCACTGCAGAAGATGGTAACTCTTCGGGGATCGTTTGCAGACTAAGTACTGGCGCAAGAGAACTAAGATGTGGCCCATTACTGGAATCAGCTAATCGACTAAGATACGCCTGGACCTTGGCTTTGTATGTATCTTTCTGTCTAATCTTCTTAATTGATTCCAGTGTTCTATGCGCGAATCGCTCGTGAACAGCAAGATTCATAAAACGGGCGCCGCCTTCATGGACGATGCTCGCTTCCGTACTAGCCAACAATGAGATCTCCTCATCGTTCCATCTAGCCTTTTTATCCTCTCGGAGGTTAATCCGATCGGAAACATCAGGATGCGATCTTCTGACATGCACACCCAAACCCGACTTGGTCGAGAATGAGCGGTTGCAAACTGCACAAGGAAATGGCCTTTCGTCTGTCACTCCACCAGACTCAGGTCCATTATGGTCATCTGCCTGCTCAGATGCCATTGTAATACCACGACCCCGGGAGGTCGAGGCACCACTACGATCACCTGGGGCGGCAGGCGTCGTTTGGTTAGAATGGTCACCTGGGGCGGCAGGTGCCATCTGGTTAGATGAAGGAATAAAAACACGGTCAACTATATGTTCCGCCACTGGCCTAGATGTAGTATGATATAGAAGAGTCAAATCTGGGTGTGTAACAAGATTATCAACTGCGTCTGTCATACTACTAGTTTCAGACACAGCCGATGAAGGAGGAATTGAAGCCGTGACATTAATAGTGGAACCCCTACCCTGATGCGATTCTAGGTTCCTTCCGTCGAATAGATTGCCAGATATGGTGCTTATATTTGGTGAGACCCGAGCAGAGACCCGAGTCGTATATGTTTTATTAGAGGCTTGATTTTTATTATTGTGACCAAAAATTTTTCAAAGGTCGAGAGGGATGGCAGCCCCCAAGACCCGCAAATAGCCTTGATCATTAGCCGTTTATAAGATAGTCACCAACGTAACCATTGCGAGAACTATCCTATAACCGTTGCCCAGGTGAAACCACGAGGAGGAGAGTCATAGTTACTCCCGCCGTTAACCCGCGCTTACTTGAATTTCTTCACTTTGACATTCAGAGCACTGGGCAGAAATCACATTGTGTCAACACCCGTTAGGGCCATCACAATGCTTTGTTTTAATTAGACAGTCGGATTCCCCAAGTCCGTGCCAGTTCTGAATTGATTGTTAATTGATAGTCGTTATAATTTAAAAGGAATATACCTTGCGATAATTCCCAAAAAATTTTAGCAAGAAAGTTCCACAATTGGCTACGTAACTACTATCCGAGGAACAAGATCCGAAAATCTCTATTTACCCAGAACGAGCACATAAACCATGTTATTGCTTCCCAATCAAGCCCGACTATCTCAATCTTCAGAGCCAATCCTTATCCCGAAGTTACGGATCTAATTTGCCGACTTCCCTTACCTACATTATTCTATCGACTAGAGACTCTTCACCTTGGAGACCAGCTGCGGATATTGGTACGGCCTGTTGAGAAGTTTGCGTGACCCCACCATAAATTTTCAAGGTCCGAGGAGAAAATATCGACACAACAGTAAATGTCATGCTCTTCTAGTCCATCTACCATATCTCTCTTCGAAAGACTTCCATGGTAGTACGACTATAAAACAGAAAAGAAAACTCTTCCGATATCTCTCGACGGCTTCTTTATGGTCGTTCCTGTTGCCAGGATGAGCACAAGGCCCATATTTAATAACAAACGGATACTCAACAGGTTACGGAATTGGAACCGTATTCCCTTTCGTTCAAAATTATTCAAGTGTTTAAATAAAAAATACTAAAGTGCGCGGCAAACAACACCTTTCTTCTCTCATTATGACTTGAAAATTTTCGGCTTTCGCCTTGAACTTAGGACCGACTAACTCGTGATCAACCACTGTTCACACGAAACCCTTCTCCACTTCAGTCCTCCAAGGTCTCATTCGATTATTTGCTACTACCACCAAGATCTGTGCCAATGGCGGCTCCATGCAGGCTTACGCCAAACACTTCCATGCACACCATTGTACCCTCCTACTCACTAAAGCTTCAAAGTTTATAAATCCAACCGAAATTGAATATAAACCATCTGCTTTAGCGGTAATGTATAGGTATACAACTTAAGCGCCATCCATTTTAAGGGCTAGTTGCTTCGGCAGGTGAGTTGTTACACACTCCTTAGCGGATTACGACTTCCATGTCCACCGTCCTGCTGTTTTAAGCAACCAACGCCTTTCATGGTATCTGCATGAGTTGTTAATTTGGGCACCGTAACATTACGTTTGGTTCATCCCACAGCGCCAGTTCTGCTTACCAAAAGTGGCCCACTGGGCACATTATATCACAACCACTACCTTCATACCAAGAAAGGTGAGGTTCTTACCCATTTAAAGTTTGAGAATAGGTTAAGGTCGTTTCGACCCTAAGGCCTCTAATCATTCGCTTTACCAGATAAGATTATTTTACATAATCTTTAAATGCACCAGCTATCCTGAGGGAAACTTCGGAGGGAACCAGCTACTAGATGGTTCGATTGGTCTTTCGCCCCTATACTCAATTCTGACAATCGATTTGCACGTCAGAACTGTTTCGGTCTTCCATCAGGGTTTCCCCTGACTTCAACCTGATCAAGTATAGTTCACCATCTTTCGGGTCACAGCATATATGCTCAAGGTACGCTCTAGTTAGAGGTATAAATAATATAAATATTATTATACATAACTGTATAGAACGCCCCGGGATTGAATTAATAGACTATAATAAAATAGTACTAAAAACTAATCCCATTATATATATAAGTTATGTTAATTTCGCTATTAGGTTTTTAATTCCCAATAACTTGCAAATATGTTAGACTCCTTGGTCCGTGTTTCAAGACGGGTCCCGAAGGTATCCTGAATCTTTCGCATTGTTAATCATATAAGTGCATATAAATTAAAAACATAAAGATCAATGATCAATATGCCATTATAGAATATAAATAAATATATTCAAGCACTATATATAATAAATCTATCAACACTTTATCAAATCAAAAGCATTTATTCTATGTTAAAATGCAAGCAAAATAATTTGAATAAACTTAACGCTTATGATCTTATGATAAATATTATTTAAATATTAATAGATTACAATGTCCATTATATGGAAAAAATGCACACCATTATTATAATATTATTAATATTAAAATCATAATGATGAATTTTCCATAAAGGATATTCAGGTTCATCGGGCTTAACCTCTAAGCAGTTTCACGTACTATTTAACTCTCTATTCAGAGTTCTTTTCAACTTTCCCTCACGGTACTTGTTTACTATCGGTCTCATGGTTATATTTAGTTTTAGATGGAGTTTACCACCCACTTAGTGCTGCACTATCAAGCAACACGACTCTTTGGAAATGTCATCTAGTAATCATTAACGTTATACGGGCCTGGCACCCTCTTTGGGTAAATGGCCTCATTTAAGAAGGACTTAAATCGTTAATTTCTCATACTAGAAATTTGACATTCCATACACTGCATCTCACATTTGCCATAAAGACAAAGTGACTTAGTGCTGAACTGATTTCTTTTCGCTCGCCGCTACTAAGAAAATCCTTGTTAGTTTCTTTTCCTCCCCTCATTAATATGCTTAAATTCAGGGGGTAATCCCATATGAGTTGAGGTTGTATAAATATATATATATATATATATATAAATAAAAAAAATACCATCATCATATTTATGTGTAAAAAATCGTTTCTTAAATATATAAAAAAAAAATTCTTTTAATAAAGAGACAATTCTAGTTCATAAAATTTTTATGCTAGACCTTCCTCAATAAAAAAAAGAATACTTTGATTTTTTTTTTTCACAATGAGGTTATATTTTCTTATCTTTAGCTATTAATATTATGAATAAAAAATTAATTTTATCCAGTAATATAACATGTGCTGTAAGTAAAAAAAAAAAAATATAAGAAGAAATCAATCTTCTTTTTTTTTTATTTCTTAAGCAACTTATTTAGCATAGTCTTACAACCCTCAACCATATGTAGTCCAAGCAGCACTTCAAAATTAATTAAAGTACCTTACAGCATGGACTGCGATATGCGTTCAAAATGTCGATGTTCATGTGTCCTGCAGTTCACACGATGACGCACAGTTTGCTGCGTTCTTCATCGACCCATGAGCCGAGTGATCCACCGCTTAGAGTGATATATTTGATTTATTTGTTAAAAGGCAATGTCAGAAATAGTTTTATTGAAAGAAATCAAAAATACACCAAAATAAATTGGCATATATCAATTCCTTCAATAATTTTCTCTAAACATACAAAGTTTGTTGCGAATGTCTTAGCTCTTAATAAAAAAGAACAAATTTTTTAACTTATATAGAAAAGAGATTTCATTAGAATATTCCCTCTATACAAGTACAACTATAATTGTATATATATTTTTTTTATATTTAGAGAATATATTATGCAATGTATGGATTATTTTTATACAACTAAAAATTAAACCAGTACACTATTATATGTCTATACAGAGGCAATTCTACATAAATTTAAGTGTCTCATCCCATCCATCAAATCCATTTTGTATGATGTGACCACCAGTAGACCTTCCTCAGTATAAAATAATTTTGAATATTAAATTTTTTTAAATATTCAATTTTTTTTTCTTTTTGACTTATATATTTTTTGCAATCTTTCACAAGAAGATTGAATTTATTTTGTGGTTGGTTAACCAGCAACGCACATTTTTTTTTGCTTTATTTTATATACAAGAAGTATAATAAAATATTTTTTTTAATATATATTAATATATATTATTTTTTTTTAGTCATTAGTAGAAGTAAAAACACATTCTTAAACTTATATTAAAATAAAATTTATAAAGAGGCAATTCTACATAAATTTTAGTGTCTCATCCATAATGTATATGATTGATGTGACTTTAACAGTAGACCTTCCTCAATATAAAATAATTTTGAATATTTTTTTTTTAAATATTCTTTTTTTTTTTGTTTGGCTACTCTTTTTTTTTTCCTTTTAGAATATTAATATAATATTCTTTGATTTTTATATAAATGAGGCAATTCTACATAATTTTAAGTGTCCCAATATAATATATATATATATATATATGGAGAAACAGCAGTAGACCTTCCTCAGTATATAAATTTTTTTTTTGATATTTTTATTAAAAAATAATCAAAAACTTTTTGTTTTATAAAAATATATATATAAATAAATATATAATATTTTTTTGTTTTTTGTTTAACGGATAGGAACACATTAATGATCCTTCCGCAGGTTCACCTACGGAAACCTTGTTACGACTTTTACTTCCTCTAAATAATCAAGTTCGGTCAACTTTTGCGAAACATCCGTAACACACAAGAGGCGTTACAGTGATCGCGTCCGGAGACCTCACTAAATAATTCAATCGGTAGTAGCGACGGGCGGTGTGTACAAAGGGCAGGGACGTAATCAATGCGAGTTAATGACTCACACTTACTGGGAATTCCAAGTTCATGTGAACAGTTTCAGTTCACAATCCCAAGCATGAAAGTGGTTCAGCGGTTTACCCGGACCTCTCGGTCTAGGAAATACACGTTGATACTTTCATTGTAGCGCGCGTGCAGCCCAGGACATCTAAGGGCATCACTGACCTGTTATTGCTCAATCTCATTATTGCTAGACGCAATTTGTCCATTTAAGAAGCTAGTGTCCTTATAATGGGACAAACCAACAGGTACGGCTCCACTTTTATAAACACATTCAAACACTTACACATTTTACTGCGCTCATGAATGAAGGCTATAAAAGCTTCAACACCATAATCCTGAAAGCATCTATTTAATATATTTGAGTCTCGTTCGTTATCGGAATTAACCAGACAAATCACTCCACGAACTAAGAACGGCCATGCACCACCACCCATAGATTCGAGAAAGAGCTATCAATCTGTCTTACACACTTATGTTCGGACCTGGTAAGTTTTCCCGTGTTGAGTCAAATTAAGCCGCAGGCTCCACTCCTGGTGGTGCCCTTCCGTCAATTCCTTTAAGTTTCAGCTTTGCAACCATACTTCCCCCGGAGCCCAAAAGCTTTGGTTTCCCGGGAAGCGACTGAGAGAGCCATGATAGTAGCTACACCCAATTGCTAGCTGGCATCGTTTATGGTTAGAACTAGGGCGGTATCTGATCGCCTTCGAACCTCTAACTTTCGTTCTTGATTAATGAAAACATCTTTGGCAAATGCTTTCGCTTAAGTTAGTCTTACGACGGTCCAAGAATTTCACCTCTCGCGTCGTAATACTAATGCCCCCAAACTGCTTCTATTAATCATTACCTCTTGATCTAAAAACCAATGAAAGTAGAACAGAGGTCTTATTTCATTATTCCATGCACAAAATATTCAGGCATTTGGAGCCTGCTTTAAGCACTCTAATTTGTTCAAAGTAATTGTACCGGCCCACAACAACACTCGATGAAGAGCACTGAAGCAGGTTTAAATAGGAGGAATATGCATTAAATACAAGTATCTAATACAATATAAGAACTCCACCGGTAATACGCTTACATACATAAGGTATAGTACAAACTACAATTATAGTTGTACTACCCGTATGAAGCACAAGTTCAACTACGAACGTTTTAACCGCAACAACTTTAATATACGCTATTGGAGCTGGAGTTACCGCGGCTGCTGGCACCAGACTTGCCCTCCAATAGGTCCTTGTTAAAGGATTTAAAGTGTACTCATTCCAATTACAGGGCCTCTAATATGAGTCCTGTATTGTTATTTTTCGTCACTACCTCCCCGAGCTGGGAGTGGGTAATTTACGCGCCTGCTGCCTTCCTTAGATGTGGTAGCCGTTTCTCAGGCTCCCTCTCCGGAATCGAACCCTGATTCCCCGTTACCCGTTGCAACCATGGTAGTCCTAGATACTACCATCAAAAGTTGATAGGGCAGACATTTGAAAGATCTGTCGTCGGTACAAGACCATACGATCTGCAAGTTATCTAGAGTTCAACCATAATAACGATCTTGCGATCGCTTGGTTTTAGCCTAATAAAAGCACACGTCCCAAAGGTCCGTGTTTATATTGCATGTATTAGCTCTAGAATTACCACAGTTATCCAAGTAACTGTTAACGATCTAAGGAACCATAACTGATATAATGAGCCTTTTGCGGTTTCACTTTTAATTCGTGTGTACTTAGACATGCATGGCTTAATCTTTGAGACAAGCATATAACTACTGGCAGGATCAACCAGAATAATGTTATTTTCATTTATATATTTTTTTCATATTTGAAAAAAATTGTTTATATATCATCCATATTTTAATAAGGATTGATATATTTTTTTTCATATTATAATAAAAATTTTTTTATTATAATATTTTATTTCATTTACCATTAATTCATTTGCAGCATATTTTATATTTTTCAATATATATGCATTATTATGATGTGAAATTAAAAATTTCACTTTTTCATATTTTTTACAAAAATTTTTTTTGTAAAATTTTCAAAAAATACCAATATTTTTGATTTTTATTATTATATTTGAAATGTTTGTGAAAACATTTCTTTTGATATACAACACAGGCAACTGCATTATATATCAATTTAGCTACATTGAATATGACCAAAATATGTTCATCATTGAATAAACGACGACAAACAACAATCGGTCGGATAATTTTAATAAAATTAAAATTGTTTATTATCTTATATATTTTTTTCTACTACTACTACTACTACTAAAATTCAATAGTAAAAAGTAAGTAAAGTAAAAGAAAAATATATTATTAAAAATAAATATAATTTATTTTTTTATACCACACACACAACACACAACAAAATATATTATCATATTTAATTTTTGCTTGTTTTTTTTATTTTGAATTTTTTATTTTTTATTTTTTCAAAAAAGATGCTATATCAGAACATACGAAACGTACATCAAAATTTTTATATTTGTCTGCTAGTACATCGATCGTTACTTGTCGGCCAACCCAAGATAAACGAATCGTGCACAAGCAATGAAATACACATTCATCGTTAAACCATCGATAGTGTTTTCATGTATTTTGTGTGTGTTTGCATACGTTTTGCTTTCGCTTTGCTATAGTCATCAACAAGCTACACTATCAATGAAATGTACAAACACTGATAGTTGATTGTCTTGTGTGTATGATTTTACATTGAATACAATGAGGTTAACTATAGTTGTTTATGTAAAAACTAGCTGCATCGAAGATTGTGGTATATTTAAAATACCATTAAAAATACAATTTCGACTTTTTTTGAAAAAACTGAATTTTATATTGTTATAAATAAATTTTAATAAATTCTAAAAATATTTTTTTTGAAAATTAATAAAAAAAAAAAAAATATTTTTTTCAAAAATATATAAAATATTTATTTTAACAATATGAAAAATCTTATTTTTATTATTTTTTACATATTCACAAATAATGAAAATGTATAAATTTAAATTGTACGCTGTGTGTTGTGCTCACAGAGAATCGCTATATTATTTTAATTTTCATATAACATATATAACTCTGATTCAAATTATACAATAAATGTATTTATATTTTATAAGTCATTAGAGACCTTTTTACTTTTTTTTTTTTGTGGTCCGTGTTCTTTTCTCCACTCACATACATATCATCTCATGATGATATTTCTTCTATTGATATAATATATCAAATATTCCAATTTCAATTTCATTGATTATATATAAACACATAACATATAATCTCATAAGCTTCATTTCAAAAATTTTATATCTTATTTGTAAGCTGTTAAAAAAAAGCAAAGTCTATAAAAAAAACTTTGCCTTTTATATATAATAACAACACAAAAAAACCATCATAATATATATTTTTGTAAACACATTTTTGGAATAACAAAAATTTTTCTTTTATCACATCACACCAAAAAATGTAAAACAATTTTGAATATGACCACAAAAAAAAATATGTCAACAATTTTTTGCTTTTATACTTTTACTATTTGTAAAATATATAAAATATATTTTTTTGTTTTTTTTTTCAAAAAAGATGCTATATCAAGACATACGAAATGTACATCAAAATTTTTATATTTGTCTGCTAGTACATCGATAGTCACTTGTCGGCCAACTCAAGATAAACGAATCGTGCACAAGCAATGAAATACACATTTATCGTTAAACCATCGATAGTGTTTTCATGTATTTTGTATATGTTTTCATACGTTTTGCTTTCGCTTTGCTATAGTCATCAACAAGCTACACTATCAATAAAGTGTACAACCACTGATAGTTGATTGTCTTGTGTGTATGATTTTACATTGAATACAAGTAGTTAGCTACAGTTGTTTATGTAAAAATTTACTGCATCGAAGATTGTGGTATATTTAAAATACTATTAAAAATACAATTTCGACTTTTTTTGAAAAAACTGAATTTTATATTGTTATAAATAAATTTTAATAAATTCTAAAGATAAAATTTTTTTTGAAAATTTATAAAACAAAAAAGTGTAATAATATATATTTGAAATATATTTCAATAATATGAGAATATTCATTTTTTTTCTTGTTTTCTTTTCTTTTCATTTCTATGTTAGATATTATATATGCGATATATTTGTTATATTCATAACTAATGATGAAAATGCATAAATTTAAATATATAAATATATTTTTTTTTACTTAGTCTAATAGGTAGTGTTCTGCTGTTTTCAATATTATTTTCATTTTCATATATAACTCTAAAATAATGAAAAATACATTAATTTAAATATATTATAAATATATTATTTATTCACTAGATTATTTTTATGGTCCGTGTTCTTTTTATTATTTTGATATAAATATTTATTATATACGTATATATAATATTTCCATATATTTATTTTATTTGTATAATTTTTCTTTAAATTTATGAATTTCTCAAAATTCTTTAACTTTTTACATATACATATTATATCATTTTTTTCAGAAAATGAAATTTAATAAATATTTTAATAAAAATTATACATATAAATAAAATGTACGGAAATATTATATATATTATTATTATTAATATATGAAATGTGTTATGTGAATAAAAGTTTTTCTATAGATTTTTCTATAGTTTTTTTGTTTTTTTTTATGGTCCGTGTTCTTTTTATTAATTTATATGACATACAATAATACATCATGATGATTCTATTGATAATATAAAAATATATAACATAGATCATTTTCATTAATATTTAAAATTTTTGTAGTTTGTATTTTATACAAACTTATTTTATATGATGTGCTAATATTATAACCAACCATTTATAATAATAACACTATTCTATACAAACTTATTTTATATGATGTGCTAATATTATAACCAACCATTTATAATAATAACACTATTCAATCCATTATATTATTCAATGTTGGAATTGAAATACATTAAGTATTTATAATTATTATCGACTTTGAGAATATATATTTTTGTAATTTTTATATTATATGTCCGTGAACAATCTCAATAGAAGCATTTCAAAAAATTTTTTTCACTTGTAAGCTGTTTTAAAAAAAAAGCAAAGTCCATAAAAATGAAACTTTGCTTTTATAACACAAATATAATATATTAATATAAAAAAAAAATATATTATATATATATATATATTTTATTCTCAAATGTCAAAAACAATTGTATATATATATTTTCTTTTTTTTTTTTATAAAAAAATAAATATATTTATTAAAAGTAAAAACTTATATATATTTTTAATAAAAAAAAAAAAAAAATATACAAAAAAAAAAAAAAAGTTGTATTTTTCTAATTTAATACTTTATAATATTTTAAAAAAAATATTAAAAAAATATAAATTTTTTATACACCAAAAGAGATATTAAAAAAATATGAATGAATAATATTATTTTTTAATATATCTGAGATTCTCACAATCTAAATTTATTATATATATATATATATATATATTTTAGTAATAAATAAATATGGATGATTATTGAAGGAGTTTTTTGTTGGTGATATAAAAATATTATTATTATTATTATAATAAAATTTTAAGAGAAAAAAAAGATTAATTTAAAAATTAACACACAACAGAACACCAACCCAAATCAAGGTGGTATTTTTATGTTGGTATAATAATTATATTATTTATATATATAATAAATATTATTATCTTTCTTTTTTTTCTTTAATATTTTTATTAATATCACACAACACAACTCACATCACATCACATTTTTATATTACTATTATTATTATTATTATTATAATAATAATAATTTATATATATTATATAAAATATGATCGATCGAATCGTCAAGCTAAGGATGAGCTTCAGTGGATCGCAGTATGGCAGCTGCTCTACCACTTACAACACCTTGCCCGTTACAAAAGTCGTTTACAATTGATTCTAGGCATTGTCATTGTATTAAATAATGTTTTTATAAGTAACTAGCGCGGCGTACAGGTGATAATATCCTCCTGCACTTGCTATGTTACAAATAACATTGGCATCACATCCATTGTCGTTTACCCATAAGGGCAAATTTTAAATGGTTTAATAGCCATACAATGCAATTGCCCCATTTTTATCATTGCAGTCCAGCTCGGATACGACCTTAGAGGCGTTCAGGCATAATCCAACGGACGTAGCGTCATACCACTGTTCGCTCGAACAAGTATTGTGCCATTGGTCCGTACCTGCGGTTCCTCTCGTACTACGCAGGAATGCTGTCGCAACAACATATAGTCATTAGTAGGGTAAAACTAACCTGTCTCACGACGGTCTAAACCCAGCTCACGTTCCCTTGCATGGGTGAACAATCCAACGCTTGGTGAATTTTGCTTCACAATGATAGGAAGAGCCGACATCAAAGGAAAAGCGACGTCGCTATGAACGCTTGGCCGCCACAAGCCAGTTATCCCTGTGGTAACTTTTCTGACACCTCTTGTTAAAAACTCCTTAAACCAAAAGGATCGATAGGCCGAGCTTTTGCTGTCCCTGTGTGTACTGAACACCGGGATCAAGTCAGCATTTGCCCTTTTGCTCTATGTGTGGTTTCTGTCCGCACTGAGCTGGCCTTGGGACACCTCCGTTATTATTTGAGAGATGTACCGCCCCAGTCAAACTCCCTACCTGACTATGTCCTTGAATTGGATCATACCTGAGTATTAGGAGTTATACCAAATTTTAAATTATTGACAATAGCACCGAAGCACCATTTATCTCATCAAAATTTGTTTACAATTATATAACAAACTCTTTAGTACTTTGATCAAGAAGCTTGCATCATAACCCAATACCATAAGATATATAAATATATCCGTATAATGGCTAAGAAATGATACACGTTCCACTTAATCAAGTAAGTAAGGAAACAATAAGAGTAGTGGTATTTCATTGATGATAAAGGCCCCCGAAAGAACCAATATCTCCCACTTATTCTACACCTCTTATGTCTCCTTACACTGCCAGATTAGAGTCAAGCTCAACAGGGTCTTCTTTCCCCGCTAATTATTCCAAGCCCGTTCCCTTGGCTGTGGTTTCGCTAGATAGTAGATAGGGACAGTAGGAATCTCGTTAATCCATTCATGCGCGTCACTAATTAGATGACGAGGCATTTGGCTATTTTTTTTTTTTTTACTTCCTTGTGGGCGATAAAGTGATGAAAGCAACTATTAGGAGTAAGATGGTAATGGCTTTCTTAGCTCCTAATAGAAGCGCGGCCCATTTTAATATATAATTTATATTTTTTTCTTTATAAGTGAAGCCAGCAATATAAAAGTAATTTTATACCACTGACACACTTATACGTCACTAATTAAATGACGGTCGTTTGACAACCTTAACGTCACTAGAATGACGAACATTTGGCGACCTTTTAAGCGTCACTAAAATGACGAGCATTTGGCAACCTTTTCTACGTCACTAAAATGACGAACATTTGCAACCTTAACGTCACTAATCAGATGACGAGCCATTTGACAACCACAAGGACTTTTTATGCCTGAATTCACGCAGGCAGCACGTAACAAAACTTGCACGAAGTGCAAGTGTTCAAGCACCAACATCTTTCGCACCCTATCCTACACCGGTCCGCTCACGCGGGCCTTGGAACCTATGATAGCATCCTAAACTCCCTATCAAAACCCGAGTGCTGATAACAGCCAAATCTTTTTTACGCAGTAGCCCTAATCTAATTAACGAATCCGCAGATTCCCTACACCAAATACCTCTCCAGTTCAGAGTCATTGCATGGATGTGCAATTTGTCCGTACTAGTCCCGTATTTGTCCTGTAATGCCCTAACAACGCCCGGTTGCCTGTACTTGTCAGTTTTTTCCTTGTGCATGTCAGAGAGATCACGACCATCAGTAACGACCTGTGCATCAAGCACGTAGACCTTATCCCCTTTTAAAGCCACAATATCAGGTTTCCTGATACCATCGATTGTTTGCAAACAGTCCTCTAACACTACACTAAAACCCCTGCCCCTTAACTCCCTATCAACAAAATTAACTAAACTATTATGTCTAATGGTCCTGTCGGCCCTAGTCCTATAACATCTCTGAACTATATGATTCAAGGTTTCTTGGGATTCACAACCAGCACGGCAACGCCGATCCATATCAAACCTCCCACGGGATGATCTGGACCGAGTAGGGAGAGCGTTAATACGCAACTTTATGCAATTCATAAAGTCCCGCCCAGACAAAAATCTGGTGGGCTCCCATATCCAACGGTGGGCTTGTTTGTGGTCACCACTGCGTGACAAACCACACCCATCGACGGAGCTATGCAGGCGATCTGCCCAATACTTCCTTAAATCACCCCCACTCAGGATCCTACCGCTACTCGTAACTAAGCGTCTTTCTACATTGGCGACCTCCGAAGCGATAAACGTATCAACGGTAGCAATACCACTAGGCCCTAGTGGTAATTGCAAATTCCGAAGACGGTTCAAACGCAACAGAGGCGCCTGCCACCTGAGTGCGACTATTCCCAAACCACCATCATTCACGTGAGCGTGAAAATAGGCGATTGGGACATCGTCTGGCAGGCTAAGCCACCTACGTACGTATCTTCTAATCGTACGGTCGACCCTATTCAGACATCCAAGCATGACTTTCCCGAGGGTCAGAACATGATAGAGCTGAGGAATCAACGTAGTCCGTAGTGCAAACAATCGCTGTTGTGGCTTTAGGGGTGCTCGAGTGAGCCGATCTAGCTTCTGAATGAGTTCATTCAAGAGATCCACCTTGGTTCTGCCATCTGCATTATATGCCACACCTAGGTACCGCCAAGTGTCAGTCCTCTTAAGAGCTGGAATAGTTCGACCTGCGACAGTGAACACCTCCTGAACAATCACCGTACGCTTCTGTTTTGGCTGTCCCTTTATGGACACAGAAAGGCACTTTGAGCTATTCAGATGGAGTCCAACCGTATTCAGGAAACTGGATACTATATCCAACAATTTTTGAAGACCTTGCTTGGTTGATGCCCAGATCACCAAGTCGTCGGCAAAAGCTGCATTATTTGTCATAATATTCCCAATTCTACATCCAATCTCGGATGGCAATCTTCGGATAAGTCGGTCCATAATCATGTTGAATAGGACCGGGGAGAGCGGATCTCCCTGTTTAACACCCCTAGCGGGCTTAACCACCTCTTCCGATTGCCATGTATCGCCCGAGAAACGAATGGTTGAATCAGCGTAAACTCTAGATATATAGCTGATCAGCCCTTGCGGGAGACCATATGACTCCAGTGTCTTTTCGATTGCTCGATGGGACACAGAGTCAAAAGCTTTGCTGACGTCAAGGACTGCAATATAGCAAGAACCATATTTCTGATGATGGTCTCTCAGAAGCAGGTCTATGATGGTTGTGTTGTCAGCACAACCATCAGTAGGCATAAAACCTCTCTGCGTGCGTTCGAACATTATGCACTTCGAAATCCTCTTAGCCAAGATAGAGTGAAGCCATCTGACGAGTACTGAGGGCATCGTTATCGGACGAAAATCTTCAGGAAGCGAGGCTTCTTGCTTCTTTGGAATGAAGATAGTCGTTGCCAATCTCAGACGTCTCGGTAACTTCCCACACCACAGCATCAGATTCATAATTCGAACCAGAATTTCTTCTGGAACAGCACGAATCTGCCTCGCTGTGATCCCGTCTGCACCGGGCGAGGTGGAAAGCGAGGGCCTGGTGAACCTGATCTCGTCAATAGTGATAGGCACCCAGACATCTCCCCTCAAATACTCTTTGAGATCGTCTGTAGATGGTTCCGAAAACTCAGCGTACTCGAAAACGTTACGCCAGTATGGTTCCATTATCTCTCTTGGTGGTTGAGAGGAAATCTCAGCACCGTCTAGGATCGACTTGATGCATCGACCCATATGCTTATCCCAGTTCCTCTGCGTACTGGAGTACTCACGTCTTCTCTCCATACGTCTATTTGTAAGCGCAGGAGTTGCTCGGGGTTCAGCCTGCTGTCGGATTCTAGGGTTGGGTGGAAATATCCTATCAAAGTAATCCGACAGTCTTAGAAGAACGTGGTCCTTGTCGCGTCCAAAGACACTGCGTACAATGGAATTCAAACAAGATGCATTATGGGTACTACAGGAAGTGTCACCTAGACTTAGCAGAAAGGTTTGCAGTGTATCCTCATCTACAAGAGATGAGGGCACTGCAGAAGATGGTAACTCTTCGGGGATCGTTTGCAGACTAAGTACTGGCGCAAGAGAACTAAGATGTGGCCCATTACTGGAATCAGCTAATCGACTAAGATACGCCTGGACCTTGGCTTTGTATGTATCTTTCTGTCTAATCTTCTTAATTGATTCCAGTGTTCTATGCGCGAATCGCTCGTGAACAGCAAGATTCATAAAACGGGCGCCGCCTTCATGGACGATGCTCGCTTCCGTACTAGCCAACAATGAGATCTCCTCATCGTTCCATCTAGCCTTTTTATCCTCTCGGAGGTTAATCCGATCGGAAACATCAGGATGCGATCTTCTGACATGCACACCCAAACCCGACTTGGTCGAGAATGAGCGGTTGCAAACTGCACAAGGAAATGGCCTTTCGTCTGTCACTCCACCAGACTCAGGTCCATTATGGTCATCTGCCTGCTCAGATGCCATTGTAATACCACGACCCCGGGAGGTCGAGGCACCACTACGATCACCTGGGGCGGCAGGCGTCGTTTGGTTAGAATGGTCACCTGGGGCGGCAGGTGCCATCTGGTTAGATGAAGGAATAAAAACACGGTCAACTATATGTTCCGCCACCGGCCTAGATGTAGTATGATATCGAAGAGTCAAATCTGGGTGTGTAACAAGATTATCAACTGCGTCTGTCATACTACTAGTTTCAGACACAGCCGATGAAGGAGGAATTGAAGCCGTGACATTAATAGTGGAACCCCTACCCTGATGCGATTCTAGGTTCCTTCCGTCGAATAGATTGCCAGATATGGTGCTTATATTTGGTGAGACCCGAGCAGAGACCCGAGTCGTATATGTTTTATTAGAGGCTTGATTTTTATTATTGTGACCAAAAATTTTTCAAAGGTCGAGAGGGATGGCAGCCCCCAAGACCCGCAAATAGCCTTGATCATTAGCCGTTTATAAGATAGTCACCAACGTAACCATTGCGAGAACTATCCTATAACCGTTGCCCAGGTGAAACCACGAGGAGGTTGATCATAGGCACTTGTTGAACCGTAGCTTTCACAGGGGCGATGGCAAAGCCACCTCACTATCGTTAACCCGCGCTTACTTGAATTTCTTCACTTTGACATTCAGAGCACTGGGCAGAAATCACATTGTGTCAACACCCGTTAGGGCCATCACAATGCTTTGTTTTAATTAGACAGTCGGATTCCCCAAGTCCGTGCCAGTTCTGAATTGATTGTTAATTGATAGTCGTTATAATTTAAAAGGAATATACCTTGCGATAATTCCCAAAAAATTTTAGCAAGAAAGTTCCACAATTGGCTACGTAACTACTATCCGAGAAACAAGATCCGAAAATCTCTATTTACCCAGAACGAGCACATAAACCATGTTATTGCTTCCCAATCAAGCCCGACTATCTCAATCTTCAGAGCCAATCCTTATCCCGAAGTTACGGATCTAATTTGCCGACTTCCCTTACCTACATTATTCTATCGACTAGAGACTCTTCACCTTGGAGACCAGCTGCGGATATTGGTACGGCCTGTTGAGAAGTTTGCGTGACCCCACCATAAATTTTCAAGGTCCGAGGAGAAAATATCGACACAACAGTAAATGTCATGCTCTTCTAGTCCATCTACCATATCTCTCTTCGAAAGACTTCCATGGTAGTACGACTATAAAACAGAAAAGAAAACTCTTCCGATATCTCTCGACGGCTTCTTTATGGTCGTTCCTGTTGCCAGGATGAGCACAAGGCCCATATTTAATAACAAACGGATACTCAACAGGTTACGGAATTGGAACCGTATTCCCTTTCGTTCAAAATTATTCAAGTGTTTAAATAAAAAATACTAAAGTGCGCGGCAAACAACACTCTTTCTTCTCTCATTATAACTTGAAAATTTTCGGCTTTCGCCTTGAACTTAGGACCGACTAACTCGTGATCAACCACTGTTCACACGAAACCCTTCTCCACTTCAGTCCTCCAAGGTCTCATTCGATTATTTGCTACTACCACCAAGATCTGTGCCAATGGCGGCTCCATGCAGGCTTACGCCAAACACTTCCATGCACACCATTGTACCCTCCTACTCACTAAAGCTTCAAAGTTTATAAATCCAACCGAAATTGAATATAAACCATCTGCTTTAGCGGTAATGTATAGGTATACAACTTAAGCGCCATCCATTTTAAGGGCTAGTTGCTTCGGCAGGTGAGTTGTTACACACTCCTTAGCGGATTACGACTTCCATGTCCACCGTCCTGCTGTTTTAAGCAACCAACGCCTTTCATGGTATCTGCATGAGTTGTTAATTTGGGCACCGTAACATTACGTTTGGTTCATCCCACAGCGCCAGTTCTGCTTACCAAAAGTGGCCCACTGGGCACATTATATCACAACCACTACCTTCATACCAAGAAAGGTGAGGTTCTTACCCATTTAAAGTTTGAGAATAGGTTAAGGTCGTTTCGACCCTAAGGCCTCTAATCATTCGCTTTACCAGATAAGATTATTTTACATAATCTTTAAATGCACCAGCTATCCTGAGGGAAACTTCGGAGGGAACCAGCTACTAGATGGTTCGATTGGTCTTTCGCCCCTATACTCAATTCTGACAATCGATTTGCACGTCAGAACTGTTTCGGTCTTCCATCAGGGTTTCCCCTGACTTCAACCTGATCAAGTATAGTTCACCATCTTTCGGGTCACAGCATATATGCTCAAGGTACGCTCTAGTTAGAGGTATAAATAATATAAATATTATTATACATAACTGTATAGAACGCCCCGGGATTGAATTAATAGACTATAATAAAATAGTACTAAAAACTAATCCCATTATATATATAAGTTATGTTAATTTCGCTATTAGGTTTTTAATTCCCAATAACTTGCAAATATGTTAGACTCCTTGGTCCGTGTTTCAAGACGGGTCCCGAAGGTATCCTGAATCTTTCGCATTGTTAATCATATAAGTGCATATAAATTAAAAACATAAAGATCAATGATCAATATGCCATTATAGAATATAAATAAATATATTCAAGCACTATATATAATAAATCTATCAACACTTTATCAAATCAAAAGCATTTATTCTATGTTAAAATGCAAGCAAAATAATTTGAATAAACTTAACGCTTATGATCTTATGATAAATATTATTTAAATATTAATAGATTACAATGTCCATTATATGGAAAAAATGCACACCATTATTATAATATTATTAATATTAAAATCATAATGATGAATTTTCCATAAAGGATATTCAGGTTCATCGGGCTTAACCTCTAAGCAGTTTCACGTACTATTTAACTCTCTATTCAGAGTTCTTTTCAACTTTCCCTCACGGTACTTGTTTACTATCGGTCTCATGGTTATATTTAGTTTTAGATGGAGTTTACCACCCACTTAGTGCTGCACTATCAAGCAACACGACTCTTTGGAAATGTCATCTAGTAATCATTAACGTTATACGGGCCTGGCACCCTCTTTGGGTAAATGGCCTCATTTAAGAAGGACTTAAATCGTTAATTTCTCATACTAGAAATTTGACATTCCATACACTGCATCTCACATTTGCCATAAAGACAAAGTGACTTAGTGCTGAACTGATTTCTTTTCGCTCGCCGCTACTAAGAAAATCCTTGTTAGTT
Organism: Eustalomyia histrio; assembly: GCA_949748255.1. Classification (NCBI taxonomy): domain Eukaryota; kingdom Metazoa; phylum Arthropoda; class Insecta; order Diptera; family Anthomyiidae; genus Eustalomyia; species Eustalomyia histrio. Next base: position 131,401,824 of record OX456525.1, read on the forward strand.
TCTTTTCCTCCCCTCATTAATATGCTTAAATTCAGGGGGTAATCCCATATGAGTTGAGGTTGTATAAATATATATATATATATATATAAATAAAAAAAATACCATCATCATATTTATGTGTAAAAAATCGTTTCTTAAATATATAAAAAAAAAATTCTTTTAATAAAGAGACAATTCTAGTTCATAAAATTTTTATGCTAGACCTTCCTCAATAAAAAAAAGAATACTTTGATTTTTTTTTTCACAATGAGGTTATATTTTCTTATCTTTAGCTATTAATATTATGAATAAAAAATTAATTTTATCCAGTAATATAACATGTGCTGTAAGTAAAAAAAAAAAAATATAAGAAGAAATCAATCTTCTTTTTTTTTTATTTCTTAAGCAACTTATTTAGCATAGTCTTACAACCCTCAACCATATGTAGTCCAAGCAGCACTTCAAAATTAATTAAAGTACCTTACAGCATGGACTGCGATATGCGTTCAAAATGTCGATGTTCATGTGTCCTGCAGTTCACACGATGACGCACAGTTTGCTGCGTTCTTCATCGACCCATGAGCCGAGTGATCCACCGCTTAGAGTGATATATTTGATTTATTTGTTAAAAGGCAATGTCAGAAATAGTTTTATTGAAAGAAATCAAAAATACACCAAAATAAATTGGCATATATCAATTCCTTCAATAATTTTCTCTAAACATACAAAGTTTGTTGCGAATGTCTTAGCTCTTAATAAAAAAGAACAAATTTTTTAACTTATATAGAAAAGAGATTTCATTAGAATATTCCCTCTATACAAGTACAACTATAATTGTATATATATTTTTTTTATATTTAGAGAATATATTATGCAATGTATGGATTATTTTTATACAACTAAAAATTAAACCAGTACACTATTATATGTCTATACAGAGGCAATTCTACATAAATTTAAGTGTCTCATCCCATCCATCAAATCCATTTTGTATGATGTGACCACCAGTAGACCTTCCTCAGTATAAAATAATTTTGAATATTAAATTTTTTTAAATATTCAATTTTTTTTTCTTTTTGACTTATATATTTTTTGCAATCTTTCACAAGAAGATTGAATTTATTTTGTGGTTGGTTAACCAGCAACGCACATTTTTTTTTGCTTTATTTTATATACAAGAAGTATAATAAAATATTTTTTTTAATATATATTAATATATATTATTTTTTTTTAGTCATTAGTAGAAGTAAAAACACATTCTTAAACTTATATTAAAATAAAATTTATAAAGAGGCAATTCTACATAAATTTTAGTGTCTCATCCATAATGTATATGATTGATGTGACTTTAACAGTAGACCTTCCTCAATATAAAATAATTTTGAATATTTTTTTTTTAAATATTCTTTTTTTTTTGTTTGGCTGCTCTTTTTTTTTTCCTTTTAGAATATTAATATAATATTCTTTGATTTTTATATAAATGAGGCAATTCTACATAATTTTAAGTGTCCCAATATAATATATATATATATATATATGGAGAAACAGCAGTAGACCTTCCTCAGTATATAAATTTTTTTTTTGATATTTTTATTAAAAAATAATCAAAAACTTTTTGTTTTATAAAAATATATATATAAATAAATATATAATATTTTTTTGTTTTTTGTTTAACGGATAGGAACACATTAATGATCCTTCCGCAGGTTCACCTACGGAAACCTTGTTACGACTTTTACTTCCTCTAAATAATCAAGTTCGGTCAACTTTTGCGAAACATCCGTAACACACAAGAGGCGTTACAGTGATCGCGTCCGGAGACCTCACTAAATAATTCAATCGGTAGTAGCGACGGGCGGTGTGTACAAAGGGCAGGGACGTAATCAATGCGAGTTAATGACTCACACTTACTGGGAATTCCAAGTTCATGTGAACAGTTTCAGTTCACAATCCCAAGCATGAAAGTGGTTCAGCGGTTTACCCGGACCTCTCGGTCTAGGAAATACACGTTGATACTTTCATTGTAGCGCGCGTGCAGCCCAGGACATCTAAGGGCATCACTGACCTGTTATTGCTCAATCTCATTATTGCTAGACGCAATTTGTCCATTTAAGAAGCTAGTGTCCTTATAATGGGACAAACCAACAGGTACGGCTCCACTTTTATAAACACATTCAAACACTTACACATTTTACTGCGCTCATGAATGAAGGCTATAAAAGCTTCAACACCATAATCCTGAAAGCATCTATTTAATATATTTGAGTCTCGTTCGTTATCGGAATTAACCAGACAAATCACTCCACGAACTAAGAACGGCCATGCACCACCACCCATAGATTCGAGAAAGAGCTATCAATCTGTCTTACACACTTATGTTCGGACCTGGTAAGTTTTCCCGTGTTGAGTCAAATTAAGCCGCAGGCTCCACTCCTGGTGGTGCCCTTCCGTCAATTCCTTTAAGTTTCAGCTTTGCAACCATACTTCCCCCGGAGCCCAAAAGCTTTGGTTTCCCGGGAAGCGACTGAGAGAGCCATGATAGTAGCTACACCCAATTGCTAGCTGGCATCGTTTATGGTTAGAACTAGGGCGGTATCTGATCGCCTTCGAACCTCTAACTTTCGTTCTTGATTAATGAAAACATCTTTGGCAAATGCTTTCGCTTAAGTTAGTCTTACGACGGTCCAAGAATTTCACCTCTCGCGTCGTAATACTAATGCCCCCAAACTGCTTCTATTAATCATTACCTCTTGATCTAAAAACCAATGAAAGTAGAACAGAGGTCTTATTTCATTATTCCATGCACAAAATATTCAGGCATTTGGAGCCTGCTTTAAGCACTCTAATTTGTTCAAAGTAATTGTACCGGCCCACAACAACACTCGATGAAGAGCACTGAAGCAGGTTTAAATAGGAGGAATATGCATTAAATACAAGTATCTAATACAATATAAGAACTCCACCGGTAATACGCTTACATACATAAGGTATAGTACAAACTACAATTATAGTTGTACTACCCGTATGAAGCACAAGTTCAACTACGAACGTTTTAACCGCAACAACTTTAATATACGCTATTGGAGCTGGAGTTACCGCGGCTGCTGGCACCAGACTTGCCCTCCAATAGGTCCTTGTTAAAGGATTTAAAGTGTACTCATTCCAATTACAGGGCCTCTAATATGAGTCCTGTATTGTTATTTTTCGTCACTACCTCCCCGAGCTGGGAGTGGGTAATTTACGCGCCTGCTGCCTTCCTTAGATGTGGTAGCCGTTTCTCAGGCTCCCTCTCCGGAATCGAACCCTGATTCCCCGTTACCCGTTGCAACCATGGTAGTCCTAGATACTACCATCAAAAGTTGATAGGGCAGACATTTGAAAGATCTGTCGTCGGTACAAGACCATACGATCTGCAAGTTATCTAGAGTTCAACCATAATAACGATCTTGCGATCGCTTGGTTTTAGCCTAATAAAAGCACACGTCCCAAAGGTCCGTGTTTATATTGCATGTATTAGCTCTAGAATTACCACAGTTATCCAAGTAACTGTTAACGATCTAAGGAACCATAACTGATATAATGAGCCTTTTGCGGTTTCACTTTTAATTCGTGTGTACTTAGACATGCATGGCTTAATCTTTGAGACAAGCATATAACTACTGGCAGGATCAACCAGAATAATGTTATTTTCATTTATATATTTTTTTCATATTTGAAAAAAATTTTTTATATATCATCCATATTTTAATAAGGATTGATATATTTTTTTTCATATTATAATAAAAATTTTTTTATTATAATATTTTATTTCATTTACCATTAATTCATTTGCAGCATATTTTATATTTTTCAATATATATGCATTATTATGATGTGAAATTAAAAATTTCACTTTTTCATATTTTTTACAAAAATTTTTTTTGTAAAATTTTCAAAAAATACCAATATTTTTGATTTTTATTATTATATTTGAAATGTTTGTGAAAACATTTCTTTTGATATACAACACAGGCAACTGCATTATATATCAATTTAGCTACATTGAATATGACCAAAATATGTTCATCATTGAATAAACGACGACAAACAACAATCGGTCGGATAATTTTAATAAAATTAAAATTGTTTATTATCTTATATATTTTTTTCTACTACTACTACTACTACTACTACTAAAATTCAATAGTAAAAAGTAAGTAAAGTAAAAGAAAAATATATTATTAAAAATAAATATAATTTATTTTTTTATACCACACACACAACACACAACAAAATATATTATCATATTTAATTTTTGCTTGTTTTTTTTATTTTGAATTTTTTATTTTTTATTTTTTCAAAAAAGATGCTATATCAGAACATACGAAACGTACATCAAAATTTTTATATTTGTCTGCTAGTACATCGATCGTTACTTGTCGGCCAACCCAAGATAAACGAATCGTGCACAAGCAATGAAATACACATTCATCGTTAAACCATCGATAGTGTTTTCATGTATTTTGTGTGTGTTTGCATACGTTTTGCTTTCGCTTTGCTATAGTCATCAACAAGCTACACTATCAATGAAATGTACAAACACTAATAGTTGATTGTCTTGTGTGTATGATTTTACATTGAATACAATGAGGTTAACTATAGTTGTTTATGTAAAAACTAGCTGCATCGAAGATTGTGGTATATTTAAAATACCATTAAAAATACAATTTCGACTTTTTTTGAAAAAACTGAATTTTATATTGTTATAAATAAATTTTAATAAATTCTAAAAATATTTTTTTTGAAAATTAATAAAAAAAAAAAAAAATATTTTTTTCAAAAATATATAAAATATTTATTTTAACAATATGAAAAATCTTATTTTTATTATTTTTTACATATTCACAAATAATGAAAATGTATAAATTTAAATTGTACGCTGTGTGTTGTGCTCACAGAGAATCGCTATATTATTTTAATTTTCATATAACATATATAACTCTAATTCAAATTATACAATAAATGTATTTATATTTTATAAGTCATTAGAGACCTTTTTACTTTTTTTTTTTTGTGGTCCGTGTTCTTTTCTCCACTCACATACATATCATCTCATGATGATATTTCTTCTATTGATATAATATATCAAATATTCCAATTTCAATTTCATTGATTATATATAAACACATAACATATAATCTCATAAGCTTCATTTCAAAAATTTTATATCTTATTTGTAAGCTGTTAAAAAAAAGCAAAGTCTATAAAAAAAACTTTGCCTTTTATATATAATAACAACACAAAAAAACCATCATAATATATATTTTTGTAAACACATTTTTGGAATAACAAAAATTTTTCTTTTATCACATCACACCAAAAAATGTAAAACAATTTTGAATATGACCACAAAAAAAAATATGTCAACAATTTTTTGCTTTTATACTTTTACTATTTGTAAAATATATAAAATATATTTTTTTGTTTTTTTTTTTCAAAAAAGATGCTATATCAAGACATACGAAATGTACATCAAAATTTTTATATTTGTCTGCTAGTACATCGATAGTCACTTGTCGGCCAACTCAAGATAAACGAATCGTGCACAAGCAATGAAATACACATTTATCGTTAAACCATCGATAGTGTTTTCATGTATTTTGTATATGTTTTCATACGTTTTGCTTTCGCTTTGCTATAGTCATCAACAAGCTACACTATCAATAAAGTGTACAACCACTGATAGTTGATTGTCTTGTGTGTATGATTTTACATTGAATACAAGTAGTTAGCTACAGTTGTTTATGTAAAAATTTACTGCATCGAAGATTGTGGTATATTTAAAATACTATTAAAAATACAATTTCGACTTTTTTTGAAAAAACTGAATTTTATATTGTTATAAATAAATTTTAATAAATTCTAAAGATAAAATTTTTTTTGAAAATTTATAAAACAAAAAAGTGTAATAATATATATTTGAAATATATTTCAATAATATGAGAATATTCATTTTTTTTCTTGTTTTCTTTTCTTTTCATTTCTATGTTAGATATTATATATGCGATATATTTGTTATATTCATAACTAATGATGAAAATGCATAAATTTAAATATATAAATATATTTTTTTTTACTTAGTCTAATAGGTAGTGTTCTGCTGTTTTCAATATTATTTTCATTTTCATATATAACTCTAAAATAATGAAAAATACATTAATTTAAATATATTATAAATATATTATTTATTCACTAGATTATTTTTATGGTCCGTGTTCTTTTTATTATTTTGATATAAATATTTATTATATACGTATATATAATATTTCCATATATTTATTTTATTTGTATAATTTTTCTTTAAATTTATGAATTTCTCAAAATTCTTTAACTTTTTACATATACATATTATATCATTTTTTTCAGAAAATGAAATTTAATAAATATTTTAATAAAAATTATACATATAAATAAAATGTACGGAAATATTATATATATTATTATTATTAATATATGAAATGTGTTATGTGAATAAAAGTTTTTCTATAGATTTTTCTATAGTTTTTTTGTTTTTTTTTTATGGTCCGTGTTCTTTTTATTAATTTATATGACATACAATAATACATCATGATGATTCTATTGATAATATAAAAATATATAACATAGATCATTTTCATTAATATTTAAAATTTTTGTAGTTTGTATTTTATACAAACTTATTTTATATGATGTGCTAATATTATAACCAACCATTTATAATAATAACACTATTCTATACAAACTTATTTTATATGATGTGCTAATATTATAACCAACCATTTATAATAATAACACTATTCAATCCATTATATTATTCAATGTTGGAATTGAAATACATTAAGTATTTATAATTATTATCGACTTTGAGAATATATATTTTTGTAATTTTTATATTATATGTCCGTGAACAATCTCAATAGAAGCATTTCAAAAAATTTTTTTCACTTGTAAGCTGTTTTAAAAAAAAAGCAAAGTCCATAAAAATGAAACTTTGCTTTTATAACACAAATATAATATATTAATATAAAAAAAAAATATATTATATATATATATATATTTTATTCTCAAATGTCAAAAACAATTGTATATATATATTTTCTTTTTTTTTTTTTATAAAAAAATAAATATATTTATTAAAAGTAAAAACTTATATATATTTTTAATAAAAAAAAAAAAAAAATATACAAAAAAAAAAAAAAAGTTGTATTTTTCTAATTTAATACTTTATAATATTTTAAAAAAAATATTAAAAAAATATAAATTTTTTATACACCAAAAGAGATATTAAAAAAATATGAATGAATAATATTATTTTTTAATATATCTGAGATTCTCACAATCTAAATTTATTATATATATATATATATATATATATATATTTTAGTAATAAATAAATATGGATGATTATTGAAGGAGTTTTTTGTTGGTGATATAAAAATATTATTATTATTATTATAATAAAATTTTAAGAGAAAAAAAAGATTAATTTAAAAATTAACACACAACAGAACACCAACCCAAATCAAGGTGGTATTTTTATGTTGGTATAATAATTATATTATTTATATATATAATAAATATTATTATCTTTCTTTTTTTTCTTTAATATTTTTATTAATATCACACAACACAACTCACATCACATCACATTTTTATATTACTATTATTATTATTATTATAATAATAATAATTTATATATATTATATAAAATATGATCGATCGAATCGTCAAGCTAAGGATGAGCTTCAGTGGATCGCAGTATGGCAGCTGCTCTACCACTTACAACACCTTGCCCGTTACAAAAGTCGTTTACAATTGATTCTAGGCATTGTCATTGTATTAAATAATGTTTTTATAAGTAACTAGCGCGGCGTACAGGTGATAATATCCTCCTGCACTTGCTATGTTACAAATAACATTGGCATCACATCCATTGTCGTTTACCCATAAGGGCAAACTTTAAATGGTTTAATAGCCATACAATGCAATTGCCCCATTTTTATCATTGCAGTCCAGCTCGGATACGACCTTAGAGGCGTTCAGGCATAATCCAACGGACGTAGCGTCATACCACTGTTCGCTCGAACAAGTATTGTGCCATTGGTCCGTACCTGCGGTTCCTCTCGTACTACGCAGGAATGCTGTCGCAACAACATATAGTCATTAGTAGGGTAAAACTAACCTGTCTCACGACGGTCTAAACCCAGCTCACGTTCCCTTGCATGGGTGAACAATCCAACGCTTGGTGAATTTTGCTTCACAATGATAGGAAGAGCCGACATCAAAGGATCAAAAAGCGACGTCGCTATGAACGCTTGGCCACCACAAGCCAGTTATCCCTGTGGTAACTTTTCTGACACCTCTTGTTAAAAACTCCTTAAACCAAAAGGATCGATAGGCCGAGCTTTTGCTGTCCCTGTGTGTACTGAACACCGGGATCAAGTCAGCATTTGCCCTTTTGCTCTATGTGTGGTTTCTGTCCGCACTGAGCTGGCCTTGGGACACCTCCGTTATTATTTGAGAGATGTACCGCCCCAGTCAAACTCCCTACCTGACTATGTCCTTGAATTGGATCATACCTGAGTATTAGGAGTTATACCAAATTTTAAATTATTGACAATAGCACCGAAGCACCATTTATCTCATCAAAATTTGTTTACAATTATATAACAAACTCTTTAGTACTTTGATCAAGAAGCTTGCATCATAACCCAATACCATAAGATATATAAATATATCCGTATAATGGCTAAGAAATGATACACGTTCCACTTAATCAAGTAAGTAAGGAAACAATAAGAGTAGTGGTATTTCATTGATGATAAAGGCCCCCGAAAGAACCAATATCTCCCACTTATTCTACACCTCTTATGTCTCCTTACACTGCCAGATTAGAGTCAAGCTCAACAGGGTCTTCTTTCCCCGCTAATTATTCCAAGCCCGTTCCCTTGGCTGTGGTTTCGCTAGATAGTAGATAGGGACAGATATGAAAGGATTCCCGTGAATACCTGCCAACAAGGCCTTACCCCACGGTGCCCTCAGCACTGGGTGAGTACAAAGCGCCGACCAGCGCCCCCATATGCAGTAACTACACATGAGTACCAATTTGAGACCATGCATTTGGGCATGGCCCCCCCCTTGGTTTGGAGCGGAGCCCATCTAAAACTCCTACCGATCTATGGGTCACGGCACCCGGTTGCAATGCAACTCCACACCGAGCATACGCTCTCCCCGCGATTTGGGTCCAAACCACAGCCACCACGAAGCTCCCCGAAGGGCCGCACCAGAGTCAGGCTGGAACCGAAGTCCCAGGGGCACCTGACACCCGTGGCACCAGATTAAAGTCTCCGGTCAGACTTCGTAGCCGAAACTACTACCAGTTGGACCCCAAACGGTCCAGGACTGGTGGCCCACACTCGCCACACACATAACATACAACACACGAGACAACAAATGACAACAATAAACAGCCGCCCTCACGAGCGACACAAAGGCCACATATAGTGGCACCGGCAAAGACGCCACGAACAAACAAAAAAGAAACAACAATTAACACGGTTACCCTCACGAGTAACCAAAGGTCACCAAAAATGACTCAGCAACAAAACCATAACCGCAAAAAACAAAATCATAATACAGGTCCAACAGCAACAAATCACCCAATGCCACACACAGAGGGAAACACCAGCCCACAACTTCACCAACATCGGAACGCACAACAAACAACGCGACGTATAGCGGACAAAAACCGCGACATTTGCGGACGCCGAGGTTCGCGAATGACCGAACAGAAGAGTACCCGGAACTATACCCGCCGCAACCTTCTCTTAAATGCCTCACGGGCAAAACCGCCCAGACACCTAAATGAAGTCTCGCTAGCTAGTGCTCTACTAACGTCCCAACCACCACCAGTGCGGACAACACCCATAGCGCCAAGGTCCCTTATATCAGAATATAAGGGGCACTCAAGGAGCACATGCCGCCAGTCCTCCAACGCGCCACCACATCGGCACCCAGATGTGTCAGCAAGGCCCCTCTGATGCAAAAATGCATTGAGCGAGCCATGCCCTGTGAGTAAGAAGCCCAGGCTAAGGCCGAAGCCGAAGTCTGGGCGACCCATCACAAACGCCGCATCACGTATGAATTCATACGTGGCACGACCCTTCGCACTAGCCGTCCACCTATTCCGCCAGAACGCCACTAGACGCTCCTCCAGCAGAGCCCTAATTCTCCTCACGTCTCCTAAGGCCGACTCCTCAGCAGAAAGCCAATCACTAACGGGAAGCGGTAACCCCTTCTTGACCCTGAAAATGATGGCTCGACGCATCACTTCCAGATCAAGGGGGGCAACACCCAGCAAGACCTGAAGAGCATCTGTCGAGACAGTCCGACAAACTGGCATGCAGGCGAGCATAGCAACCCTCTGACACGATAATACTTTGGCTTTGCCCGCAGCAGTAGTAACCACGTCGCACCAAACAGGCGCAGCATAAGCTGCACATGCAACAAATAACCCGCCATATATGGTACGCGTGGCACGCCTGCTCAGACCCCAGTCACTCCTAAGGATGCGTCTGACTTTACCTACGACGGCACTCAGCTTGTCCCTAATGTAAGAAAGATGAACTAAAAAGTTCATCCTCTCAGCCATCATTACTCCCAGATATTTGACCTCAGTCACATACCTGAGACTAAAGTCACCAGACCGAATGAGTGGCGGACGACCATGCGACAATTTGCCCTTCAGCAACATTGTAACGGTTTTGTCCCTAGCAACATCAACACCCACATGATTGCCCCACTCACTTACATCACGCATGACCTCCTCACCCTTCCTCTCCAGATCAGCACGAGACTGTCCTTCGATTAGGATGAGCAAATCATCCGCATATGCGCACAACTTATAGGAGCGTCCGAGCCGCCTCAACAGGGGATCCATCATGAGGTTCCATATAAATGGACCACAGATAGAACCCTGCGGACAACCACGAACGACATCCCGCCAAACTGTGTCGCTGGCGCCAACCACGCAAGCTTTCCTGTCGTTAAAGTAACTCCTCCACAAAGCCAGCTCCCGACAGCCCACATCACGTAACCTGTCCAAAACCGTGCTCCATGAGAGGTAGTCAAACGCACCCTTAAAATCAACGAACAAGCCTAAGACATACCTGCCAGAAGAGCCACTAACACTCCGTCTAACATGTAGCCACGCATCCTCGACACACCTCCCCTCCCTAAAACCGAACTGGTACTCGGAAAGACCCTCACTGACGACCTCCTTCAATCGCGTCACCATTATCCTCTCCAGTACTTTTCCAAGTACTGGTAGGAGACTGATGCCCCGGTAGGATCGAGGATTGCTCCTGTCTCTACCGGGAGATTTTAGGAGGACGACAACTCGGGCGATTTTCCAAGCCCTAGGGAAATAGCCCTCACTCAGACACTTCGTATAGATTGCTTCCAGGTATTCCGGTATGGCCTTCCAGATGCTTTTACACATCTCTCCAGTCATACCGTCAATACCCGGCGACTTTCTACTCCTCACCTGACATACGCTGCTATCCAGCTCCGAAGCATCCAGACTTGGAGGGCCGACCACCTCCCTAATGAGAGGAGGATAGCCGGTAGTCTCCGCACCTGGAAAGAACGCTCCCAGAAGCTCAACAGCACACTCACTCCAAGTTGACAACATAGTATCGCCAACCCGGAGGCTGTCGATGTCAAGGCGCCGAGACCCCCTGCAGACACGATAAACGCGTCCCCAAGGGTCATCCCTGTTCCTCTGAACAAAGGCCCTCCACTCCTCCTCCTTGACGTGAACAATCATGGCCTTGTACGCGGCCAGGCCAGACAGATATACAGCTTTACGCTGAGATAGATCGTCAGCATTGGAACGCCTAGCTCCCTGGAAACGCCTCCTGAGACGCCTGACGTTCCGCCGCATCGTATCCAGCTCACGGGTCCACCACTTGACCTTGCTCGGCCGCGCCAAAAGACCACGGCCGAGCAGTGCATCATTCACTGAGCACATCCACTGATCCAATCTGCTGACCTGGTCGTCAACCGACATACCACCAAACTGCTCAATTGGCTGCGCCAATGCAGCCGCCCTAACACAGTCTGAGTAGTTCACCCAGTCTACATCACACCGGCGCCACCTCCGAGAAGGCACCACCACACCAGCGCGCATGCGGTGACTGACACGAATCACAACAAGATTGTGATCGCTCACGCCCGCGTCATCATAAACTCTCCAACTAAAATCAAAGGTAGACAACGCCACATTGTTCGCAACCGTCAGGTCAATATCACTGGCACCCATTGGACCGTCAAAGGTGTATACGTCACTGGCCTCGTTCAGCACAACCAAGCACTTTGTGACGAGCCATTCGCCAAGCATGACTCCTCGTATGAAGTTCTGATGTCCAGGCGCATGCCTGGGCATCTTACTGAACCACATACGAGAGCATGCGTTTGCGTCTAAGCCAAGGATAATAGGTGAATTACTCGCAAGTAGTAATACCGTATCCATGTACCCCAAGCACGGATCCAGTGGAGCACCAAATCTGCAGTAAACGCTGCACAGCAGCACCCTGCCAAGACCGCCCTCTACAGAAACGCAGACACCTAAACTGCCGCAATCAACGACAGTACAGTCAAGGTCGTCACAATCGACCACAACTGCCGAGTCACCAAGCGAATTCGCGAAGACACGCATACCCCCCGGCAATCCCCTGACACGGCCATTCGAAAAGCAAGGCTCCTGCAACAAGGCAAGATGAGCACCCCGACGCCGCATCGCCCGACCGAACGCACACGTTGCCGCATACGACCTTTGAAGGTTCTGCTGCAGTACCGTAGTGACCTCCATATTAGTGACGAGCACCCATCCGCGCAATCCTAGCCGCATAAACAGGACAGGCGTCGGACATCATAAAGTGCCCCGATGGCAGTCCCTTGAACGCACAATTCCGGCAGTTCATGTCATTCACACACCTCGCAGCAGTGTGCCCAGACGCCCCACAGCGACGACAGACGTCCTCAGCCAGCCGACAGTCGCGCACCATATGGTCAAAGCCAAGGCACCTATAGCAACAGGGCACAGCGTCCTGCACCCTCACCAGGAACCTGAACCAGCGGATGTACACGCCCGTTCTGCGCAAATGTTCCGCAACCGCCTGTGTGCACTCCAAGAGCACATTCACCTCCCCTTCACCACCACCCCAGGGTGGACTCGAGAGTCTCACCGCCTTCCTAAATGCCTCCATCGACATCTCCCCCTTTAGATTCAACTCATAGAGTCCCTCCATAAACTCATCCGGGGTAATCTGCCTGTGAACCCTCTGGACCACAATTTTCGGGCCCAGCTTGTCGCTCACAGAGACCTCGAGTCCACATTCCGCAAACTTGGCATTCTCCGCAATTCGCCTCCTTTCAGCCACCGATGGTGTACGGATCACCACGCCACCATCCTTCACAGGGCGCACCTCATGAACGCGCACCCCCAAAGTGGGTCCCACCTCCTCCAAGACCTTCTCCTTAACCTCCTTAGAGGTCACACCCTTCCTCCCCTTCACCACAACCGACCAGGTCTCCACAGGCCTTGACACCACCCTGGGCAAGGTCCCAGTTACAGGAACCGACACCGACTCCACAGGGACCCGCACGGCCGCCCTGGCACCAGCCCGCTCAGTTGGGGCAACATGGCCCTCCAATCTGCCCCTCAGACGCTCGTTCTCCAACATTACACCCATCAACAGCACCTCATAATCAGCCGCATGTTCCAAAACCTTCCTCAGAGTATCACCCACAACACTACCCCTAATCAAGGTATCAGTCATGGCAACCGTAATCGCCTTCATTTTACTTACAGCGCCCTTATCGACACCAGCAGCACCTTCACCAACACCAACAAGACCAGCAGTCGCACCACCAGCCACCCTACCACGCTTCCTCATCCTCTCCCTAACCACCAGACCACTCTCCGTCTCAGTTGTCACCGTGTCGGCGATCTCAAGCGCAGCAGCGGCAGCAGCCCTTGCAGCCTCAACCTCCGCCCTTTCAGCAGCAGCCTTTGTTGCCACGGCCCTTACAGCAGCAGCAGCAGCCCTCTTGGCCAACGGCGAGCCAGGTTTATACCTCTTGTCAGCAACTTCCTCCTCACTATCGCTGTCAGTGTGCCTCAACTTCTTCGCACCAGCGGGCGGCAACATCATGCTCTCCGATGCACTGCCAGACGGGGTGTCCCTGTCGCCCCTCAACCCTCTTTTCGGCTTTCCAGCCGGCGGCATGACGAACAAATTCAAACAAATTCACAATAGTAACTCCAAAAATCGATATCCAAAAGAATGCAAGTCGTCAACAGGAAAAGAGCAAAAATACGTAAAAAAGCTGACCGGTCTACGGCAGAGAAACAGGCGTAACGGGCACGAAAAACAGGCCAAAGCACCGCAAGCGACGGTAAATACGGCGAAAAACCACCGAAAACGGCAAAAACCGGCAAAAAACCGGCAAAAAACGGCAAAAAAAACCGACAAAAACCGGCAAAAAATCGACAAAAGTTTACAAAAACCGGTCGAAAACCGGCGAAAAACCGGCAAAAAATACCAAAAACCGGTCTTAAAACGGCCCAAAAATTGCAGAAAAGCAATTTCCGCCAAAATCGGAGCACCGAATAAAAAAAACCGGTTCGGAACCGGTTCGGAACCGGATAATTTCCGAGAACCGGTTTTGCTCACGAGCCCGAAAAACTCGCCAAAAATCGCCAAAATCCCAGAGATTCCCAAAAGAAATCCCCCGACTTCTCCAAAACGACCAATACGGCAGCACCACAAGCAAAAATTCCAAAAATTCCTGAGTGTACACACTCAACCACACACTAATAATGGTATAGCCAAAACACAGTACGATTATACAAACCAGTATGTATATACAAACAACCGCACTGTATGTACTTACAGTGGCTCACAGCTTATTTCAACCAGTGCCTTTTAAAATTTTGAATAATGCATAACTTCTAAATGGAAGAAAATATCGAGAAAAGTTCAATGCAGACTTTTAGTTTAAGAACCACTATAAAAAATCTGTGTAATAAAATAAAAAAAAAAATGTGCTATCCCGTTAGAGAGAGAGAAAATAAATTAAACAACAAAAATGTTGATCACAGCTTATTTCAACCACACTTTTTGCGAGCTTTGTTATTCCTGTATTGTTATAAATAACTGTATTTTAATTTCTTATTCCCTTTTCAAATTGTATTTTCAATGCGTAAAAGTGTTTTTTAGTGAGATTTTGTGGTTCAATCGAGTAAGAAACTACAGCTTATAAAATGGGAAAACGTACTACGATTGAGCAGCGTGAGTTGGTCCTCAATCATTTTAAAAACGGTCATTCTCGCCGTAAAATTGCAGAAATGGTCAATTTGAGTGACTCGACAGTACAAAGCATCATATCGCGTTTTGTACGCGAAAACAGGGTGCTTGACAAAGGAAGAAATGCTCCAAACAAAATTTTCAATGCAACTGAAGAGAGGTACATAGTCAGGAAAATAAAAGAAAATCCAAAATTATCGGCTCCGAAATTGGCTACCGAGGTAAAAAATGAGCTGGGTAAGTCATGTAGTGCAGAAACCATTCGTCGACTTCTGCGAGAGCATGGCTTTAATGGCCGAGTTGCTCGAAAAAAGCCATTCCTAAGCAAAAAAAATCAGCAGTGGCGTCTTGTTTTCGCTAAAGAGCATATTTCCAAAGACATCAGCTTCTGGAGTAAGGTTGTATTCGCCGACGAATCAAAATTTAACATTTTTGGTTCCGATGGGCAGTCCTACGTATGGCGCAAGCCCAATACCGAACTGCAAAATAAGAATTTAAGACCAACCGTTAAACACGGCGGCGGAAGTGTCATGGTTTGGGCTTGTATGTCAGCTGCCGGTGTAGGAAATTTAGTTTTTATAGATGGAATCATGGATAAAACCATGTATCTGAACATCTTAAAAGAAAATTTGAAACAAAGTGCCCAAAAACTTGGCATCGAGACCGATTTCCGATTTTACCAAGACAATGACCCAAAACATAAGTCGGGTATTGTTCAGACTTGGCTCATTTGGAATTGCCCCCACCTTATGGGTCCACCAGCTCAATCACCAGACCTCAACGTTATTGAAAATCTCTGGTCGATTTTGGAGGAAAACATCCGCAAACACAAGATTTCTTCCAAAAATGATTTAAAAAAAGCCTTGTTGGAAGAATGGGGAAAAATCACCCCCGAGACTACTCGAAAGTTGGTCGAGTCCATGCCAAATAGATTGAAGGCCGTAATTAACCAAAAGGGTGGCCATACCAAATATTAAAATTAAAAAATAATAATTTGAAATGTAAAAAAATATTATAATTTTGTTATCTGGTTGAAATAAGCTGTGATGTGAAGTTCCTCGCTTTTTTAAGTTTTATGTATGTATGTTTAAGAAAATTGATTTAAAAATATGAATAAAGCTCTTATGTTATGTTTTAAATACAAATCTTCTAATCTGCATTTAAAATTTGACGATATGTGGTTTTGACTAAAAGTTATACCCCTTTAAAAATTTCGAAAGGTGCTGGTTGAAATAAGCTGTGAGCCACTGTATATATATTTATTTATACTTATCAAATTGTCTGTAGCGACACACAACCGCACTATATATAAATAGTAGGCCGATCAAAAAAAACGTCTATAACTTTGTTATGCGTTATCCGATTTCAAAATGCAATATATCAAAATGTTCGCGAGAAAATTTGCCACCAAATGGTCCAATTTCACAATTTTATCGCTTATATTTCCACCCGAAAATTACGTGTAAACCGGCACTGAAAAAACACTACGTCTGTTCGCTTGTAAGGCACAACTGAGAGTCGAGTAGATAGGGACAGATGTGAAAGGATTCCCGTGAATACCTGCCAACAAGGCCTAACTCCACGGTGCCCTCAGCACTGGGTGAGTACAAAGCGCCGACCAGCGCCCCCATATGCAGTAACTACACATGAGTACCAATTTGAGACCATGCATTTGGGCATGGCCCCCCCCTTGGTTTGGAGCGGAGCCCATCTAAAACTCCTACCGATCTATGGGTCACGGCACCCGGTTGCAATGCAACTCCACACCGAGCATACGCTCTCCCCGCGATTTGGGTCCAAACCACAGCCACCACGAAGCTCCCCGAAGGGCCGCACCAGAGTCAGGCTGGAACCGAAGTCCCAGGGGCACCTGACACCCGTGGCACCAGATTAAAGTCTCCGGTCAGACTTCGTAGCCGAAACTACTACCAGTTGGACCCCAAACGGTCCAGGACTGGTGGCCCACACTCGCCACACACATAACATACAACACACGAGACAACAAAAGACAAACGTTTAACAGCCGCCCTCACGAGCGACACAAAGGCCACATATAGTGGCACCGGCAAAGACGCCACGAACAAACAAAAAGAAACAACAATTAACACGGTTACCCTCACGGGTAACCATAGGTCACCAAAGTGACTCAGCAAACAAAAACCAAAACCGCAAAATCAAAATCAAAACCAGGTACATTAGCAACAGATCACCCAATGCCACAGGAGTCAGACAGGACGAGCCCGAATACATTGCCGCAACTTTCCCCCCCCGAGCGCCCCGAAGGAGGCTCGCAAGAGGAACGCCACGACACTCCAAGAGCCGTAGAGCCAACACCGGACACCACACACAGGGGGAAACACCAGCCCACAGCTTCACCAACATTGGAACGCACCAACAAACAACACGACGTTGAGCGGACAAAAACCGCGACATTCGCGGACGCCGAGGTTCGCGGATGGTCGATCAGAAGAATGCCGGAAAACTATACCCGCCGCAACCTTCTCTTAAATGCCTCACGGGCAAAACCGCCTAGACACCTAAATGAAGTCTCGCTACCTAGTGACCCACTGACGTCCCAAACACCACCAGTGCGGACAACACCCATAGCGCCAAGGTCCCTTATATCCGCGTATAAGGGGCACTCAAGGAGCACATGCCGCCAGTCCTCCAGAGGGCCACCACATCGGCACCCAGATGTGTCAGCAAGGCCCCTCTGATGCAAAAATGCATTGAGCGAGCCATGCCCTGTGAGTAAGAAGCCCAGGCTAAGGCCGAAGCCGAAGTCTGGGCGACCCATCACAAACGCCGCATCACGTATAAATTCATACGTGGCACGACCCTTCGCACTAGCCGTCCACCTATTCCGCCAGAACGCCACTAGACGCTCCTCCAGCAGAGCCCTAATTCTCCTCACGTCTCCTAAGGCCGACTCCTCAGCAGAAAGCCAATCACTAACGGGAAGCGGTAACCCCTTCTTGACCCTGAAAATGATGGCTCGACGCATCACTTCCAGATCAAGGGGGGCAACACCCAGCAAGACCTGAAGAGCATCTGTCGAGACAGTCCGACAAACTGGCATGCAGGCGAGCATAGCAACCCTCTGACACGATAATACTTTGGCTTTGCCCGCAGCAGTAGTAACCACGTCGCACCAAACAGGCGCAGCATAAGCTGCACATGCAACAAATAACCCGCCATATATGGTACGCGTGGCACGCCTGCTCAGACCCCAGTCACTCCTAAGGATGCGTCTGACTTTACCTACGACGGCACTCAGCTTGTCCCTAATGTAAGAAAGATGAACTAAAAAGTTCATCCTCTCAGCCATCATTACTCCCAGATATTTGACCTCAGTCACATACCTGAGACTAAAGTCACCAGACCGAATGAGTGGCGGACGACCATGCGACAATTTGCCCTTCAGCAACATTGTAACGGTTTTGTCCCTAGCAACACCAACACCCACATGATTGCCCCACTCACTTACATCACGCATGACCTCCTCACCCTTCCTCTCCAGATCAGCACGAGACTGTCCTTCGATTAGGATGAGCAAATCATCCGCATATGCGCACAACTTATAGGAGCGTCCGAGCCGCCTCAACAGGGGATCCATCATGAGGTTCCATATAAATGGACCACAGATAGAACCCTGCGGACAACCACGAACGACATCCCGCCAAACTGTGTCGCTGGCGCCAACCACGCAAGCTTTCCTGTCGTTAAAGTAACTCCTCCACAAAGCCAGCTCCCGACAGCCCACATCACGTAACCTGTCCAAAACCGTGCTCCATGAGAGGTAGTCAAACGCACCCTTAAAATCAACGAACAAGCCTAAGACATACCTGCCAGAAGAGCCACTAACACTCCGTCTAACATGTAGCCACGCATCCTCGACACACCTCCCCTCCCTAAAACCGAACTGGTACTCGGAAAGACCCTCACTGACGACCTCCTTCAATCGCGTCACCATTATCCTCTCCAGTACTTTTCCAAGTACTGGTAGGAGACTGATGCCCCGGTAGGATCGAGGATTGCTCCTGTCTCTACCGGGAGATTTTAGGAGGACGACAACTCGGGCGATTTTCCAAGCCCTAGGGAAATAGCCCTCACTCAGACACTTCGTATAGATTGCTTCCAGGTATTCCGGTATGGCCTTCCAGATGCTTTTACACATCTCTCCAGTCATACCGTCAATACCCGGCGACTTTCTACTCCTCACCTGACATACGCTGCTATCCAGCTCCGAAGCATCCAGGCTTGGAGGGCCGACCACCTCCCTAATGAGAGGAGAATAGCCGGTAGTCTCCGCACCTGGAAAGAACGCTCCCAGAAGCTCAACAGCACACTCCTTCCAAGTTGACAACATAGTATCGCCAACCCGGAGGCTGTCGATGTCAAGGCGCCGAGACCCCCTGCAGACACGATAAACGTGTCCCCAAGGGTCATCCCTGTTCCTCTGAACAAAGGCCCTCCACTCCTCCTCCTTGACGTGAACAATCATGGCCTTGTACGCGGCCAGGCCAGACAGATATACAGCTTTACGCTGAGATAGATCGTCAGCATTGGAACGCCTAGCTCCCTGGAAACGCCTCCTGAGACGCCTGACGTTCCGCCGCATCGTATCCAGCTCACGGGTCCACCACTTGACCTTGCTCGGCCGCGCCAAAAGACCACGGCCGAGCAGTGCATCATTCACTGAGCACATCCACTGATCCAATCTGCTGACCTGGTCGTCAACCGACATACCACCAAACTGCTCAATTGGCTGCGCTAATGCAGCCGCCCTAACACAGTCTGAGTAGTTCACCCAGTCTACATCACACCGGCGCCACCTCCGAGAAGGCACCACCACACCAGCGCGCATACGACAACTGGCACGAATCACAACAAGGTTGTGATCGCTTACGCCCGCGTTATCGTAAACGCCCCAACTAAAATCAAAGGCAGACAATGCCACACCGTTTGCAACCGTCAGATCAATATCACTGGCACCCATTGGACCGTCAAAGGTGTAAACGTCACAGGCCTCGTTCAGCACAACCAAGCACTTTGTGACGAGCCATTCGCTAAGCATGACTCCTCGTATGAAGTTCTGATGTCCAGGCGCATGCCTGGGCATCTTACTGAACCACATACGAGAGCATGCGTTTGCGTCTAAGCCAAGGATAATAGGTGAATTACTCGCAAGTAGTAATACCATATCCATATACCCTAAGCACGGATCCAGTGGAGCACCAAATCTGCAATAAACGCTGCACAACAGTACCCTGCCAAGACTGCCCTCCACCGAAACGCAGACACCTAAACTGCCACAATCAACGACAGTACAGTCAAGGTCGTCACGATCGACCACAACTGCTGAGTCACCAAGCAAATTCGCGAAGACACGCATACCCCCCGGCAATCCCCTGACACGACCATCCACGAAATAAGGCTCCTGCACCAGGGCAAACGGGGCCCCACGACGCCGCATCGCTTGTCCCAACTCGCACGTCGCCGCGTACGCCCTTTGCAGATTCTGCTGTAGAACAATGAAGCCCTCCATATCTAGTGCCTAGCATTCGCCCTAGCAACCATTGCCGCGTACACGGGACACGCCGCTGTCATCATAAGATGGTCCGCAGGAAGCCCCTTGAACGCACAGTTCCTGCAACGCATCGGGTTCGGGCACTCAAAACCCTCATGGCCAGCCACACCACACCGCCGGCACACATTCTCCTTCATCCGGCACTCCCTGACCCGGTGATCAAATCCGAGGCATCTATAGCACGCCATTACCGGATCCTGCGAGCGCACCAGAAACCTAAACCATTTAATATAGGCCCCGTGGCCCAATAAGTAGTCCTTCACCCTCTCCGTGACCTCCAACACCACATTAGTCTGGCCGCCATCACCCTTCTTCCAAGGGCTACTGGCCAGTCGCACCGACCTTCTAAACGCATCCAGCGTCATGTCCCCCTTGAGGTTCATCTCATACAGCTCCGTCATGAACTCCTCAGGCGGAATCTCCGTGTGGACACGCTGCACCACTACCTTCGGACCCAACTTATCCGAAACGGATACCTCCAGGCCAACCTCCGCAAACTTCGTGTTGGCGGCGATCTTCTCCCGCTCAGCCAACGACGGGGTACGGATAACGGCACCGCCGTCCCTAGTAGGGTTCACACCATGGACCCGAACGCCCAGTGTAGGCCCAACCTCGCCTACAACCTTCTTCACAACATCACCGGACGAAACACCTTTGCCCCTAACCACCACCGACCATGTCTCCACAGGTTTCGGCAACCCCGGGAAAGCCGCAGGAACAGCGCGCACAGCAGTAGCCGCAGGGGGGGGCATCATGGGTGTAGTGGCAGCACCTCCGGACACCCCAGAAACACCACCAACAGGAACACCCTCAAGCCGCCCCCTAAGCCTCTCATTCTCAGCGAGAAGCCTCATGAGCAAAACCTCATACCTGGCACACTGCTGCAACACCCCGCGCGCCACCACCTGATCAACACCATCCACTAGGACCAGCCCCATAAGGCCGTTAGTGACCTCCTTCAAGTCCTCCACGCAAATATCAGACCTACGTCCAACACCAGCCACCCTGTAACGCCTCGATCTCCGTTCCGTAGGAGTAACTACAGGCTCGCCCGACTCCACCGGGTCATCAGCCATCGGAACAACAGCAGCAGCAGCAACAGAAGCAGCAGAAGCAGCAGCAGCACGCTTCGACTTCGGGGAGCCGACCTTGGGCCGCTTACCCCTACTCACGTCGGTCTCCTCTGTGCTCGACACCTCACTTTCAGTGTGTCGCAACCTAGGCAGCGACACCATCACGCGACGCACCTCATCCGTCGTCACATCAGACGCGTCTCCCTTAGGCCTATCGCCCTTTCTCTTGCCAGCCGGAGGCATAGCAAAACTTATCCAAAAACCAGAAGTGCACAAGCAAACTGGATACAACCAACCGGAAACAGGAAACCGGAAACAAGAAACCGGAAACAGGAAACCGGAAACAGGAAACCGGAAACAGCAAACCGGAAACAGCAAACCGGAAACAGGAAACCGGAAACAACAAACCGTAAACCGGAAACAGGAAACAGCTAACCGGAAACAGCTAACCGGAACCGGAAGTAGTCAACCGGAAGTGCAAAAACAAACCGGAAACAGGCAACAGGAAACGGAAATACCAACCGGAACTGAACCACGTTACCGACAAAAAACTACCGTTGACCGGAAACACACTGCCGTACCGACAGGATACGAACTGCCTTACCGACAAACCCGTTACAAAACCGGAAGTGCTCTGTGTTGCCGACAGACGCGCACTGCGTTATCGACAAAGTGTCCACCGCCTTACCGATTATATCCCTGCCACACCGCACTGTGGCAGCACCAACAAACGCCGACAGAATTTGACCTTCGCGCCGGACTTTGCCCTTGAGACACCTTGGTCAGCGGAGTCTCAAAAACTTAAAAAATGTTTTATTGCTTGTGTATACAGTACTTGTATACACACACACACACTTTACTTTTACTTCTCACAAAAATCTGTTACGCAGCAGTAGATAGGGACAGTAGGAATCTCGTTAATCCATTCATGCGCGTCACTAATTAGATGACGAGGCATTTGGCTATTTTTTTTTTTTTACTTCCTTGTGGGCGATAAAGTGATGAAAGCAACTATTAGGAGTAAGATGGTAATGGCTTTCTTAGCTCCTAATAGAAGCGCGGCCCATTTTAATATATAATTTATATTTTTTTCTTTATAAGTGAAGCCAGCAATATAAAAGTAATTTTATACCACTGACACACTTATACGTCACTAATTAAATGACGGTCGTTTGACAACCTTAACGTCACTAGAATGACGAACATTTGGCGACCTTTTAAGCGTCACTAAAATGACGAGCATTTGGCAACCTTTTCTACGTCACTAAAATGACGAACATTTTGCAACCTTAACGTCACTAATCAGATGACGAGCCATTTGACAACCACAAGGACTTTTTATGCCTGAATTCACGCAGGCAGCACGTAACAAAACTTGCACGAAGTGCAAGTGTTCAAGCACCAACATCTTTCGCACCCTATCCTACACCGGTCCGCTCACGCGGGCCTTGGAACCTATGATAGCATCCTAAACTCCCTATCAAAACCCGAGTGCTGATAACAGCCAAATCTTTCTTACGCAGTAGCCCTAATCTAATCAACGAATCCGCAGATTCCCTACACCAAATACCTCTCCAGTTCAGAGTCATTGCATGGATGTGCAATTTGTCCGTACTAGTCCCGTATTTGTCCTGTAATGCCCTAACAACGCCCGGTTGCCTGTACTTGTCAGTTTTTTCCTTGTGCATGTCAGAGAGATCACGACCATCAGTAACGACCTGTGCATCAAGCACGTAGACCTTATCCCCTTTTAAAGCCACAATATCAGGTTTCCTGATACCATCGATTGTTTGCAAACAGTCCTCTAACACTACACTAAAACCCCTGCCCCTTAACTCCCTATCAACAAAATTAACTAAACTATTATGTCTAATGGTCCTGTCGGCCCTAGTCCTATAACATCTCTGAACTATATGATTCAAGGTTTCTTGGGATTCACAACCAGCACGGCAACGCCGATCCATATCAAACCTCCCACGGGATGATCTGGACCGAGTAGGGAGAGCGTTAATACGCAACTTTATGCAATTCATAAAGTCCCGCCCAGACAAAAATCTGGTGGGCTCCCATATCCAACGGTGGGCTTGTTTGTGGTCGCCACTGCGTGACAAACCACACCCATCGACGGAGCTATGCAGGCGATCTGCCCAATACTTCCTTAAATCACCCCCACTCAGGATCCTACCGCTACTCGTAACTAAGCGTCTTTCTACATTGGCGACCTCCGAAGCGATAAACGTATCAACGGTAGCAATACCACTAGGCCCTAGTGGTAATTGCAAATTCCGAAGACGGTTCAAACGCAACAGAGGCGCCTGCCACCTGAGTGCGACTATTCCCAAACCACCATCATTCACGTGAGCGTGAAAATAGGCGATTGGGACATCGTCTGGCAGGCTAAGCCACCTACGTACGTATCTTCTAATCGTACGGTCGACCCTATTCAGACATCCAAGCATGACTTTCCCGAGGGTCAGAACATGATAGAGCTGAGGAATCAACGTAGTCCGTAGTGCAAACAATCGCTGTTGTGGCTTTAGGGGTGCTCGAGTGAGCCGATCTAGCTTCTGAATGAGTTCATTCAAGAGATCCACCTTGGTTCTGCCATCTGCATTATATGCCACACCTAGGTACCGCCAAGTGTCAGTCCTCTTAAGAGCTGGAATAGTTCGACCTGCGACAGTGAACACCTCCTGAACAATCACAGTACGCTTCTGTTTTGGCTGTCCCTTTATGGACACAGAAAGGCACTTTGAGCTATTCAGATGGAGTCCAACCGTATTCAGGAAACTGGATACTATATCCAACAATTTTTGAAGACCTTGCTTGGTTGATGCCCAGATCACCAAGTCGTCGGCAAAAGCTGCATTATTTGTCATAATATTCCCAATTCTACATCCAATCTCGGATGGCAATCTTCGGATAAGTCGGTCCATAATCATGTTGAATAGGACCGGGGAGAGCGGATCTCCCTGTTTAACACCCCTAGCGGGCTTAACCACCTCTTCCGATTGCCATGTATCGCCCGAGAAACGAATGGTTGAATCAGCGTAAACTCTAGATATATAGCTGATCAGCCCTTGCGGGAGACCATATGACTCCAGTGTCTTTTCGATTGCTCGATGGGACACAGAGTCAAAAGCTTTGCTGACGTCAAGGACTGCAATATAGCAAGAACCATATTTCTGATGATGGTCTCTCAGAAGCAGGTCTATGATGGTTGTGTTGTCAGCACAACCATCAGTAGGCATAAAACCTCTCTGCGTGCGTTCGAACATTATGCACTTCGAAATCCTCTTAGCCAAGATAGAGTGAAGCCATCTGACGAGTACTGAGGGCATCGTTATCGGACGAAAATCTTCAGGAAGCGAGGCTTCTTGCTTCTTTGGAATGAAGATAGTCGTTGCCAATCTCAGACGTCTCGGTAACTTCCCACACCACAGCATCAGATTCATAATTCGAACCAGAATTTCTTCTGGAACAGCACGAATCTGCCTCGCTGTGATCCCGTCTGCACCGGGCGAGGTGGAAAGCGAGGGCCTGGTGAACCTGATCTCGTCAATAGTGATAGGCACCCAGACATCTCCCCTCAAATACTCTTTGAGATCGTCTGTAGATGGTTCCGAAAACTCAGCGTACTCGAAAACGTTACGCCAGTATGGTTCCATTATCTCTCTTGGTGGTTGAGAGGAAATCTCAGCACCGTCTAGGATCGACTTGATGCATCGACCCATATGCTTATCCCAGTTCCTCTGCGTACTGGAGTACTCACGTCTTCTCTCCATACGTCTATTTGTAAGCGCAGGAGTTGCTCGGGGTTCAGCCTGCTGTCGGATTCTAGGGTTGGGTGGAAATATCCTATCAAAGTAATCCGACAGTCTTAGAAGAACGTGGTCCTTGTCGCGTCCAAAGACACTGCGTACAATGGAATTCAAACAAGATGCATTATGGGTACTACAGGAAGTGTCACCTAGACTTAGCAGAAAGGTTTGCAGTGTATCCTCATCTACAAGAGATGAGGGCACTGCAGAAGATGGTAACTCTTCGGGGATCGTTTGCAGACTAAGTACTGGCGCAAGAGAACTAAGATGTGGCCCATTACTGGAATCAGCTAATCGACTAAGATACGCCTGGACCTTGGCTTTGTATGTATCTTTCTGTCTAATCTTCTTAATTGATTCCAGTGTTCTATGCGCGAATCGCTCGTGAACAGCAAGATTCATAAAACGGGCGCCGCCTTCATGGACGATGCTCGCTTCCGTACTAGCCAACAATGAGATCTCCTCATCGTTCCATCTAGCCTTTTTATCCTCTCGGAGGTTAATCCGATCGGAAACATCAGGATGCGATCTTCTGACATGCACACCCAAACCCGACTTGGTCGAGAATGAGCGGTTGCAAACTGCACAAGGAAATGGCCTTTCGTCTGTCACTCCATCAGACTCAGGTCCATTATGGTCATCTGCCTGCTCAGATGCCATTGTAATACCACGACCCCGGGAGGTCGAGGCACCACTACGATCACCTGGGGCGGCAGGCGTCGTTTGGTTAGAATGGTCACCTGGGGCGGCAGGTGCCATCTGGTTAGATGAAGGAATAAAAACACGGTCAACTATATGTTCCGCCACTGGCCTAGATGTAGTATGATATCGAAGAGTCAAATCTGGGTGTGTAACAAGATTATCAACTGCGTCTGTCATACTACTAGTTTCAGACACAGCCGATGAAGGAGGAATTGAAGCCGTGACATTTGTAGTGGAACCCCTACCCTGATGCGATTCTAGGTTCCTTCCGTCGAATAGATTGCCAGATATGGTGCTTATATTTGGTGAGACCCGAGCAGAGACCCGAGTCGTATATGTTTTATTAGAGGCTTGATTTTTATTATTGTGACCAAAAATTTTTCAAAGGTCGAGAGGGATGGCAGCCCCCAAGACCCGCAAATAGCCTTGATCATTAGCCGTTTATAAGATAGTCACCAACGTAACCATTGCGAGAACTATCCTATAACCGTTGCCCAGGTGAAACCACGAGGAGGTTGATCATAGGCACTTGTTGAACCGTAGCTTTCACAGGGGCGATGGCAAAGCCACCTCACTATCGGACAACTTTACACCCCTTAAGAGAGTCATAGTTACTCCCGCCGTTAACCCGCGCTTACTTGAATTTCTTCACTTTGACATTCAGAGCACTGGGCAGAAATCACATTGTGTCAACACCCGTTAGGGCCATCACAATGCTTTGTTTTAATTAGACAGTCGGATTCCCCAAGTCCGTGCCAGTTCTGAATTGATTGTTAATTGATAGTCGTTATAATTTAAAAGGAATATACCTTGCGATAATTCCCAAAAAATTTTAGCAAGAAAGTTCCACAATTGGCTACGTAACTACTATCCGAGGAACAAGATCCGAAAATCTCTATTTACCCAGAACGAGCACATAAACCATGTTATTGCTTCCCAATCAAGCCCGACTATCTCAATCTTCAGAGCCAATCCTTATCCCGAAGTTACGGATCTAATTTGCCGACTTCCCTTACCTACATTATTCTATCGACTAGAGACTCTTCACCTTGGAGACCAGCTGCGGATATTGGTACGGCCTGTTGAGAAGTTTGCGTGACCCCACCATAAATTTTCAAGGTCCGAGGAGAAAATATCGACACAACAGTAAATGTCATGCTCTTCTAGTCCATCTACCATATCTCTCTTCGAAAGACTTCCATGGTAGTACGACTATAAAACAGAAAAGAAAACTCTTCCGATATCTCTCGACGGCTTCTTTATGGTCGTTCCTGTTGCCAGGATGAGCACAAGGCCCATATTTAATAACAAACGGATACTCAACAGGTTACGGAATTGGAACCGTATTCCCTTTCGTTCAAAATTATTCAAGTGTTTAAATAAAAAATACTAAAGTGCGCGGCAAACAACACTCTTTCTTCTCTCATTATAACTTGAAAATTTTCGGCTTTCGCCTTGAACTTAGGACCGACTAACTCGTGATCAACCACTGTTCACACGAAACCCTTCTCCACTTCAGTCCTCCAAGGTCTCATTCGATTATTTGCTACTACCACCAAGATCTGTGCCAATGGCGGCTCCATGCAGGCTTACGCCAAACACTTCCATGCACACCATTGTACCCTCCTACTCACTAAAGCTTCAAAGTTTATAAATCCAACCGAAATTGAATATAAACCATCTGCTTTAGCGGTAATGTATAGGTATACAACTTAAGCGCCATCCATTTTAAGGGCTAGTTGCTTCGGCAGGTGAGTTGTTACACACTCCTTAGCGGATTACGACTTCCATGTCCACCGTCCTGCTGTTTTAAGCAACCAACGCCTTTCATGGTATCTGCATGAGTTGTTAATTTGGGCACCGTAACATTACGTTTGGTTCATCCCACAGCGCCAGTTCTGCTTACCAAAAGTGGCCCACTGGGCACATTATATCACAACCACTACCTTCATACCAAGAAAGGTGAGGTTCTTACCCATTTAAAGTTTGAGAATAGGTTAAGGTCGTTTCGACCCTAAGGCCTCTAATCATTCGCTTTACCAGATAAGATTATTTTACATAATCTTTAAATGCACCAGCTATCCTGAGGGAAACTTCGGAGGGAACCAGCTACTAGATGGTTCGATTGGTCTTTCGCCCCTATACTCAATTCTGACAATCGATTTGCACGTCAGAACTGTTTCGGTCTTCCATCAGGGTTTCCCCTGACTTCAACCTGATCAAGTATAGTTCACCATCTTTCGGGTCACAGCATATATGCTCAAGGTACGCTCTAGTTAGAGGTATAAATAATATAAATATTATTATACATAACTGTATAGAACGCCCCGGGATTGAATTAATAGACTATAATAAAATAGTACTAAAAACTAATCCCATTATATATATAAGTTATGTTAATTTCGCTATTAGGTTTTTAATTCCCAATAACTTGCAAATATGTTAGACTCCTTGGTCCGTGTTTCAAGACGGGTCCCGAAGGTATCCTGAATCTTTCGCATTGTTAATCATATAAGTGCATATAAATTAAAAACATAAAGATCAATGATCAATATGCCATTATAGAATATAAATAAATATATTCAAGCACTATATATAATAAATCTATCAACACTTTATCAAATCAAAAGCATTTATTCTATGTTAAAATGCAAGCAAAATAATTTGAATAAACTTAACGCTTATGATCTTATGATAAATATTATTTAAATATTAATAGATTACAATGTCCATTATATGGAAAAAATGCACACCATTATTATAATATTATTAATATTAAAATCATAATGATGAATTTTCCATAAAGGATATTCAGGTTCATCGGGCTTAACCTCTAAGCAGTTTCACGTACTATTTAACTCTCTATTCAGAGTTCTTTTCAACTTTCCCTCACGGTACTTGTTTACTATCGGTCTCATGGTTATATTTAGTTTTAGATGGAGTTTACCACCCACTTAGTGCTGCACTATCAAGCAACACGACTCTTTGGAAATGTCATCTAGTAATCATTAACGTTATACGGGCCTGGCACCCTCTTTGGGTAAATGGCCTCATTTAAGAAGGACTTAAATCGTTAATTTCTCATACTAGAAATTTGACATTCCATACACTGCATCTCACATTTGCCATAAAGACAAAGTGACTTAGTGCTGAACTGATTTCTTTTCGCTCGCCGCTACTAAGAAAATCCTTGTTAGTTTCTTTTCCTCCCCCTCATTAATATGCTTAAATTCAGGGGGTAATCCCATATGAGTTGAGGTTGTATAAATATATATATATATATAAATAAAAAAAATACCATCATCATATTTATGTGTAAAAAATCGTTTCTTAAATATATAAAAAAAAAATTCTTTTAATAAAGAGACAATTCTAGTTCATAAAATTTTTATGCTAGACCTTCCTCAATAAAAAAAAGAATACTTTGATTTTTTTTTTTCACAATGAGGTTATTTTTTCTTATCTTTAGCTATTAATATTATGAATAAAAAATTAATTTTATCCAGTAATATAACATGTGCTGTAAGTAAAAAAAAAAAAATATAAGAAGAAATCAATCTTCTTTTTTTTTTTATTTCTTAAGCAACTTATTTAGCATAGTCTTACAACCCTCAACCATATGTAGTCCAAGCAGCACTTCAAAATTAATTAAAGTACCTTACAGCATGGACTGCGATATGCGTTCAAAATGTCGATGTTCATGTGTCCTGCAGTTCACACGATGACGCACAGTTTGCTGCGTTCTTCATCGACCCATGAGCCGAGTGATCCACCGCTTAGAGTGATATATTTGATTTATTTGTTAAAAGGCAATGTCAGAAATAGTTTTATTGAAAGAAATCAAAAATACACCAAAATAAATTGGCATATATCAATTCCTTCAATAATTTTCTCTAAACATACAAAGTTTGTTGCGAATGTCTTAGCTCTTAATAAAAAAGAACAAATTTTTTAACTTATATAGAAAAGAGATTTCATTAGAATATTCCCTCTATACAAGTACAACTATAATTGTATATATATTTTTTTTATATTTAGAGAATATATTATGCAATGTATGGATTATTTTTATACAACTAAAAATTAAACCAGTACACTATTATATGTCTATACAGAGGCAATTCTACATAAATTTAAGTGTCTCATCCCATCCATCAAATCCATTTTGTATGATGTGACCACCAGTAGACCTTCCTCAGTATAAAATAATTTTGAATATTAAATTTTTTTAAATATTCAATTTTTTTTTCTTTTTGACTTATATATTTTTTGCAATCTTTCACAAGAAGATTGAATTTATTTTGTGGTTGGTTAACCAGCAACGCACATTTTTTTTGCTTTATTTTATATACAAGAAGTATAATAAAATATTTTTTTTAATATATATTAATATATATTATTTTTTTTTAGTCATTAGTAGAAGTAAAAACACATTCTTAAACTTATATTAAAATAAAATTTATAAAGAGGCAATTCTACATAAATTTTAGTGTCTCATCCATATAATGTATATGATTGATGTGACTTTAACAGTAGACCTTCCTCAATATAAAATAATTTTGAATATTTTTTTTTTAAATATTCTTTTTTTTTTTGTTTGGCTGCTTTTTTTTTTTCCTTTTAGAATATTAATATAATATTCTTTGATTTTTATATAAATGAGGCAATTCTACATAATTTTAAGTGTCCCAATATAATATATATATATATATATATGGAGAAACAGCAGTAGACCTTCCTCAGTATATAAATTTTTTTTTTGATATTTTTATTAAAAAATAATCAAAAACTTTTTGTTTTATAAAAATATATATATAAATAAATATATAATATTTTTTTGTTTTTTGTTTAACGGATAGGAACACATTAATGATCCTTCCGCAGGTTCACCTACGGAAACCTTGTTACGACTTTTACTTCCTCTAAATAATCAAGTTCGGTCAACTTTTGCGAAACATCCGTAACACACAAGAGGCGTTACAGTGATCGCGTCCGGAGACCTCACTAAATAATTCAATCGGTAGTAGCGACGGGCGGTGTGTACAAAGGGCAGGGACGTAATCAATGCGAGTTAATGACTCACACTTACTGGGAATTCCAAGTTCATGTGAACAGTTTCAGTTCACAATCCCAAGCATGAAAGTGGTTCAGCGGTTTACCCGGACCTCTCGGTCTAGGAAATACACGTTGATACTTTCATTGTAGCGCGCGTGCAGCCCAGGACATCTAAGGGCATCACTGACCTGTTATTGCTCAATCTCATTATTGCTAGACGCAATTTGTCCATTTAAGAAGCTAGTGTCCTTATAATGGGACAAACCAACAGGTACGGCTCCACTTTTATAAACACATTCAAACACTTACACATTTTACTGCGCTCATGAATGAAGGCTATAAAAGCTTCAACACCATAATCCTGAAAGCATCTATTTAATATATTTGAGTCTCGTTCGTTATCGGAATTAACCAGACAAATCACTCCACGAACTAAGAACGGCCATGCACCACCACCCATAGATTCGAGAAAGAGCTATCAATCTGTCTTACACACTTATGTTCGGACCTGGTAAGTTTTCCCGTGTTGAGTCAAATTAAGCCGCAGGCTCCACTCCTGGTGGTGCCCTTCCGTCAATTCCTTTAAGTTTCAGCTTTGCAACCATACTTCCCCCGGAGCCCAAAAGCTTTGGTTTCCCGGGAAGCGACTGAGAGAGCCATGATAGTAGCTACACCCAATTGCTAGCTGGCATCGTTTATGGTTAGAACTAGGGCGGTATCTGATCGCCTTCGAACCTCTAACTTTCGTTCTTGATTAATGAAAACATCTTTGGCAAATGCTTTCGCTTAAGTTAGTCTTACGACGGTCCAAGAATTTCACCTCTCGCGTCGTAATACTAATGCCCCCAAACTGCTTCTATTAATCATTACCTCTTGATCTAAAAACCAATGAAAGTAGAACAGAGGTCTTATTTCATTATTCCATGCACAAAATATTCAGGCATTTGGAGCCTGCTTTAAGCACTCTAATTTGTTCAAAGTAATTGTACCGGCCCACAACAACACTCGATGAAGAGCACTGAAGCAGGTTTAAATAGGAGGAATATGCATTAAATACAAGTATCTAATACAATATAAGAACTCCACCGGTAATACGCTTACATACATAAGGTATAGTACAAACTACAATTATAGTTGTACTACCCGTATGAAGCACAAGTTCAACTACGAACGTTTTAACCGCAACAACTTTAATATACGCTATTGGAGCTGGAGTTACCGCGGCTGCTGGCACCAGACTTGCCCTCCAATAGGTCCTTGTTAAAGGATTTAAAGTGTACTCATTCCAATTACAGGGCCTCTAATATGAGTCCTGTATTGTTATTTTTCGTCACTACCTCCCCGAGCTGGGAGTGGGTAATTTACGCGCCTGCTGCCTTCCTTAGATGTGGTAGCCGTTTCTCAGGCTCCCTCTCCGGAATCGAACCCTGATTCCCCGTTACCCGTTGCAACCATGGTAGTCCTAGATACTACCATCAAAAGTTGATAGGGCAGACATTTGAAAGATCTGTCGTCGGTACAAGACCATACGATCTGCAAGTTATCTAGAGTTCAACCATAATAACGATCTTGCGATCGCTTGGTTTTAGCCTAATAAAAGCACACGTCCCAAAGGTCCGTGTTTATATTGCATGTATTAGCTCTAGAATTACCACAGTTATCCAAGTAACTGTTAACGATCTAAGGAACCATAACTGATATAATGAGCCTTTTGCGGTTTCACTTTTAATTCGTGTGTACTTAGACATGCATGGCTTAATCTTTGAGACAAGCATATAACTACTGGCAGGATCAACCAGAATAATGTTATTTTCATTTATATATTTTTTTCATATTTGAAAAAAATTTTTTATATATCATCCATATTTTAATAAGGATTGATATATTTTTTTTCATATTATAATAAAAATTTTTTTATTATAATATTTTATTTCATTTACCATTAATTCATTTGCAGCATATTTTATATTTTTCAATATATATGCATTATTATGATGTGAAATTAAAAATTTCACTTTTTCATATTTTTTACAAAAATTTTTTTTGTAAAATTTTCAAAAAATACCAATATTTTTGATTTTTATTATTATATTTGAAATGTTTGTGAAAACATTTCTTTTGATATACAACACAGGCAACTGCATTATATATCAATTTAGCTACATTGAATATGACCAAAATATGTTCATCATTGAATAAACGACGACAAACAACAATCGGTCGGATAATTTTAATAAAATTAAAATTGTTTATTATCTTATATATTTTTTTCTACTACTACTACTACTACTACTACTACTAAAATTCAATAGTAAGTAAGTAAAGTAAAAGAAAAATATATTATTAAAAATAAATATAATTTATTTTTTTATACCACACACACAACACACAACAAAATATATTATCATATTTAATTTTTGCTTGTTTTTTTTATTTTGAATTTTTTATTTTTTATTTTTTCAAAAAAGATGCTATATCAGAACATACGAAACGTACATCAAAATTTTTATATTTGTCTGCTAGTACATCGATCGTTACTTGTCGGCCAACCCAAGATAAACGAATCGTGCACAAGCAATGAAATACACATTCATCGTTAAACCATCGATAGTGTTTTCATGTATTTTGTGTGTGTTTGCATACGTTTTGCTTTCGCTTTGCTATAGTCATCAACAAGCTACACTATCAATGAAATGTACAAACACTGATAGTTGATTGTCTTGTGTGTATGATTTTACATTGAATACAATGAGGTTAACTATAGTTGTTTATGTAAAAACTAGCTGCATCGAAGATTGTGGTATATTTAAAATACCATTAAAAATACAATTTCGACTTTTTTTGAAAAAACTGAATTTTATATTGTTATAAA
>OX456525.1:131441304-131451304 GCA_949748255.1 Eustalomyia histrio
CATAGGTCACCAAAGTGACTCAGCAAACAAAAACCAAAACCGCAAAATCAAAATCAAAACCAGGTACATTAGCAACAGATCACCCAATGCCACAGGAGTCAGACAGGACGAGCCCGAATACATTGCCGCAACTTTCCCCCCCCGAGCGCCCCGAAGGAGGCTCGCAAGAGGAACGCCACGACACGCCAAGAGCCGTAGAGCCAACACCGGACACCACACACAGGGGGAAACACCAGCCCACAGCTTCACCAACATTGGAACGCACCAACAAACAACACGACGTTGAGCGGACAAAAACCGCGACATTCGCGGACGCCGAGGTTCGCGGATGGTCGATCAGAAGAATGCCGGAAAACTATACCCGCCGCAACCTTCTCTTAAATGCCTCACGGGCAAAACCGCCTAGACACCTAAATGAAGTCTCGCTACCTAGTGACCCACTGACGTCCCAAACACCACCAGTGCGGACAACACCCATAGCGCCAAGGTCCCTTATATCCGCGTATAAGGGGCACTCAAGGAGCACATGCCGCCAGTCCTCCAGAGGGCCACCACATCGGCA
This sequence comes from Eustalomyia histrio, assembly GCA_949748255.1. Lineage (NCBI taxonomy): Eukaryota > Metazoa > Arthropoda > Insecta > Diptera > Anthomyiidae > Eustalomyia > Eustalomyia histrio. Next base: position 131,441,867 of record OX456525.1, read on the forward strand.
CCCAGATGTGTCAGCAAGGCCCCTCTGATGCAAAAATGCATTGAGCGAGCCATGCCCTGTGAGTAAGAAGCCCAGGCTAAGGCCGAAGCCGAAGTCTGGGCGACCCATCACAAACGCCGCATCACGTATAAATTCATACGTGGCACGACCCTTCGCACTAGCCGTCCACCTATTCCGCCAGAACGCCACTAGACGCTCCTCCAGCAGAGCCCTAATTCTCCTCACGTCTCCTAAGGCCGACTCCTCAGCAGAAAGCCAATCACTAACGGGAAGCGGTAACCCCTTCTTGACCCTGAAAATGATGGCTCGACGCATCACTTCCAGATCAAGGGGGGCAACACCCAGCAAGACCTGAAGAGCATCTGTCGAGACAGTCCGACAAACTGGCATGCAGGCGAGCATAGCAACCCTCTGACACGATAATACTTTGGCTTTGCCCGCAGCAGTAGTAACCACGTCGCACCAAACAGGCGCAGCATAAGCTGCACATGCAACAAATAACCCGCCATATATGGTACGCGTGGCACGCCTGCTCAGACCCCAGTCACTCCTAAGGATGCGTCTGACTTTACCTACGACGGCACTCAGCTTGTCCCTAATGTAAGAAAGATGAACTAAAAAGTTCATCCTCTCAGCCATCATTACTCCCAGATATTTGACCTCAGTCACATACCTGAGACTAAAGTCACCAGACCGAATGAGTGGCGGACGACCATGCGACAATTTGCCCTTCAGCAACATTGTAACGGTTTTGTCCCTAGCAACACCAACACCCACATGATTGCCCCACTCACTTACATCACGCATGACCTCCTCACCCTTCCTCTCCAGATCAGCACGAGACTGTCCTTCGATTAGGATGAGCAAATCATCCGCATATGCGCACAACTTATAGGAGCGTCCGAGCCGCCTCAACAGGGGATCCATCATGAGGTTCCATATAAATGGACCACAGATAGAACCCTGCGGACAACCACGAACGACATCCCGCCAAACTGTGTCGCTGGCGCCAACCACGCAAGCTTTCCTGTCGTTAAAGTAACTCCTCCACAAAGCCAGCTCCCGACAGCCCACATCACGTAACCTGTCCAAAACCGTGCTCCATGAGAGGTAGTCAAACGCACCCTTAAAATCAACGAACAAGCCTAAGACATACCTGCCAGAAGAGCCACTAACACTCCGTCTAACATGTAGCCACGCATCCTCGACACACCTCCCCTCCCTAAAACCGAACTGGTACTCGGAAAGACCAGTAGATAGGGACAGTAGGAATCTCGTTAATCCATTCATGCGCGTCACTAATTAGATGACGAGGCATTTGGCTACCTTAAGAGAGTCATAGTTACTCCCGCCGTTAACCCGCGCTTACTTGAATTTCTTCACTTTGACATTCAGAGCACTGGGCAGAAATCACATTGTGTCAACACCCGTTAGGGCCATCACAATGCTTTGTTTTAATTAGACAGTCGGATTCCCCAAGTCCGTGCCAGTTCTGAATTGATTGTTAATTGATAGTCGTTATAATTTAAAAGGAATATACCTTGCGATAATTCCCAAAAAATTTTAGCAAGAAAGTTCCACAATTGGCTACGTAACTACTATCCGAGGAACAAGATCCGAAAATCTCTATTTACCCAGAACGAGCACATAAACCATGTTATTGCTTCCCAATCAAGCCCGACTATCTCAATCTTCAGAGCCAATCCTTATCCCGAAGTTACGGATCTAATTTGCCGACTTCCCTTACCTACATTATTCTATCGACTAGAGACTCTTCACCTTGGAGACCAGCTGCGGATATTGGTACGGCCTGTTGAGAAGTTTGCGTGACCCCACCATAAATTTTCAAGGTCCGAGGAGAAAATATCGACACAACAGTAAATGTCATGCTCTTCTAGTCCATCTACCATATCTCTCTTCGAAAGACTTCCATGGTAGTACGACTATAAAACAGAAAAGAAAACTCTTCCGATATCTCTCGACGGCTTCTTTATGGTCGTTCCTGTTGCCAGGATGAGCACAAGGCCCATATTTAATAACAAACGGATACTCAACAGGTTACGGAATTGGAACCGTATTCCCTTTCGTTCAAAATTATTCAAGTGTTTAAATAAAAAATACTAAAGTGCGCGGCAAACAACACTCTTTCTTCTCTCATTATAACTTGAAAATTTTCGGCTTTCGCCTTGAACTTAGGACCGACTAACTCGTGATCAACCACTGTTCACACGAAACCCTTCTCCACTTCAGTCCTCCAAGGTCTCATTCGATTATTTGCTACTACCACCAAGATCTGTGCCAATGGCGGCTCCATGCAGGCTTACGCCAAACACTTCCATGCACACCATTGTACCCTCCTACTCACTAAAGCTTCAAAGTTTATAAATCCAACCGAAATTGAATATAAACCATCTGCTTTAGCGGTAATGTATAGGTATACAACTTAAGCGCCATCCATTTTAAGGGCTAGTTGCTTCGGCAGGTGAGTTGTTACACACTCCTTAGCGGATTACGACTTCCATGTCCACCGTCCTGCTGTTTTAAGCAACCAACGCCTTTCATGGTATCTGCATGAGTTGTTAATTTGGGCACCGTAACATTACGTTTGGTTCATCCCACAGCGCCAGTTCTGCTTACCAAAAGTGGCCCACTGGGCACATTATATCACAACCACTACCTTCATACCAAGAAAGGTGAGGTTCTTACCCATTTAAAGTTTGAGAATAGGTTAAGGTCGTTTCGACCCTAAGGCCTCTAATCATTCGCTTTACCAGATAAGATTATTTTACATAATCTTTAAATGCACCAGCTATCCTGAGGGAAACTTCGGAGGGAACCAGCTACTAGATGGTTCGATTGGTCTTTCGCCCCTATACTCAATTCTGACAATCGATTTGCACGTCAGAACTGTTTCGGTCTTCCATCAGGGTTTCCCCTGACTTCAACCTGATCAAGTATAGTTCACCATCTTTCGGGTCACAGCATATATGCTCAAGGTACGCTCTAGTTAGAGGTATAAATAATATAAATATTATTATACATAACTGTATAGAACGCCCCGGGATTGAATTAATAGACTATAATAAAATAGTACTAAAAACTAATCCCATTATATATATAAGTTATGTTAATTTCGCTATTAGGTTTTTAATTCCCAATAACTTGCAAATATGTTAGACTCCTTGGTCCGTGTTTCAAGACGGGTCCCGAAGGTATCCTGAATCTTTCGCATTGTTAATCATATAAGTGCATATAAATTAAAAACATAAAGATCAATGATCAATATGCCATTATAGAATATAAATAAATATATTCAAGCACTATATATAATAAATCTATCAACACTTTATCAAATCAAAAGCATTTATTCTATGTTAAAATGCAAGCAAAATAATTTGAATAAACTTAACGCTTATGATCTTATGATAAATATTATTTAAATATTAATAGATTACAATGTCCATTATATGGAAAAAATGCACACCATTATTATAATATTATTAATATTAAAATCATAATGATGAATTTTCCATAAAGGATATTCAGGTTCATCGGGCTTAACCTCTAAGCAGTTTCACGTACTATTTAACTCTCTATTCAGAGTTCTTTTCAACTTTCCCTCACGGTACTTGTTTACTATCGGTCTCATGGTTATATTTAGTTTTAGATGGAGTTTACCACCCACTTAGTGCTGCACTATCAAGCAACACGACTCTTTGGAAATGTCATCTAGTAATCATTAACGTTATACGGGCCTGGCACCCTCTTTGGGTAAATGGCCTCATTTAAGAAGGACTTAAATCGTTAATTTCTCATACTAGAAATTTGACATTCCATACACTGCATCTCACATTTGCCATAAAGACAAAGTGACTTAGTGCTGAACTGATTTCTTTTCGCTCGCCGCTACTAAGAAAATCCTTGTTAGTTTCTTTTCCTCCCCTCATTAATATGCTTAAATTCAGGGGGTAATCCCATATGAGTTGAGGTTGTATAAATATATATATATATATAAATAAAAAAAATACCATCATCATATTTATGTGTAAAAAATCGTTTCTTAAATATATAAAAAAAAAATTCTTTTAATAAAGAGACAATTCTAGTTCATAAAATTTTTATGCTAGACCTTCCTCAATAAAAAAAAGAATACTTTGATTTTTTTTTTTCACAATGAGGTTATTTTTTCTTATCTTTAGCTATTAATATTATGAATAAAAAATTAATTTTATCCAGTAATATAACATGTGCTGTAAGTAAAAAAAAAAAAATATAAGAAGAAATCAATCTTCTTTTTTTTTTTATTTCTTAAGCAACTTATTTAGCATAGTCTTACAACCCTCAACCATATGTAGTCCAAGCAGCACTTCAAAATTAATTAAAGTACCTTACAGCATGGACTGCGATATGCGTTCAAAATGTCGATGTTCATGTGTCCTGCAGTTCACACGATGACGCACAGTTTGCTGCGTTCTTCATCGACCCATGAGCCGAGTGATCCACCGCTTAGAGTGATATATTTGATTTATTTGTTAAAAGGCAATGTCAGAAATAGTTTTATTGAAAGAAATCAAAAATACACCAAAATAAATTGGCATATATCAATTCCTTCAATAATTTTCTCTAAACATACAAAGTTTGTTGCGAATGTCTTAGCTCTTAATAAAAAAGAACAAATTTTTTAACTTATATAGAAAAGAGATTTCATTAGAATATTCCCTCTATACAAGTACAACTATAATTGTATATATATTTTTTTTATATTTAGAGAATATATTATGCAATGTATGGATTATTTTTATACAACTAAAAATTAAACCAGTACACTATTATATGTCTATACAGAGGCAATTCTACATAAATTTAAGTGTCTCATCCCATCCATCAAATCCATTTTGTATGATGTGACCACCAGTAGACCTTCCTCAGTATAAAATAATTTTGAATATTAAATTTTTTTAAATATTCAATTTTTTTTTCTTTTTGACTTATATATTTTTTGCAATCTTTCACAAGAAGATTGAATTTATTTTGTGGTTGGTTAACCAGCAACGCACATTTTTTTTGCTTTATTTTATATACAAGAAGTATAATAAAATATTTTTTTTAATATATATTAATATATATTATTTTTTTTTAGTCATTAGTAGAAGTAAAAACACATTCTTAAACTTATATTAAAATAAAATTTATAAAGAGGCAATTCTACATAAATTTTAGTGTCTCATCCATATAATGTATATGATTGATGTGACTTTAACAGTAGACCTTCCTCAATATAAAATAATTTTGAATATTTTTTTTTTAAATATTCTTTTTTTTTTTGTTTGGCTGCTTTTTTTTTTTCCTTTTAGAATATTAATATAATATTCTTTGATTTTTATATAAATGAGGCAATTCTACATAATTTTAAGTGTCCCAATATAATATATATATATATATATATGGAGAAACAGCAGTAGACCTTCCTCAGTATATAAATTTTTTTTTTGATATTTTTATTAAAAAATAATCAAAAACTTTTTGTTTTATAAAAATATATATATAAATAAATATATAATATTTTTTTGTTTTTTGTTTAACGGATAGGAACACATTAATGATCCTTCCGCAGGTTCACCTACGGAAACCTTGTTACGACTTTTACTTCCTCTAAATAATCAAGTTCGGTCAACTTTTGCGAAACATCCGTAACACACAAGAGGCGTTACAGTGATCGCGTCCGGAGACCTCACTAAATAATTCAATCGGTAGTAGCGACGGGCGGTGTGTACAAAGGGCAGGGACGTAATCAATGCGAGTTAATGACTCACACTTACTGGGAATTCCAAGTTCATGTGAACAGTTTCAGTTCACAATCCCAAGCATGAAAGTGGTTCAGCGGTTTACCCGGACCTCTCGGTCTAGGAAATACACGTTGATACTTTCATTGTAGCGCGCGTGCAGCCCAGGACATCTAAGGGCATCACTGACCTGTTATTGCTCAATCTCATTATTGCTAGACGCAATTTGTCCATTTAAGAAGCTAGTGTCCTTATAATGGGACAAACCAACAGGTACGGCTCCACTTTTATAAACACATTCAAACACTTACACATTTTACTGCGCTCATGAATGAAGGCTATAAAAGCTTCAACACCATAATCCTGAAAGCATCTATTTAATATATTTGAGTCTCGTTCGTTATCGGAATTAACCAGACAAATCACTCCACGAACTAAGAACGGCCATGCACCACCACCCATAGATTCGAGAAAGAGCTATCAATCTGTCTTACACACTTATGTTCGGACCTGGTAAGTTTTCCCGTGTTGAGTCAAATTAAGCCGCAGGCTCCACTCCTGGTGGTGCCCTTCCGTCAATTCCTTTAAGTTTCAGCTTTGCAACCATACTTCCCCCGGAGCCCAAAAGCTTTGGTTTCCCGGGAAGCGACTGAGAGAGCCATGATAGTAGCTACACCCAATTGCTAGCTGGCATCGTTTATGGTTAGAACTAGGGCGGTATCTGATCGCCTTCGAACCTCTAACTTTCGTTCTTGATTAATGAAAACATCTTTGGCAAATGCTTTCGCTTAAGTTAGTCTTACGACGGTCCAAGAATTTCACCTCTCGCGTCGTAATACTAATGCCCCCAAACTGCTTCTATTAATCATTACCTCTTGATCTAAAAACCAATGAAAGTAGAACAGAGGTCTTATTTCATTATTCCATGCACAAAATATTCAGGCATTTGGAGCCTGCTTTAAGCACTCTAATTTGTTCAAAGTAATTGTACCGGCCCACAACAACACTCGATGAAGAGCACTGAAGCAGGTTTAAATAGGAGGAATATGCATTAAATACAAGTATCTAATACAATATAAGAACTCCACCGGTAATACGCTTACATACATAAGGTATAGTACAAACTACAATTATAGTTGTACTACCCGTATGAAGCACAAGTTCAACTACGAACGTTTTAACCGCAACAACTTTAATATACGCTATTGGAGCTGGAGTTACCGCGGCTGCTGGCACCAGACTTGCCCTCCAATAGGTCCTTGTTAAAGGATTTAAAGTGTACTCATTCCAATTACAGGGCCTCTAATATGAGTCCTGTATTGTTATTTTTCGTCACTACCTCCCCGAGCTGGGAGTGGGTAATTTACGCGCCTGCTGCCTTCCTTAGATGTGGTAGCCGTTTCTCAGGCTCCCTCTCCGGAATCGAACCCTGATTCCCCGTTACCCGTTGCAACCATGGTAGTCCTAGATACTACCATCAAAAGTTGATAGGGCAGACATTTGAAAGATCTGTCGTCGGTACAAGACCATACGATCTGCAAGTTATCTAGAGTTCAACCATAATAACGATCTTGCGATCGCTTGGTTTTAGCCTAATAAAAGCACACGTCCCAAAGGTCCGTGTTTATATTGCATGTATTAGCTCTAGAATTACCACAGTTATCCAAGTAACTGTTAACGATCTAAGGAACCATAACTGATATAATGAGCCTTTTGCGGTTTCACTTTTAATTCGTGTGTACTTAGACATGCATGGCTTAATCTTTGAGACAAGCATATAACTACTGGCAGGATCAACCAGAATAATGTTATTTTCATTTATATATTTTTTTCATATTTGAAAAAAATTTTTTATATATCATCCATATTTTAATAAGGATTGATATATTTTTTTTCATATTATAATAAAAATTTTTTTATTATAATATTTTATTTCATTTACCATTAATTCATTTGCAGCATATTTTATATTTTTCAATATATATGCATTATTATGATGTGAAATTAAAAATTTCACTTTTTCATATTTTTTACAAAAATTTTTTTTGTAAAATTTTCAAAAAATACCAATATTTTTGATTTTTATTATTATATTTGAAATGTTTGTGAAAACATTTCTTTTGATATACAACACAGGCAACTGCATTATATATCAATTTAGCTACATTGAATATGACCAAAATATGTTCATCATTGAATAAACGACGACAAACAACAATCGGTCGGATAATTTTAATAAAATTAAAATTGTTTATTATTTTATATATTTTTTTCTACTACTACTACTAAAATTCAATAGTAAGTAAAGTAAAAGAAAAATATATTATTAAAAATAAATATAATTTATTTTTTTATACCACACACACAACACAACGAAATATATTATCATATTTAATTTTTGCTTGTTTTTTTTATTTTGAATTTTTTATTTTTTATTTTTTCAAAAAAGATGCTATATCAGAACATACGAAACGTACATCAAAATTTTTATATTTGTCTGCTAGTACATCGATCGTTACTTGTCGGCCAACCCAAGATAAACGAATCGTGCACAAGCAATGAAATACACATTCATCGTTAAACCATCGATAGTGTTTTCATGTATTTTGTGTGTGTTTGCATACGTTTTGCTTTCGCTTTGCTATAGTCATCAACAAGCTACACTATCAATGAAATGTACAAACACTGATAGTTGATTGTCTTGTGTGTATGATTTTACATTGAATACAATGAGGTTAACTATAGTTGTTTATGTAAAAACTAGCTGCATCGAAGATTGTGGTATATTTAAAATACCATTAAAAATACAATTTCGACTTTTTTTGAAAAAACTGAATTTTATATTGTTATAAATAAATTTTAATAAATTCTAAAAATATTTTTTTTGAAAATTAATAAAAAAAAAAAAAATATTTTTTTTCAAAAATATATAAAATATTTATTTTAACAATATGAAAAATCTTATTTTTATTATTTTTTACATATTCACAAATAATGAAAATGTATAAATTTAAATTGTACGCTGTGTGTTGTGCTCACAGAGAATCGCTATATTATTTTAATTTTCATATAACATATATAACTCTAATTCAAATTATACAATAAATGTATTTATATTTTATAAGTCATTAGAGACCTTTTTACTTTTTTTTTTTTGTGGTCCGTGTTCTTTTCTCCACTCACATACATATCATCTCATGATGATATTTCTTCTATTGATATAATATATCAAATATTCCAATTTCAATTTCATTGATTATATATAAACACATAACATATAATCTCATAAGCTTCATTTCAAAAATTTTATATCTTATTTGTAAGCTGTTAAAAAAAAAGCAAAGTCTATAAAAAAAACTTTGCCTTTTATATATAATAACAACACAAAAAAACCATCATAATATATATTTTTGTAAACACATTTTTGGAATAACAAAAATTTTTCTTTTATCACATCACACCAAAAAATGTAAAACAATTTTGAATATGACCACAAAAAAAAAAATATGTCAACAATTTTTTGCTTTTATACTTTTACTATTTGTAAAATATATAAAATATATTTTTTTGTTTTTTTTTTCAAAAAAGATGCTATATCAAGACATACGAAATGTACATCAAAATTTTTATATTTGTCTGCTAGTACATCGATAGT
>OX456525.1:131456304-131466304 GCA_949748255.1 Eustalomyia histrio
CTCCTCAGCAGAAAGCCAATCACTAACGGGAAGCGGTAACCCCTTCTTGACCCTGAAAATGATGGCTCGACGCATCACTTCCAGATCAAGGGGGGCAACACCCAGCAAGACCTGAAGAGCATCTGTCGAGACAGTCCGACAAACTGGCATGCAGGCGAGCATAGCAACCCTCTGACACGATAATACTTTGGCTTTGCCCGCAGCAGTAGTAACCACGTCGCACCAAACAGGCGCAGCATAAGCTGCACATGCAACAAATAACCCGCCATATATGGTACGCGTGGCACGCCTGCTCAGACCCCAGTCACTCCTAAGGATGCGTCTGACTTTACCTACGACGGCACTCAGCTTGTCCCTAATGTAAGAAAGATGAACTAAAAAGTTCATCCTCTCAGCCATCATTACTCCCAGATATTTGACCTCAGTCACATACCTGAGACTAAAGTCACCAGACCGAATGAGTGGCGGACGACCATGCGACAATTTGCCCTTCAGCAACATTGTAACGGTTTTGTCCCTAGCAACACCAACACCCACATGATTGCCCCACTCACTTACATCACGCATGACCTCCTCACCCTTCCTCTCCAGATCAGCACGAGACTGTCCTTCGATTAGGATGAGCAAATCATCCGCATATGCGCACAACTTATAGGAGCGTCCGAGCCGCCTCAACAGGGGATCCATCATGAGGTTCCATATAAATGGACCACAGATAGAACCCTGCGGACAACCACGAACGACATCCCGCCAAACTGTGTCGCTGGCGCCAACCACGCAAGCTTTCCTGTCGTTAAAGTAACTCCTCCACAAAGCCAGCTCCCGACAGCCCACATCACGTAACCTGTCCAAAACCGTGCTCCATGAGAGGTAGTCAAACGCACCCTTAAAATCAACGAACAAGCCTAAGACATACCTGCCAGAAGAGCCACTAACACTCCGTCTAACATGTAGCCACGCATCCTCGACACACCTCCCCTCCCTAAAACCGAACTGGTACTCGGAAAGACCAGTAGATAGGGACAGTAGGAATCTCGTTAATCCATTCATGCGCGTCACTAATTAGATGACGAGGCATTTGGCTACCTTAAGAGAGTCATAGTTACTCCCGCCGTTAACCCGCGCTTACTTGAATTTCTTCACTTTGACATTCAGAGCACTGGGCAGAAATCACATTGTGTCAACACCCGTTAGGGCCATCACAATGCTTTGTTTTAATTAGACAGTCGGATTCCCCAAGTCCGTGCCAGTTCTGAATTGATTGTTAATTGATAGTCGTTATAATTTAAAAGGAATATACCTTGCGATAATTCCCAAAAAATTTTAGCAAGAAAGTTCCACAATTGGCTACGTAACTACTATCCGAGGAACAAGATCCGAAAATCTCTATTTACCCAGAACGAGCACATAAACCATGTTATTGCTTCCCAATCAAGCCCGACTATCTCAATCTTCAGAGCCAATCCTTATCCCGAAGTTACGGATCTAATTTGCCGACTTCCCTTACCTACATTATTCTATCGACTAGAGACTCTTCACCTTGGAGACCAGCTGCGGATATTGGTACGGCCTGTTGAGAAGTTTGCGTGACCCCACCATAAATTTTCAAGGTCCGAGGAGAAAATATCGACACAACAGTAAATGTCATGCTCTTCTAGTCCATCTACCATATCTCTCTTCGAAAGACTTCCATGGTAGTACGACTATAAAACAGAAAAGAAAACTCTTCCGATATCTCTCGACGGCTTCTTTATGGTCGTTCCTGTTGCCAGGATGAGCACAAGGCCCATATTTAATAACAAACGGATACTCAACAGGTTACGGAATTGGAACCGTATTCCCTTTCGTTCAAAATTATTCAAGTGTTTAAATAAAAAATACTAAAGTGCGCGGCAAACAACACTCTTTCTTCTCTCATTATAACTTGAAAATTTTCGGCTTTCGCCTTGAACTTAGGACCGACTAACTCGTGATCAACCACTGTTCACACGAAACCCTTCTCCACTTCAGTCCTCCAAGGTCTCATTCGATTATTTGCTACTACCACCAAGATCTGTGCCAATGGCGGCTCCATGCAGGCTTACGCCAAACACTTCCATGCACACCATTGTACCCTCCTACTCACTAAAGCTTCAAAGTTTATAAATCCAACCGAAATTGAATATAAACCATCTGCTTTAGCGGTAATGTATAGGTATACAACTTAAGCGCCATCCATTTTAAGGGCTAGTTGCTTCGGCAGGTGAGTTGTTACACACTCCTTAGCGGATTACGACTTCCATGTCCACCGTCCTGCTGTTTTAAGCAACCAACGCCTTTCATGGTATCTGCATGAGTTGTTAATTTGGGCACCGTAACATTACGTTTGGTTCATCCCACAGCGCCAGTTCTGCTTACCAAAAGTGGCCCACTGGGCACATTATATCACAACCACTACCTTCATACCAAGAAAGGTGAGGTTCTTACCCATTTAAAGTTTGAGAATAGGTTAAGGTCGTTTCGACCCTAAGGCCTCTAATCATTCGCTTTACCAGATAAGATTATTTTACATAATCTTTAAATGCACCAGCTATCCTGAGGGAAACTTCGGAGGGAACCAGCTACTAGATGGTTCGATTGGTCTTTCGCCCCTATACTCAATTCTGACAATCGATTTGCACGTCAGAACTGTTTCGGTCTTCCATCAGGGTTTCCCCTGACTTCAACCTGATCAAGTATAGTTCACCATCTTTCGGGTCACAGCATATATGCTCAAGGTACGCTCTAGTTAGAGGTATAAATAATATAAATATTATTATACATAACTGTATAGAACGCCCCGGGATTGAATTAATAGACTATAATAAAATAGTACTAAAAACTAATCCCATTATATATATAAGTTATGTTAATTTCGCTATTAGGTTTTTAATTCCCAATAACTTGCAAATATGTTAGACTCCTTGGTCCGTGTTTCAAGACGGGTCCCGAAGGTATCCTGAATCTTTCGCATTGTTAATCATATAAGTGCATATAAATTAAAAACATAAAGATCAATGATCAATATGCCATTATAGAATATAAATAAATATATTCAAGCACTATATATAATAAATCTATCAACACTTTATCAAATCAAAAGCATTTATTCTATGTTAAAATGCAAGCAAAATAATTTGAATAAACTTAACGCTTATGATCTTATGATAAATATTATTTAAATATTAATAGATTACAATGTCCATTATATGGAAAAAATGCACACCATTATTATAATATTATTAATATTAAAATCATAATGATGAATTTTCCATAAAGGATATTCAGGTTCATCGGGCTTAACCTCTAAGCAGTTTCACGTACTATTTAACTCTCTATTCAGAGTTCTTTTCAGCTTTCCCTCACGGTACTTGTTTACTATCGGTCTCATGGTTATATTTAGTTTTAGATGGAGTTTACCACCCACTTAGTGCTGCACTATCAAGCAACACGACTCTTTGGAAATGTCATCTAGTAATCATTAACGTTATACGGGCCTGGCACCCTCTTTGGGTAAATGGCCTCATTTAAGAAGGACTTAAATCGTTAATTTCTCATACTAGAAATTTGACATTCCATACACTGCATCTCACATTTGCCATAAAGACAAAGTGACTTAGTGCTGAACTGATTTCTTTTCGCTCGCCGCTACTAAGAAAATCCTTGTTAGTTTCTTTTCCTCCCCTCATTAATATGCTTAAATTCAGGGGGTAATCCCATATGAGTTGAGGTTGTATAAATATATATATATATATAAATAAAAAAAATACCATCATCATATTTATGTGTAAAAAATCGTTTCTTAAATATATAAAAAAAAAATTCTTTTAATAAAGAGACAATTCTAGTTCATAAAATTTTTATGCTAGACCTTCCTCAATAAAAAAAAGAATACTTTGATTTTTTTTTTTCACAATGAGGTTATTTTTTCTTATCTTTAGCTATTAATATTATGAATAAAAAATTAATTTTATCCAGTAATATAACATGTGCTGTAAGTAAAAAAAAAAAAATATAAGAAGAAATCAATCTTCTTTTTTTTTTTATTTCTTAAGCAACTTATTTAGCATAGTCTTACAACCCTCAACCATATGTAGTCCAAGCAGCACTTCAAAATTAATTAAAGTACCTTACAGCATGGACTGCGATATGCGTTCAAAATGTCGATGTTCATGTGTCCTGCAGTTCACACGATGACGCACAGTTTGCTGCGTTCTTCATCGACCCATGAGCCGAGTGATCCACCGCTTAGAGTGATATATTTGATTTATTTGTTAAAAGGCAATGTCAGAAATAGTTTTATTGAAAGAAATCAAAAATACACCAAAATAAATTGGCATATATCAATTCCTTCAATAATTTTCTCTAAACATACAAAGTTTGTTGCGAATGTCTTAGCTCTTAATAAAAAAGAACAAATTTTTTAACTTATATAGAAAAGAGATTTCATTAGAATATTCCCTCTATACAAGTACAACTATAATTGTATATATATTTTTTTTATATTTAGAGAATATATTATGCAATGTATGGATTATTTTTATACAACTAAAAATTAAACCAGTACACTATTATATGTCTATACAGAGGCAATTCTACATAAATTTAAGTGTCTCATCCCATCCATCAAATCCATTTTGTATGATGTGACCACCAGTAGACCTTCCTCAGTATAAAATAATTTTGAATATTAAATTTTTTTAAATATTCAATTTTTTTTTCTTTTTGACTTATATATTTTTTGCAATCTTTCACAAGAAGATTGAATTTATTTTGTGGTTGGTTAACCAGCAACGCACATTTTTTTTGCTTTATTTTATATACAAGAAGTATAATAAAATATTTTTTTTAATATATATTAATATATATTATTTTTTTTTAGTCATTAGTAGAAGTAAAAACACATTCTTAAACTTATATTAAAATAAAATTTATAAAGAGGCAATTCTACATAAATTTTAGTGTCTCATCCATATAATGTATATGATTGATGTGACTTTAACAGTAGACCTTCCTCAATATAAAATAATTTTGAATATTTTTTTTTTAAATATTCTTTTTTTTTTTGTTTGGCTGCTTTTTTTTTTTCCTTTTAGAATATTAATATAATATTCTTTGATTTTTATATAAATGAGGCAATTCTACATAATTTTAAGTGTCCCAATATAATATATATATATATATATATGGAGAAACAGCAGTAGACCTTCCTCAGTATATAAATTTTTTTTTTGATATTTTTATTAAAAAATAATCAAAAACTTTTTGTTTTATAAAAATATATATATAAATAAATATATAATATTTTTTTGTTTTTTGTTTAACGGATAGGAACACATTAATGATCCTTCCGCAGGTTCACCTACGGAAACCTTGTTACGACTTTTACTTCCTCTAAATAATCAAGTTCGGTCAACTTTTGCGAAACATCCGTAACACACAAGAGGCGTTACAGTGATCGCGTCCGGAGACCTCACTAAATAATTCAATCGGTAGTAGCGACGGGCGGTGTGTACAAAGGGCAGGGACGTAATCAATGCGAGTTAATGACTCACACTTACTGGGAATTCCAAGTTCATGTGAACAGTTTCAGTTCACAATCCCAAGCATGAAAGTGGTTCAGCGGTTTACCCGGACCTCTCGGTCTAGGAAATACACGTTGATACTTTCATTGTAGCGCGCGTGCAGCCCAGGACATCTAAGGGCATCACTGACCTGTTATTGCTCAATCTCATTATTGCTAGACGCAATTTGTCCATTTAAGAAGCTAGTGTCCTTATAATGGGACAAACCAACAGGTACGGCTCCACTTTTATAAACACATTCAAACACTTACACATTTTACTGCGCTCATGAATGAAGGCTATAAAAGCTTCAACACCATAATCCTGAAAGCATCTATTTAATATATTTGAGTCTCGTTCGTTATCGGAATTAACCAGACAAATCACTCCACGAACTAAGAACGGCCATGCACCACCACCCATAGATTCGAGAAAGAGCTATCAATCTGTCTTACACACTTATGTTCGGACCTGGTAAGTTTTCCCGTGTTGAGTCAAATTAAGCCGCAGGCTCCACTCCTGGTGGTGCCCTTCCGTCAATTCCTTTAAGTTTCAGCTTTGCAACCATACTTCCCCCGGAGCCCAAAAGCTTTGGTTTCCCGGGAAGCGACTGAGAGAGCCATGATAGTAGCTACACCCAATTGCTAGCTGGCATCGTTTATGGTTAGAACTAGGGCGGTATCTGATCGCCTTCGAACCTCTAACTTTCGTTCTTGATTAATGAAAACATCTTTGGCAAATGCTTTCGCTTAAGTTAGTCTTACGACGGTCCAAGAATTTCACCTCTCGCGTCGTAATACTAATGCCCCCAAACTGCTTCTATTAATCATTACCTCTTGATCTAAAAACCAATGAAAGTAGAACAGAGGTCTTATTTCATTATTCCATGCACAAAATATTCAGGCATTTGGAGCCTGCTTTAAGCACTCTAATTTGTTCAAAGTAATTGTACCGGCCCACAACAACACTCGATGAAGAGCACTGAAGCAGGTTTAAATAGGAGGAATATGCATTAAATACAAGTATCTAATACAATATAAGAACTCCACCGGTAATACGCTTACATACATAAGGTATAGTACAAACTACAATTATAGTTGTACTACCCGTATGAAGCACAAGTTCAACTACGAACGTTTTAACCGCAACAACTTTAATATACGCTATTGGAGCTGGAGTTACCGCGGCTGCTGGCACCAGACTTGCCCTCCAATAGGTCCTTGTTAAAGGATTTAAAGTGTACTCATTCCAATTACAGGGCCTCTAATATGAGTCCTGTATTGTTATTTTTCGTCACTACCTCCCCGAGCTGGGAGTGGGTAATTTACGCGCCTGCTGCCTTCCTTAGATGTGGTAGCCGTTTCTCAGGCTCCCTCTCCGGAATCGAACCCTGATTCCCCGTTACCCGTTGCAACCATGGTAGTCCTAGATACTACCATCAAAAGTTGATAGGGCAGACATTTGAAAGATCTGTCGTCGGTACAAGACCATACGATCTGCAAGTTATCTAGAGTTCAACCATAATAACGATCTTGCGATCGCTTGGTTTTAGCCTAATAAAAGCACACGTCCCAAAGGTCCGTGTTTATATTGCATGTATTAGCTCTAGAATTACCACAGTTATCCAAGTAACTGTTAACGATCTAAGGAACCATAACTGATATAATGAGCCTTTTGCGGTTTCACTTTTAATTCGTGTGTACTTAGACATGCATGGCTTAATCTTTGAGACAAGCATATAACTACTGGCAGGATCAACCAGAATAATGTTATTTTCATTTATATATTTTTTTCATATTTGAAAAAAATTTTTTATATATCATCCATATTTTAATAAGGATTGATATATTTTTTTTCATATTATAATAAAAATTTTTTTATTATAATATTTTATTTCATTTACCATTAATTCATTTGCAGCATATTTTATATTTTTCAATATATATGCATTATTATGATGTGAAATTAAAAATTTCACTTTTTCATATTTTTTACAAAAATTTTTTTTGTAAAATTTTCAAAAAATACCAATATTTTTGATTTTTATTATTATATTTGAAATGTTTGTGAAAACATTTCTTTTGATATACAACACAGGCAACTGCATTATATATCAATTTAGCTACATTGAATATGACCAAAATATGTTCATCATTGAATAAACGACGACAAACAACAATCGGTCGGATAATTTTAATAAAATTAAAATTGTTTATTATTTTATATATTTTTTTCTACTACTACTACTAAAATTCAATAGTAAGTAAAGTAAAAGAAAAATATATTATTAAAAATAAATATAATTTATTTTTTTATACCACACACACAACACAACGAAATATATTATCATATTTAATTTTTGCTTGTTTTTTTTATTTTGAATTTTTTATTTTTTATTTTTTCAAAAAAGATGCTATATCAGAACATACGAAACGTACATCAAAATTTTTATATTTGTCTGCTAGTACATCGATCGTTACTTGTCGGCCAACCCAAGATAAACGAATCGTGCACAAGCAATGAAATACACATTCATCGTTAAACCATCGATAGTGTTTTCATGTATTTTGTGTGTGTTTGCATACGTTTTGCTTTCGCTTTGCTATAGTCATCAACAAGCTACACTATCAATGAAATGTACAAACACTGATAGTTGATTGTCTTGTGTGTATGATTTTACATTGAATACAATGAGGTTAACTATAGTTGTTTATGTAAAAACTAGCTGCATCGAAGATTGTGGTATATTTAAAATACCATTAAAAATACAATTTCGACTTTTTTTGAAAAAACTGAATTTTATATTGTTATAAATAAATTTTAATAAATTCTAAAAATATTTTTTTTGAAAATTAATAAAAAAAAAAAAAATATTTTTTTTCAAAAATATATAAAATATTTATTTTAACAATATGAAAAATCTTATTTTTATTATTTTTTACATATTCACAAATAATGAAAATGTATAAATTTAAATTGTACGCTGTGTGTTGTGCTCACAGAGAATCGCTATATTATTTTAATTTTCATATAACATATATAACTCTAATTCAAATTATACAATAAATGTATTTATATTTTATAAGTCATTAGAGACCTTTTTACTTTTTTTTTTTTGTGGTCCGTGTTCTTTTCTCCACTCACATACATATCATCTCATGATGATATTTCTTCTATTGATATAATATATCAAATATTCCAATTTCAATTTCATTGATTATATATAAACACATAACATATAATCTCATAAGCTTCATTTCAAAAATTTTATATCTTATTTGTAAGCTGTTAAAAAAAAAGCAAAGTCTATAAAAAAAACTTTGCCTTTTATATATAATAACAACACAAAAAAACCATCATAATATATATTTTTGTAAACACATTTTTGGAATAACAAAAATTTTTCTTTTATCACATCACACCAAAAAATGTAAAACAATTTTGAATATGACCACAAAAAAAAAAATATGTCAACAATTTTTTGCTTTTATACTTTTACTATTTGTAAAATATATAAAATATATTTTTTTGTTTTTTTTTTCAAAAAAGATGCTATATCAAGACATACGAAATGTACATCAAAATTTTTATATTTGTCTGCTAGTACATCGATAGTCACTTGTCGGCCAACTCAAGATAAACGAATCGTGCACAAGCAATGAAATACACATTTATCGTTAAACCATCGATAGTGTTTTCATGTATTTTGTATATGTTTTCATACGTTTTGCTTTCGCTTTGCTATAGTCATCAACAAGCTACACTATCAATAAAGTGTACAACCACTGATAGTTGATTGTCTTGTGTGTATGATTTTACATTGAATACAAGTAGTTAGCTATAGTTGTTTATGTAAAAACTAGCTGCATCGAAGATTGTGGTATATTTAAAATACCATTAAAAATACAATTTCGACTTTTTTTGAAAAAACTGAATTTTATATTGTTATAAATAAATTTTAATAAATTCTAAAAATATTTTTTTTGAAAAGTTAATAAAAAAAAAAAAAAAATATTTTTTTCAAAAATATATAAAATATTTATTTTAACAATATGAAAAATCTTATTTTTATTATTTTTTACATATTCACAAATAATGAAAATGTATAAATTTAAATTGTACGCTGTGTGTTGTGCTCATAGAGAATTTTATATTGTTATAAATAAATTTTAATAAATTCTAAAGATAAAATTTTTTTTGAAAATTTATAAAACAAAAAAGTGTAATAATATATATTTGAAATATATTTCAATAATATGAGAATATTCATTTTTTTTTTCTTGTTTTCTTTTCTTTTCATTTCTATGTTAGATATTATATATGCGATATATTTGTTATATTCATAACTAATGATGAAAATGCATAAATTTAAATATATAAATATATTTTTTTTTACTTAGTCTAATAGGTAGTGTTCT
>OX456525.1:131471304-131478804 GCA_949748255.1 Eustalomyia histrio
GTCCATTATATGGAAAAAATGCACACCATTATTATAATATTATTAATATTAAAATCATAATGATGAATTTTCCATAAAGGATATTCAGGTTCATCGGGCTTAACCTCTAAGCAGTTTCACGTACTATTTAACTCTCTATTCAGAGTTCTTTTCAACTTTCCCTCACGGTACTTGTTTACTATCGGTCTCATGGTTATATTTAGTTTTAGATGGAGTTTACCACCCACTTAGTGCTGCACTATCAAGCAACACGACTCTTTGGAAATGTCATCTAGTAATCATTAACGTTATACGGGCCTGGCACCCTCTTTGGGTAAATGGCCTCATTTAAGAAGGACTTAAATCGTTAATTTCTCATACTAGAAATTTGACATTCCATACACTGCATCTCACATTTGCCATAAAGACAAAGTGACTTAGTGCTGAACTGATTTCTTTTCGCTCGCCGCTACTAAGAAAATCCTTGTTAGTTTCTTTTCCTCCCCTCATTAATATGCTTAAATTCAGGGGGTAATCCCATATGAGTTGAGGTTGTATAAATATATATATATATATAAATAAAAAAAATACCATCATCATATTTATGTGTAAAAAATCGTTTCTTAAATATATAAAAAAAAAATTCTTTTAATAAAGAGACAATTCTAGTTCATAAAATTTTTATGCTAGACCTTCCTCAATAAAAAAAAGAATACTTTGATTTTTTTTTTTCACAATGAGGTTATTTTTTCTTATCTTTAGCTATTAATATTATGAATAAAAAATTAATTTTATCCAGTAATATAACATGTGCTGTAAGTAAAAAAAAAAAAATATAAGAAGAAATCAATCTTCTTTTTTTTTTTATTTCTTAAGCAACTTATTTAGCATAGTCTTACAACCCTCAACCATATGTAGTCCAAGCAGCACTTCAAAATTAATTAAAGTACCTTACAGCATGGACTGCGATATGCGTTCAAAATGTCGATGTTCATGTGTCCTGCAGTTCACACGATGACGCACAGTTTGCTGCGTTCTTCATCGACCCATGAGCCGAGTGATCCACCGCTTAGAGTGATATATTTGATTTATTTGTTAAAAGGCAATGTCAGAAATAGTTTTATTGAAAGAAATCAAAAATACACCAAAATAAATTGGCATATATCAATTCCTTCAATAATTTTCTCTAAACATACAAAGTTTGTTGCGAATGTCTTAGCTCTTAATAAAAAAGAACAAATTTTTTAACTTATATAGAAAAGAGATTTCATTAGAATATTCCCTCTATACAAGTACAACTATAATTGTATATATATTTTTTTTATATTTAGAGAATATATTATGCAATGTATGGATTATTTTTATACAACTAAAAATTAAACCAGTACACTATTATATGTCTATACAGAGGCAATTCTACATAAATTTAAGTGTCTCATCCCATCCATCAAATCCATTTTGTATGATGTGACCACCAGTAGACCTTCCTCAGTATAAAATAATTTTGAATATTAAATTTTTTTAAATATTCAATTTTTTTTTCTTTTTGACTTATATATTTTTTGCAATCTTTCACAAGAAGATTGAATTTATTTTGTGGTTGGTTAACCAGCAACGCACATTTTTTTTGCTTTATTTTATATACAAGAAGTATAATAAAATATTTTTTTTAATATATATTAATATATATTATTTTTTTTTAGTCATTAGTAGAAGTAAAAACACATTCTTAAACTTATATTAAAATAAAATTTATAAAGAGGCAATTCTACATAAATTTTAGTGTCTCATCCATATAATGTATATGATTGATGTGACTTTAACAGTAGACCTTCCTCAATATAAAATAATTTTGAATATTTTTTTTTTAAATATTCTTTTTTTTTTTGTTTGGCTGCTTTTTTTTTTTCCTTTTAGAATATTAATATAATATTCTTTGATTTTTATATAAATGAGGCAATTCTACATAATTTTAAGTGTCCCAATATAATATATATATATATATATATGGAGAAACAGCAGTAGACCTTCCTCAGTATATAAATTTTTTTTTTGATATTTTTATTAAAAAATAATCAAAAACTTTTTGTTTTATAAAAATATATATATAAATAAATATATAATATTTTTTTGTTTTTTGTTTAACGGATAGGAACACATTAATGATCCTTCCGCAGGTTCACCTACGGAAACCTTGTTACGACTTTTACTTCCTCTAAATAATCAAGTTCGGTCAACTTTTGCGAAACATCCGTAACACACAAGAGGCGTTACAGTGATCGCGTCCGGAGACCTCACTAAATAATTCAATCGGTAGTAGCGACGGGCGGTGTGTACAAAGGGCAGGGACGTAATCAATGCGAGTTAATGACTCACACTTACTGGGAATTCCAAGTTCATGTGAACAGTTTCAGTTCACAATCCCAAGCATGAAAGTGGTTCAGCGGTTTACCCGGACCTCTCGGTCTAGGAAATACACGTTGATACTTTCATTGTAGCGCGCGTGCAGCCCAGGACATCTAAGGGCATCACTGACCTGTTATTGCTCAATCTCATTATTGCTAGACGCAATTTGTCCATTTAAGAAGCTAGTGTCCTTATAATGGGACAAACCAACAGGTACGGCTCCACTTTTATAAACACATTCAAACACTTACACATTTTACTGCGCTCATGAATGAAGGCTATAAAAGCTTCAACACCATAATCCTGAAAGCATCTATTTAATATATTTGAGTCTCGTTCGTTATCGGAATTAACCAGACAAATCACTCCACGAACTAAGAACGGCCATGCACCACCACCCATAGATTCGAGAAAGAGCTATCAATCTGTCTTACACACTTATGTTCGGACCTGGTAAGTTTTCCCGTGTTGAGTCAAATTAAGCCGCAGGCTCCACTCCTGGTGGTGCCCTTCCGTCAATTCCTTTAAGTTTCAGCTTTGCAACCATACTTCCCCCGGAGCCCAAAAGCTTTGGTTTCCCGGGAAGCGACTGAGAGAGCCATGATAGTAGCTACACCCAATTGCTAGCTGGCATCGTTTATGGTTAGAACTAGGGCGGTATCTGATCGCCTTCGAACCTCTAACTTTCGTTCTTGATTAATGAAAACATCTTTGGCAAATGCTTTCGCTTAAGTTAGTCTTACGACGGTCCAAGAATTTCACCTCTCGCGTCGTAATACTAATGCCCCCAAACTGCTTCTATTAATCATTACCTCTTGATCTAAAAACCAATGAAAGTAGAACAGAGGTCTTATTTCATTATTCCATGCACAAAATATTCAGGCATTTGGAGCCTGCTTTAAGCACTCTAATTTGTTCAAAGTAATTGTACCGGCCCACAACAACACTCGATGAAGAGCACTGAAGCAGGTTTAAATAGGAGGAATATGCATTAAATACAAGTATCTAATACAATATAAGAACTCCACCGGTAATACGCTTACATACATAAGGTATAGTACAAACTACAATTATAGTTGTACTACCCGTATGAAGCACAAGTTCAACTACGAACGTTTTAACCGCAACAACTTTAATATACGCTATTGGAGCTGGAGTTACCGCGGCTGCTGGCACCAGACTTGCCCTCCAATAGGTCCTTGTTAAAGGATTTAAAGTGTACTCATTCCAATTACAGGGCCTCTAATATGAGTCCTGTATTGTTATTTTTCGTCACTACCTCCCCGAGCTGGGAGTGGGTAATTTACGCGCCTGCTGCCTTCCTTAGATGTGGTAGCCGTTTCTCAGGCTCCCTCTCCGGAATCGAACCCTGATTCCCCGTTACCCGTTGCAACCATGGTAGTCCTAGATACTACCATCAAAGTTGATAGGGCAGACATTTGAAAGATCTGTCGTCGGTACAAGACCATACGATCTGCAAGTTATCTAGAGTTCAACCATAATAACGATCTTGCGATCGCTTGGTTTTAGCCTAATAAAAGCACACGTCCCAAAGGTCCGTGTTTATATTGCATGTATTAGCTCTAGAATTACCACAGTTATCCAAGTAACTGTTAACGATCTAAGGAACCATAACTGATATAATGAGCCTTTTGCGGTTTCACTTTTAATTCGTGTGTACTTAGACATGCATGGCTTAATCTTTGAGACAAGCATATAACTACTGGCAGGATCAACCAGAATAATGTTATTTTCATTTATATATTTTTTTCATATTTGAAAAAAATTTTTTATATATCATCCATATTTTAATAAGGATTGATATATTTTTTTTCATATTATAATAAAAATTTTTTTATTATAATATTTTATTTCATTTACCATTAATTCATTTGCAGCATATTTTATATTTTTCAATATATATGCATTATTATGATGTGAAATTAAAAATTTCACTTTTTCATATTTTTTACAAAAATTTTTTTTGTAAAATTTTCAAAAAATACCAATATTTTTGATTTTTATTATTATATTTGAAATGTTTGTGAAAACATTTCTTTTGATATACAACACAGGCAACTGCATTATATATCAATTTAGCTACATTGAATATGACCAAAATATGTTCATCATTGAATAAACGACGACAAACAACAATCGGTCGGATAATTTTAATAAAATTAAAATTGTTTATTATTTTATATATTTTTTTCTACTACTACTACTAAAATTCAATAGTAAGTAAAGTAAAAGAAAAATATATTATTAAAAATAAATATAATTTATTTTTTTATACCACACACACAACACAACGAAATATATTATCATATTTAATTTTTGCTTGTTTTTTTTATTTTGAATTTTTTATTTTTTATTTTTTCAAAAAAGATGCTATATCAGAACATACGAAACGTACATCAAAATTTTTATATTTGTCTGCTAGTACATCGATCGTTACTTGTCGGCCAACCCAAGATAAACGAATCGTGCACAAGCAATGAAATACACATTCATCGTTAAACCATCGATAGTGTTTTCATGTATTTTGTGTGTGTTTGCATACGTTTTGCTTTCGCTTTGCTATAGTCATCAACAAGCTACACTATCAATGAAATGTACAAACACTGATAGTTGATTGTCTTGTGTGTATGATTTTACATTGAATACAATGAGGTTAACTATAGTTGTTTATGTAAAAACTAGCTGCATCGAAGATTGTGGTATATTTAAAATACCATTAAAAATACAATTTCGACTTTTTTTGAAAAAACTGAATTTTATATTGTTATAAATAAATTTTAATAAATTCTAAAAATATTTTTTTTGAAAATTAATAAAAAAAAAAAAAATATTTTTTTTCAAAAATATATAAAATATTTATTTTAACAATATGAAAAATCTTATTTTTATTATTTTTTACATATTCACAAATAATGAAAATGTATAAATTTAAATTGTACGCTGTGTGTTGTGCTCACAGAGAATCGCTATATTATTTTAATTTTCATATAACATATATAACTCTAATTCAAATTATACAATAAATGTATTTATATTTTATAAGTCATTAGAGACCTTTTTACTTTTTTTTTTTTGTGGTCCGTGTTCTTTTCTCCACTCACATACATATCATCTCATGATGATATTTCTTCTATTGATATAATATATCAAATATTCCAATTTCAATTTCATTGATTATATATAAACACATAACATATAATCTCATAAGCTTCATTTCAAAAATTTTATATCTTATTTGTAAGCTGTTAAAAAAAAAGCAAAGTCTATAAAAAAAACTTTGCCTTTTATATATAATAACAACACAAAAAAACCATCATAATATATATTTTTGTAAACACATTTTTGGAATAACAAAAATTTTTCTTTTATCACATCACACCAAAAAATGTAAAACAATTTTGAATATGACCACAAAAAAAAAAATATGTCAACAATTTTTTGCTTTTATACTTTTACTATTTGTAAAATATATAAAATATATTTTTTTGTTTTTTTTTTCAAAAAAGATGCTATATCAAGACATACGAAATGTACATCAAAATTTTTATATTTGTCTGCTAGTACATCGATAGTCACTTGTCGGCCAACTCAAGATAAACGAATCGTGCACAAGCAATGAAATACACATTTATCGTTAAACCATCGATAGTGTTTTCATGTATTTTGTATATGTTTTCATACGTTTTGCTTTCGCTTTGCTATAGTCATCAACAAGCTACACTATCAATAAAGTGTACAACCACTGATAGTTGATTGTCTTGTGTGTATGATTTTACATTGAATACAAGTAGTTAGCTATAGTTGTTTATGTAAAAACTAGCTGCATCGAAGATTGTGGTATATTTAAAATACCATTAAAAATACAATTTCGACTTTTTTTGAAAAAACTGAATTTTATATTGTTATAAATAAATTTTAATAAATTCTAAAAATATTTTTTTTGAAAAGTTAATAAAAAAAAAAAAAAAATATTTTTTTCAAAAATATATAAAATATTTATTTTAACAATATGAAAAATCTTATTTTTATTATTTTTTACATATTCACAAATAATGAAAATGTATAAATTTAAATTGTACGCTGTGTGTTGTGCTCATAGAGAATTTTATATTGTTATAAATAAATTTTAATAAATTCTAAAGATAAAATTTTTTTTGAAAATTTATAAAACAAAAAAGTGTAATAATATATATTTGAAATATATTTCAATAATATGAGAATATTCATTTTTTTTTTCTTGTTTTCTTTTCTTTTCATTTCTATGTTAGATATTATATATGCGATATATTTGTTATATTCATAACTAATGATGAAAATGCATAAATTTAAATATATAAATATATTTTTTTTTACTTAGTCTAATAGGTAGTGTTCTGCTGTTTTCAATATTATTTTCATTTTCATATATAACTCTAAAATAATGAAAAATACATTAATTTAAATATATTATAAATATATTATTTATTCACTAGATTATTTTTATGGTCCGTGTTCTTTTTATTATTTTGATATAAATATTTATTATATACGTATATATAATATTTCCATATATTTATTTTATTTGTATAATTTTTCTTTAAATTTATGAATTTCTCAAAATTCTTTAACTTTTTACATATACATATTATATCATTTTTTTTCAGAAAATGAAATTTAATAAATATTTTAATAAAAATTATACATATAAATAAAATGTACGGAAATATTATATATATTATTATTATTAATATATGAAATGTGTTATGTGAATAAAAGTTTTTCTATAGATTTTTCTATAGTTTTTTTGTTTTTTTTTTTATGGTCCGTGTTCTTTTTATTAATTTATATGACATACAATAATACATCATGATGATTCTATTGATAATATAAAAATATATAACATAGATCATTTTCATTAATATTTAAAATTTTTGTAGTTTGTATTTTATACAAACTTATTTTATATAATGTGCTAATATTATAACCAACCATTTATAATAATAACACTATTCAATCCATTATATTATTCAATGTTGGAATTGAAATACATTAAGTATTTATAATTATTATCGACTTTGAGAATATATATTTTTGTAATTTTTATATTATATGTCC
>OX456525.1:131483804-131488804 GCA_949748255.1 Eustalomyia histrio
GGTTATTTTTTCTTATCTTTAGCTATTAATATTATGAATAAAAAATTAATTTTATCCAGTAATATAACATGTGCTGTAAGTAAAAAAAAAAAAATATAAGAAGAAATCAATCTTCTTTTTTTTTTTATTTCTTAAGCAACTTATTTAGCATAGTCTTACAACCCTCAACCATATGTAGTCCAAGCAGCACTTCAAAATTAATTAAAGTACCTTACAGCATGGACTGCGATATGCGTTCAAAATGTCGATGTTCATGTGTCCTGCAGTTCACACGATGACGCACAGTTTGCTGCGTTCTTCATCGACCCATGAGCCGAGTGATCCACCGCTTAGAGTGATATATTTGATTTATTTGTTAAAAGGCAATGTCAGAAATAGTTTTATTGAAAGAAATCAAAAATACACCAAAATAAATTGGCATATATCAATTCCTTCAATAATTTTCTCTAAACATACAAAGTTTGTTGCGAATGTCTTAGCTCTTAATAAAAAAGAACAAATTTTTTAACTTATATAGAAAAGAGATTTCATTAGAATATTCCCTCTATACAAGTACAACTATAATTGTATATATATTTTTTTTATATTTAGAGAATATATTATGCAATGTATGGATTATTTTTATACAACTAAAAATTAAACCAGTACACTATTATATGTCTATACAGAGGCAATTCTACATAAATTTAAGTGTCTCATCCCATCCATCAAATCCATTTTGTATGATGTGACCACCAGTAGACCTTCCTCAGTATAAAATAATTTTGAATATTAAATTTTTTTAAATATTCAATTTTTTTTTCTTTTTGACTTATATATTTTTTGCAATCTTTCACAAGAAGATTGAATTTATTTTGTGGTTGGTTAACCAGCAACGCACATTTTTTTTGCTTTATTTTATATACAAGAAGTATAATAAAATATTTTTTTTAATATATATTAATATATATTATTTTTTTTTAGTCATTAGTAGAAGTAAAAACACATTCTTAAACTTATATTAAAATAAAATTTATAAAGAGGCAATTCTACATAAATTTTAGTGTCTCATCCATATAATGTATATGATTGATGTGACTTTAACAGTAGACCTTCCTCAATATAAAATAATTTTGAATATTTTTTTTTTAAATATTCTTTTTTTTTTTGTTTGGCTGCTTTTTTTTTTTCCTTTTAGAATATTAATATAATATTCTTTGATTTTTATATAAATGAGGCAATTCTACATAATTTTAAGTGTCCCAATATAATATATATATATATATATATGGAGAAACAGCAGTAGACCTTCCTCAGTATATAAATTTTTTTTTTGATATTTTTATTAAAAAATAATCAAAAACTTTTTGTTTTATAAAAATATATATATAAATAAATATATAATATTTTTTTGTTTTTTGTTTAACGGATAGGAACACATTAATGATCCTTCCGCAGGTTCACCTACGGAAACCTTGTTACGACTTTTACTTCCTCTAAATAATCAAGTTCGGTCAACTTTTGCGAAACATCCGTAACACACAAGAGGCGTTACAGTGATCGCGTCCGGAGACCTCACTAAATAATTCAATCGGTAGTAGCGACGGGCGGTGTGTACAAAGGGCAGGGACGTAATCAATGCGAGTTAATGACTCACACTTACTGGGAATTCCAAGTTCATGTGAACAGTTTCAGTTCACAATCCCAAGCATGAAAGTGGTTCAGCGGTTTACCCGGACCTCTCGGTCTAGGAAATACACGTTGATACTTTCATTGTAGCGCGCGTGCAGCCCAGGACATCTAAGGGCATCACTGACCTGTTATTGCTCAATCTCATTATTGCTAGACGCAATTTGTCCATTTAAGAAGCTAGTGTCCTTATAATGGGACAAACCAACAGGTACGGCTCCACTTTTATAAACACATTCAAACACTTACACATTTTACTGCGCTCATGAATGAAGGCTATAAAAGCTTCAACACCATAATCCTGAAAGCATCTATTTAATATATTTGAGTCTCGTTCGTTATCGGAATTAACCAGACAAATCACTCCACGAACTAAGAACGGCCATGCACCACCACCCATAGATTCGAGAAAGAGCTATCAATCTGTCTTACACACTTATGTTCGGACCTGGTAAGTTTTCCCGTGTTGAGTCAAATTAAGCCGCAGGCTCCACTCCTGGTGGTGCCCTTCCGTCAATTCCTTTAAGTTTCAGCTTTGCAACCATACTTCCCCCGGAGCCCAAAAGCTTTGGTTTCCCGGGAAGCGACTGAGAGAGCCATGATAGTAGCTACACCCAATTGCTAGCTGGCATCGTTTATGGTTAGAACTAGGGCGGTATCTGATCGCCTTCGAACCTCTAACTTTCGTTCTTGATTAATGAAAACATCTTTGGCAAATGCTTTCGCTTAAGTTAGTCTTACGACGGTCCAAGAATTTCACCTCTCGCGTCGTAATACTAATGCCCCCAAACTGCTTCTATTAATCATTACCTCTTGATCTAAAAACCAATGAAAGTAGAACAGAGGTCTTATTTCATTATTCCATGCACAAAATATTCAGGCATTTGGAGCCTGCTTTAAGCACTCTAATTTGTTCAAAGTAATTGTACCGGCCCACAACAACACTCGATGAAGAGCACTGAAGCAGGTTTAAATAGGAGGAATATGCATTAAATACAAGTATCTAATACAATATAAGAACTCCACCGGTAATACGCTTACATACATAAGGTATAGTACAAACTACAATTATAGTTGTACTACCCGTATGAAGCACAAGTTCAACTACGAACGTTTTAACCGCAACAACTTTAATATACGCTATTGGAGCTGGAGTTACCGCGGCTGCTGGCACCAGACTTGCCCTCCAATAGGTCCTTGTTAAAGGATTTAAAGTGTACTCATTCCAATTACAGGGCCTCTAATATGAGTCCTGTATTGTTATTTTTCGTCACTACCTCCCCGAGCTGGGAGTGGGTAATTTACGCGCCTGCTGCCTTCCTTAGATGTGGTAGCCGTTTCTCAGGCTCCCTCTCCGGAATCGAACCCTGATTCCCCGTTACCCGTTGCAACCATGGTAGTCCTAGATACTACCATCAAAAGTTGATAGGGCAGACATTTGAAAGATCTGTCGTCGGTACAAGACCATACGATCTGCAAGTTATCTAGAGTTCAACCATAATAACGATCTTGCGATCGCTTGGTTTTAGCCTAATAAAAGCACACGTCCCAAAGGTCCGTGTTTATATTGCATGTATTAGCTCTAGAATTACCACAGTTATCCAAGTAACTGTTAACGATCTAAGGAACCATAACTGATATAATGAGCCTTTTGCGGTTTCACTTTTAATTCGTGTGTACTTAGACATGCATGGCTTAATCTTTGAGACAAGCATATAACTACTGGCAGGATCAACCAGAATAATGTTATTTTCATTTATATATTTTTTTCATATTTGAAAAAAATTTTTTATATATCATCCATATTTTAATAAGGATTGATATATTTTTTTTCATATTATAATAAAAATTTTTTTATTATAATATTTTATTTCATTTACCATTAATTCATTTGCAGCATATTTTATATTTTTCAATATATATGCATTATTATGATGTGAAATTAAAAATTTCACTTTTTCATATTTTTTACAAAAATTTTTTTTGTAAAATTTTCAAAAAATACCAATATTTTTGATTTTTATTATTATATTTGAAATGTTTGTGAAAACATTTCTTTTGATATACAACACAGGCAACTGCATTATATATCAATTTAGCTACATTGAATATGACCAAAATATGTTCATCATTGAATAAACGACGACAAACAACAATCGGTCGGATAATTTTAATAAAATTAAAATTGTTTATTATTTTATATATTTTTTTCTACTACTACTACTAAAATTCAATAGTAAGTAAAGTAAAAGAAAAATATATTATTAAAAATAAATATAATTTATTTTTTTATACCACACACACAACACAACGAAATATATTATCATATTTAATTTTTGCTTGTTTTTTTTATTTTGAATTTTTTATTTTTTATTTTTTCAAAAAAGATGCTATATCAGAACATACGAAACGTACATCAAAATTTTTATATTTGTCTGCTAGTACATCGATCGTTACTTGTCGGCCAACCCAAGATAAACGAATCGTGCACAAGCAATGAAATACACATTCATCGTTAAACCATCGATAGTGTTTTCATGTATTTTGTGTGTGTTTGCATACGTTTTGCTTTCGCTTTGCTATAGTCATCAACAAGCTACACTATCAATGAAATGTACAAACACTGATAGTTGATTGTCTTGTGTGTATGATTTTACATTGAATACAATGAGGTTAACTATAGTTGTTTATGTAAAAACTAGCTGCATCGAAGATTGTGGTATATTTAAAATACCATTAAAAATACAATTTCGACTTTTTTTGAAAAAACTGAATTTTATATTGTTATAAATAAATTTTAATAAATTCTAAAAATATTTTTTTTGAAAATTAATAAAAAAAAAAAAAATATTTTTTTTCAAAAATATATAAAATATTTATTTTAACAATATGAAAAATCTTATTTTTATTATTTTTTACATATTCACAAATAATGAAAATGTATAAATTTAAATTGTACGCTGTGTGTTGTGCTCACAGAGAATCGCTATATTATTTTAATTTTCATATAACATATATAACTCTAATTCAAATTATACAATAAATGTATTTATATTTTATAAGTCATTAGAGACCTTTTTACTTTTTTTTTTTTGTGGTCCGTGTTCTTTTCTCCACTCACATACATATCATCTCATGATGATATTTCTTCTATTGATATAATATATCAAATATTCCAATTTCAATTTCATTGATTATATATAAACACATAACATATAATCTCATAAGCTTCATTTCAAAAATTTTATATCTTATTTGTAAGCTGTTAAAAAAAAAGCAAAGTCTATAAAAAAAACTTTGCCTTTTATATATAATAACAACACAAAAAAACC
>OX456525.1:131493804-131506304 GCA_949748255.1 Eustalomyia histrio
CAGAGGGCCACCACATCGGCACCCAGATGTGTCAGCAAGGCCCCTCTGATGCAAAAATGCATTGAGCGAGCCATGCCCTGTGAGTAAGAAGCCCAGGCTAAGGCCGAAGCCGAAGTCTGGGCGACCCATCACAAACGCCGCATCACGTATAAATTCATACGTGGCACGACCCTTCGCACTAGCCGTCCACCTATTCCGCCAGAACGCCACTAGACGCTCCTCCAGCAGAGCCCTAATTCTCCTCACGTCTCCTAAGGCCGACTCCTCAGCAGAAAGCCAATCACTAACGGGAAGCGGTAACCCCTTCTTGACCCTGAAAATGATGGCTCGACGCATCACTTCCAGATCAAGGGGGGCAACACCCAGCAAGACCTGAAGAGCATCTGTCGAGACAGTCCGACAAACTGGCATGCAGGCGAGCATAGCAACCCTCTGACACGATAATACTTTGGCTTTGCCCGCAGCAGTAGTAACCACGTCGCACCAAACAGGCGCAGCATAAGCTGCACATGCAACAAATAACCCGCCATATATGGTACGCGTGGCACGCCTGCTCAGACCCCAGTCACTCCTAAGGATGCGTCTGACTTTACCTACGACGGCACTCAGCTTGTCCCTAATGTAAGAAAGATGAACTAAAAAGTTCATCCTCTCAGCCATCATTACTCCCAGATATTTGACCTCAGTCACATACCTGAGACTAAAGTCACCAGACCGAATGAGTGGCGGACGACCATGCGACAATTTGCCCTTCAGCAACATTGTAACGGTTTTGTCCCTAGCAACACCAACACCCACATGATTGCCCCACTCACTTACATCACGCATGACCTCCTCACCCTTCCTCTCCAGATCAGCACGAGACTGTCCTTCGATTAGGATGAGCAAATCATCCGCATATGCGCACAACTTATAGGAGCGTCCGAGCCGCCTCAACAGGGGATCCATCATGAGGTTCCATATAAATGGACCACAGATAGAACCCTGCGGACAACCACGAACGACATCCCGCCAAACTGTGTCGCTGGCGCCAACCACGCAAGCTTTCCTGTCGTTAAAGTAACTCCTCCACAAAGCCAGCTCCCGACAGCCCACATCACGTAACCTGTCCAAAACCGTGCTCCATGAGAGGTAGTCAAACGCACCCTTAAAATCAACGAACAAGCCTAAGACATACCTGCCAGAAGAGCCACTAACACTCCGTCTAACATGTAGCCACGCATCCTCGACACACCTCCCCTCCCTAAAACCGAACTGGTACTCGGAAAGACCCTCACTGACGACCTCCTTCAATCGCGTCACCATTATCCTCTCCAGTACTTTTCCAAGTACTGGTAGGAGACTGATGCCCCGGTAGGATCGAGGATTGCTCCTGTCTCTACCGGGAGATTTTAGGAGGACGACAACTCGGGCGATTTTCCAAGCCCTAGGGAAATAGCCCTCACTCAGACACTTCGTATAGATTGCTTCCAGGTATTCCGGTATGGCCTTCCAGATGCTTTTACACATCTCTCCAGTCATACCGTCAATACCCGGCGACTTTCTACTCCTCACCTGACATACGCTGCTATCCAGCTCCGAAGCATCCAGGCTTGGAGGGCCGACCACCTCCCTAATGAGAGGAGGATAGCCGGTAGTCTCCGCACCTGGAAAGAACGCTCCCAGAAGCTCAACAGCACACTCCTTCCAAGTTGACAACATAGTATCGCCAACCCGGAGGCTGTCGATGTCAAGGCGCCGAGACCCCCTGCAGACACGATAAACGTGTCCCCAAGGGTCATCCCTGTTCCTCTGAACAAAGGCCCTCCACTCCTCCTCCTTGACGTGAACAATCATGGCCTTGTACGCGGCCAGGCCAGACAGATATACAGCTTTACGCTGAGATAGATCGTCAGCATTGGAACGCCTAGCTCCCTGGAAACGCCTCCTGAGACGCCTGACGTTCCGCCGCATCGTATCCAGCTCACGGGTCCACCACTTGACCTTGCTCGGCCGCGCCAAAAGACCACGGCCGAGCAGTGCATCATTCACTGAGCACATCCACTGATCCAATCTGCTGACCTGGTCGTCAACCGACATACCACCAAACTGCTCAATTGGCTGCGCTAATGCAGCCGCCCTAACACAGTCTGAGTAGTTCACCCAGTCTACATCACACCGGCGCCACCTCCGAGAAGGCACCACCACACCAGCGCGCATACGACAACTGGCACGAATCACAACAAGGTTGTGATCGCTTACGCCCGCGTTATCGTAAACGCCCCAACTAAAATCAAAGGCAGACAATGCCACACCGTTTGCAACCGTCAGATCAATATCACTGGCACCCATTGGACCGTCAAAGGTGTAAACGTCACAGGCCTCGTTCAGCACAACCAAGCACTTTGTGACGAGCCATTCGCTAAGCATGACTCCTCGTATGAAGTTCTGATGTCCAGGCGCATGCCTGGGCATCTTACTGAACCACATACGAGAGCATGCGTTTGCGTCTAAGCCAAGGATAATAGGTGAATTACTCGCAAGTAGTAATACCATATCCATATACCCTAAGCACGGATCCAGTGGAGCACCAAATCTGCAATAAACGCTGCACAACAGTACCCTGCCAAGACTGCCCTCCACCGAAACGCAGACACCTAAACTGCCACAATCAACGACAGTACAGTCAAGGTCGTCACGATCGACCACAACTGCTGAGTCACCAAGCAAATTCGCGAAGACACGCATACCCCCCGGCAATCCCCTGACACGACCATCCACGAAATAAGGCTCCTGCACCAGGGCAAACGGGGCCCCACGACGCCGCATCGCTTGTCCCAACTCGCACGTCGCCGCGTACGCCCTTTGCAGATTCTGCTGTAGAACAATGAAGCCCTCCATATCTAGTGCCTAGCATTCGCCCTAGCAACCATTGCCGCGTACACGGGACACGCCGCTGTCATCATAAGATGGTCCGCAGGAAGCCCCTTGAACGCACAGTTCCTGCAACGCATCGGGTTCGGGCACTCAAAACCCTCATGGCCAGCCACACCACACCGCCGGCACACATTCTCCTTCATCCGGCACTCCCTGACCCGGTGATCAAATCCGAGGCATCTATAGCACGCCATTACCGGATCCTGCGAGCGCACCAGAAACCTAAACCATTTAATATAGGCCCCGTGGCCCAATAAGTAGTCCTTCACCCTCTCCGTGACCTCCAACACCACGTTAGTCTGGCCGCCATCACCCTTCTTCCAAGGGCTACTGGCCAGTCGCACCGACCTTCTAAACGCATCCAGCGTCATGTTCCCCTTGAGGTTCATCTCATACAGCTCCGTCATGAACTCCTCAGGCGGAATCTCCGTGTGGACACGCTGCACCACTACCTTCGGACCCAACTTATCCGAAACGGATACCTCCAGGCCAACCTCCGCAAACTTCGTGTTGGCGGCGATCTTCTCCCGCTCAGCCAACGACGGGGTACGGATAACGGCACCGCCGTCCCTAGTAGGGTTCACACCATGGACCCGAACGCCCAGTGTAGGCCCAACCTCGCCTACAACCTTCTTCACAACATCACCGGACGAAACACCTTTGCCCCTAACCACCACCGACCATGTCTCCACAGGTTTCGGCAACCCCGGGAAAGCCGCAGGAACAGCGCGCACAGCAGTAGCCGCAGGGGGGGGCATCATGGGTGTAGTGGCAGCACCTCCGGACACCCCAGAAACACCACCAACAGGAACACCCTCAAGCCGCCCCCTAAGCCTCTCATTCTCAGCGAGAAGCCTCATGAGCAAAACCTCATACCTGGCACACTGCTGCAACACTCCGCGCGCCACCACCTGATCAACACCATCCACCAGGACCAGCCCCATAAGGCCGTTAGTGACCTCCTTCAAGTCCTCCACGCAAATATCAGACCTACGTCCAACACCAGCCACCCTGTAACGCCTCGATCTCCGTTCCGTAGGAGTAACTACAGGCTCGCCCGACTCCACCGGGTCATCAGCCATCGGAACAACAGCAGCAGCAGCAACAGAAGCAGCAGAAGCAGCAGCAGCACGCTTCGACTTCGGGGAGCCGACCTTGGGCCGCTTACCCCTACTCACGTCGGTCTCCTCTGTGCTCGACACCTCACTCTCAGTGTGTCGCAACCTAGGCAGCGACACCATCACGCGACGCACCTCATCCGTCGTCACATCAGACGCGTCTCCCTTAGGCCTATCGCCCTTTCTCTTCCCAGCCGGAGGCATAGCAAAACTTATCCAAAAACCAGAAGTGCACAAGCAAACTGGATACAACCAACCGGAAACAGGAAACCGGAAACAAGAAACCGGAAACAGGAAACAGGAAACCGGAAACAGGAAACCGGAAACAGGAAACCGGAAACAGGAAACCGGAAACAGGAAACAGGAAACAGGAAACCGGAAACAGGAAACCGGAAACAGGAAACCGGAAACCGGAAACCGGAAACAGCTAACCGGAAACAGGAAACCGTAAACCGGAAACAGGAAACCGTAAACCGGAAACAGGAAACAGCTAACCGGAAACAGCTAACCGGAACCGGAAGTAGTCAACCGGAAGTGCAAAAACAAACCGGAAACAGGCAACAGGAAACGGAAATACCAACCGGAACTGAACCACGTTACCGACAAAAAACTACCGTTGACCGGAAACACACTGCCGTACCGACAGGATACGAACTGCCTTACCGACAAACCCGTTACAAAACCGGAAGTGCTCTGTGTTGCCGACAGACGCGCACTGCGTTATCGACAAAGTGTCCACCGCCTTACCGATTATATCCCTGCCACACCGCACTGTGGCAGCACCAACAAACGCCGACAGAATTTGACCTTCGCGCCGGACTTTGCCCTTGAGACACCTTGGTCAGCGGAGTCTCAAAAACTTAAAAAATGTTTTATTGCTTGTGTATACAGTACTTGTATACACACACACACACTTTACTTTTACTTCTCACAAAAAATCTGTTACGCAGAAAAAACACGTCTTCACTGTTTAACAATTCAACTGAGAGTGAGTAGATAGGGACAGTAGGAATCTCGTTAATCCATTCATGCGCGTCACTAATTAGATGACGAGGCATTTGGCTACCTTAAGAGAGTCATAGTTACTCCCGCCGTTAACCCGCGCTTACTTGAATTTCTTCACTTTGACATTCAGAGCACTGGGCAGAAATCACATTGTGTCAACACCCGTTAGGGCCATCACAATGCTTTGTTTTAATTAGACAGTCGGATTCCCCAAGTCCGTGCCAGTTCTGAATTGATTGTTAATTGATAGTCGTTATAATTTAAAAGGAATATACCTTGCGATAATTCCCAAAAAATTTTAGCAAGAAAGTTCCACAATTGGCTACGTAACTACTATCCGAGGAACAAGATCCGAAAATCTCTATTTACCCAGAACGAGCACATAAACCATGTTATTGCTTCCCAATCAAGCCCGACTATCTCAATCTTCAGAGCCAATCCTTATCCCGAAGTTACGGATCTAATTTGCCGACTTCCCTTACCTACATTATTCTATCGACTAGAGACTCTTCACCTTGGAGACCAGCTGCGGATATTGGTACGGCCTGTTGAGAAGTTTGCGTGACCCCACCATAAATTTTCAAGGTCCGAGGAGAAAATATCGACACAACAGTAAATGTCATGCTCTTCTAGTCCATCTACCATATCTCTCTTCGAAAGACTTCCATGGTAGTACGACTATAAAACAGAAAAGAAAACTCTTCCGATATCTCTCGACGGCTTCTTTATGGTCGTTCCTGTTGCCAGGATGAGCACAAGGCCCATATTTAATAACAAACGGATACTCAACAGGTTACGGAATTGGAACCGTATTCCCTTTCGTTCAAAATTATTCAAGTGTTTAAATAAAAAATACTAAAGTGCGCGGCAAACAACACTCTTTCTTCTCTCATTATAACTTGAAAATTTTCGGCTTTCGCCTTGAACTTAGGACCGACTAACTCGTGATCAACCACTGTTCACACGAAACCCTTCTCCACTTCAGTCCTCCAAGGTCTCATTCGATTATTTGCTACTACCACCAAGATCTGTGCCAATGGCGGCTCCATGCAGGCTTACGCCAAACACTTCCATGCACACCATTGTACCCTCCTACTCACTAAAGCTTCAAAGTTTATAAATCCAACCGAAATTGAATATAAACCATCTGCTTTAGCGGTAATGTATAGGTATACAACTTAAGCGCCATCCATTTTAAGGGCTAGTTGCTTCGGCAGGTGAGTTGTTACACACTCCTTAGCGGATTACGACTTCCATGTCCACCGTCCTGCTGTTTTAAGCAACCAACGCCTTTCATGGTATCTGCATGAGTTGTTAATTTGGGCACCGTAACATTACGTTTGGTTCATCCCACAGCGCCAGTTCTGCTTACCAAAAGTGGCCCACTGGGCACATTATATCACAACCACTACCTTCATACCAAGAAAGGTGAGGTTCTTACCCATTTAAAGTTTGAGAATAGGTTAAGGTCGTTTCGACCCTAAGGCCTCTAATCATTCGCTTTACCAGATAAGATTATTTTACATAATCTTTAAATGCACCAGCTATCCTGAGGGAAACTTCGGAGGGAACCAGCTACTAGATGGTTCGATTGGTCTTTCGCCCCTATACTCAATTCTGACAATCGATTTGCACGTCAGAACTGTTTCGGTCTTCCATCAGGGTTTCCCCTGACTTCAACCTGATCAAGTATAGTTCACCATCTTTCGGGTCACAGCATATATGCTCAAGGTACGCTCTAGTTAGAGGTATAAATAATATAAATATTATTATACATAACTGTATAGAACGCCCCGGGATTGAATTAATAGACTATAATAAAATAGTACTAAAAACTAATCCCATTATATATATAAGTTATGTTAATTTCGCTATTAGGTTTTTAATTCCCAATAACTTGCAAATATGTTAGACTCCTTGGTCCGTGTTTCAAGACGGGTCCCGAAGGTATCCTGAATCTTTCGCATTGTTAATCATATAAGTGCATATAAATTAAAAACATAAAGATCAATGATCAATATGCCATTATAGAATATAAATAAATATATTCAAGCACTATATATAATAAATCTATCAACACTTTATCAAATCAAAAGCATTTATTCTATGTTAAAATGCAAGCAAAATAATTTGAATAAACTTAACGCTTATGATCTTATGATAAATATTATTTAAATATTAATAGATTACAATGTCCATTATATGGAAAAAATGCACACCATTATTATAATATTATTAATATTAAAATCATAATGATGAATTTTCCATAAAGGATATTCAGGTTCATCGGGCTTAACCTCTAAGCAGTTTCACGTACTATTTAACTCTCTATTCAGAGTTCTTTTCAACTTTCCCTCACGGTACTTGTTTACTATCGGTCTCATGGTTATATTTAGTTTTAGATGGAGTTTACCACCCACTTAGTGCTGCACTATCAAGCAACACGACTCTTTGGAAATGTCATCTAGTAATCATTAACGTTATACGGGCCTGGCACCCTCTTTGGGTAAATGGCCTCATTTAAGAAGGACTTAAATCGTTAATTTCTCATACTAGAAATTTGACATTCCATACACTGCATCTCACATTTGCCATAAAGACAAAGTGACTTAGTGCTGAACTGATTTCTTTTCGCTCGCCGCTACTAAGAAAATCCTTGTTAGTTTCTTTTCCTCCCCTCATTAATATGCTTAAATTCAGGGGGTAATCCCATATGAGTTGAGGTTGTATAAATATATATATATATATAAATAAAAAAAATACCATCATCATATTTATGTGTAAAAAATCGTTTCTTAAATATATAAAAAAAAAATTCTTTTAATAAAGAGACAATTCTAGTTCATAAAATTTTTATGCTAGACCTTCCTCAATAAAAAAAAGAATACTTTGATTTTTTTTTTTCACAATGAGGTTATTTTTTCTTATCTTTAGCTATTAATATTATGAATAAAAAATTAATTTTATCCAGTAATATAACATGTGCTGTAAGTAAAAAAAAAAAAATATAAGAAGAAATCAATCTTCTTTTTTTTTTTATTTCTTAAGCAACTTATTTAGCATAGTCTTACAACCCTCAACCATATGTAGTCCAAGCAGCACTTCAAAATTAATTAAAGTACCTTACAGCATGGACTGCGATATGCGTTCAAAATGTCGATGTTCATGTGTCCTGCAGTTCACACGATGACGCACAGTTTGCTGCGTTCTTCATCGACCCATGAGCCGAGTGATCCACCGCTTAGAGTGATATATTTGATTTATTTGTTAAAAGGCAATGTCAGAAATAGTTTTATTGAAAGAAATCAAAAATACACCAAAATAAATTGGCATATATCAATTCCTTCAATAATTTTCTCTAAACATACAAAGTTTGTTGCGAATGTCTTAGCTCTTAATAAAAAAGAACAAATTTTTTAACTTATATAGAAAAGAGATTTCATTAGAATATTCCCTCTATACAAGTACAACTATAATTGTATATATATTTTTTTTATATTTAGAGAATATATTATGCAATGTATGGATTATTTTTATACAACTAAAAATTAAACCAGTACACTATTATATGTCTATACAGAGGCAATTCTACATAAATTTAAGTGTCTCATCCCATCCATCAAATCCATTTTGTATGATGTGACCACCAGTAGACCTTCCTCAGTATAAAATAATTTTGAATATTAAATTTTTTTAAATATTCAATTTTTTTTTCTTTTTGACTTATATATTTTTTGCAATCTTTCACAAGAAGATTGAATTTATTTTGTGGTTGGTTAACCAGCAACGCACATTTTTTTTGCTTTATTTTATATACAAGAAGTATAATAAAATATTTTTTTTAATATATATTAATATATATTATTTTTTTTTAGTCATTAGTAGAAGTAAAAACACATTCTTAAACTTATATTAAAATAAAATTTATAAAGAGGCAATTCTACATAAATTTTAGTGTCTCATCCATATAATGTATATGATTGATGTGACTTTAACAGTAGACCTTCCTCAATATAAAATAATTTTGAATATTTTTTTTTTAAATATTCTTTTTTTTTTTGTTTGGCTGCTTTTTTTTTTTCCTTTTAGAATATTAATATAATATTCTTTGATTTTTATATAAATGAGGCAATTCTACATAATTTTAAGTGTCCCAATATAATATATATATATATATATATGGAGAAACAGCAGTAGACCTTCCTCAGTATATAAATTTTTTTTTTGATATTTTTATTAAAAAATAATCAAAAACTTTTTGTTTTATAAAAATATATATATAAATAAATATATAATATTTTTTTGTTTTTTGTTTAACGGATAGGAACACATTAATGATCCTTCCGCAGGTTCACCTACGGAAACCTTGTTACGACTTTTACTTCCTCTAAATAATCAAGTTCGGTC
Source organism: Eustalomyia histrio (assembly GCA_949748255.1). Lineage (NCBI taxonomy): Eukaryota > Metazoa > Arthropoda > Insecta > Diptera > Anthomyiidae > Eustalomyia > Eustalomyia histrio. The sequence goes on from OX456525.1 coordinate 131,503,251, forward strand.
AACTTTTGCGAAACATCCGTAACACACAAGAGGCGTTACAGTGATCGCGTCCGGAGACCTCACTAAATAATTCAATCGGTAGTAGCGACGGGCGGTGTGTACAAAGGGCAGGGACGTAATCAATGCGAGTTAATGACTCACACTTACTGGGAATTCCAAGTTCATGTGAACAGTTTCAGTTCACAATCCCAAGCATGAAAGTGGTTCAGCGGTTTACCCGGACCTCTCGGTCTAGGAAATACACGTTGATACTTTCATTGTAGCGCGCGTGCAGCCCAGGACATCTAAGGGCATCACTGACCTGTTATTGCTCAATCTCATTATTGCTAGACGCAATTTGTCCATTTAAGAAGCTAGTGTCCTTATAATGGGACAAACCAACAGGTACGGCTCCACTTTTATAAACACATTCAAACACTTACACATTTTACTGCGCTCATGAATGAAGGCTATAAAAGCTTCAACACCATAATCCTGAAAGCATCTATTTAATATATTTGAGTCTCGTTCGTTATCGGAATTAACCAGACAAATCACTCCACGAACTAAGAACGGCCATGCACCACCACCCATAGATTCGAGAAAGAGCTATCAATCTGTCTTACACACTTATGTTCGGACCTGGTAAGTTTTCCCGTGTTGAGTCAAATTAAGCCGCAGGCTCCACTCCTGGTGGTGCCCTTCCGTCAATTCCTTTAAGTTTCAGCTTTGCAACCATACTTCCCCCGGAGCCCAAAAGCTTTGGTTTCCCGGGAAGCGACTGAGAGAGCCATGATAGTAGCTACACCCAATTGCTAGCTGGCATCGTTTATGGTTAGAACTAGGGCGGTATCTGATCGCCTTCGAACCTCTAACTTTCGTTCTTGATTAATGAAAACATCTTTGGCAAATGCTTTCGCTTAAGTTAGTCTTACGACGGTCCAAGAATTTCACCTCTCGCGTCGTAATACTAATGCCCCCAAACTGCTTCTATTAATCATTACCTCTTGATCTAAAAACCAATGAAAGTAGAACAGAGGTCTTATTTCATTATTCCATGCACAAAATATTCAGGCATTTGGAGCCTGCTTTAAGCACTCTAATTTGTTCAAAGTAATTGTACCGGCCCACAACAACACTCGATGAAGAGCACTGAAGCAGGTTTAAATAGGAGGAATATGCATTAAATACAAGTATCTAATACAATATAAGAACTCCACCGGTAATACGCTTACATACATAAGGTATAGTACAAACTACAATTATAGTTGTACTACCCGTATGAAGCACAAGTTCAACTACGAACGTTTTAACCGCAACAACTTTAATATACGCTATTGGAGCTGGAGTTACCGCGGCTGCTGGCACCAGACTTGCCCTCCAATAGGTCCTTGTTAAAGGATTTAAAGTGTACTCATTCCAATTACAGGGCCTCTAATATGAGTCCTGTATTGTTATTTTTCGTCACTACCTCCCCGAGCTGGGAGTGGGTAATTTACGCGCCTGCTGCCTTCCTTAGATGTGGTAGCCGTTTCTCAGGCTCCCTCTCCGGAATCGAACCCTGATTCCCCGTTACCCGTTGCAACCATGGTAGTCCTAGATACTACCATCAAAAGTTGATAGGGCAGACATTTGAAAGATCTGTCGTCGGTACAAGACCATACGATCTGCAAGTTATCTAGAGTTCAACCATAATAACGATCTTGCGATCGCTTGGTTTTAGCCTAATAAAAGCACACGTCCCAAAGGTCCGTGTTTATATTGCATGTATTAGCTCTAGAATTACCACAGTTATCCAAGTAACTGTTAACGATCTAAGGAACCATAACTGATATAATGAGCCTTTTGCGGTTTCACTTTTAATTCGTGTGTACTTAGACATGCATGGCTTAATCTTTGAGACAAGCATATAACTACTGGCAGGATCAACCAGAATAATGTTATTTTCATTTATATATTTTTTTCATATTTGAAAAAAATTTTTTATATATCATCCATATTTTAATAAGGATTGATATATTTTTTTTCATATTATAATAAAAATTTTTTTATTATAATATTTTATTTCATTTACCATTAATTCATTTGCAGCATATTTTATATTTTTCAATATATATGCATTATTATGATGTGAAATTAAAAATTTCACTTTTTCATATTTTTTACAAAAATTTTTTTTGTAAAATTTTCAAAAAATACCAATATTTTTGATTTTTATTATTATATTTGAAATGTTTGTGAAAACATTTCTTTTGATATACAACACAGGCAACTGCATTATATATCAATTTAGCTACATTGAATATGACCAAAATATGTTCATCATTGAATAAACGACGACAAACAACAATCGGTCGGATAATTTTAATAAAATTAAAATTGTTTATTATTTTATATATTTTTTTCTACTACTACTACTAAAATTCAATAGTAAGTAAAGTAAAAGAAAAATATATTATTAAAAATAAATATAATTTATTTTTTTATACCACACACACAACACAACGAAATATATTATCATATTTAATTTTTGCTTGTTTTTTTTATTTTGAATTTTTTATTTTTTATTTTTTCAAAAAAGATGCTATATCAGAACATACGAAACGTACATCAAAATTTTTATATTTGTCTGCTAGTACATCGATCGTTACTTGTCGGCCAACCCAAGATAAACGAATCGTGCACAAGCAATGAAATACACATTCATCGTTAAACCATCGATAGTGTTTTCATGTATTTTGTGTGTGTTTGCATACGTTTTGCTTTCGCTTTGCTATAGTCATCAACAAGCTACACTATCAATGAAATGTACAAACACTGATAGTTGATTGTCTTGTGTGTATGATTTTACATTGAATACAATGAGGTTAACTATAGTTGTTTATGTAAAAACTAGCTGCATCGAAGATTGTGGTATATTTAAAATACCATTAAAAATACAATTTCGACTTTTTTTGAAAAAACTGAATTTTATATTGTTATAAATAAATTTTAATAAATTCTAAAAATATTTTTTTTGAAAATTAATAAAAAAAAAAAAAATATTTTTTTTCAAAAATATATAAAATATTTATT